>JARFJB010002008.1:387500-717500 GCA_036346205.1 Vesta saturnalis | reverse complement strand
TTATACTGTAAGAATCAGTTTGTCTTTTGTTTTTAAAGGATAGTGTAGTCATTTATATTTGTTTTTAACGACTGCTGTCACTATTTTTAACGATTGTTGCAGGAACGCTATAAGAATTTTGCATCAATTAGCTTTTTAACGAAGATTGTACTGTAATAATTTGTCTTATAACGAATACTGTAAGAATTTTTCATCAATTTGTATCTTGTTTTTAAAGGATGGTGTAGGAATTTATATTTGTTTTTAACAAACGCTGCAACTATTTTTAACGATTGTTGCAGAAGCGCTATAAGAATTTTGTATCAATTAGCTGTTTAACAAAGGCCTTGCTGTAAGGGTGGTTTTCAGGACTGCTGCGAGAATTTTAAGTTAATTTGTGTTTTAAAAGAATCTCTAAGCAGTTTGTATTAATTTGAAGTGTTGGCAGAATGAGTCATGTGAAAGTAGTTTTAACATTAATTATGTAACACCCCCATGCATCACTAAAGTTAGGAATAATATCCAAATGTCCAACAAAAGAACCAAAGGATAGTATATGAGTAGAAGAGGGACACCGCACCTTTCACTTTTTTACGTCACAAGCCTCCGAGCTGTGGGGCACTTCACCTTTCACTTTTTTACATGCCCATGTGGGGATCGTATTTTTTCACCCTATGGTTTCTTTTCGGAGGGCATTTTCAACCCTTGATTTTCACCCTAAGTAGAGACCTTTTGGTTGTGTTAAGAACTTTTTTGTCAGTTCACACCTATGGTTTCTTTTCGGTGGTCATTTTAACCCCTTGATGGACTTTTCACCTTAATTACGGCCTCTTTGGTAGTTAGGCCCTGGAAGGTAGGCAAATGCGTGCGCATACAATGTTCTAATAAGGGATCCTAGTGCTAACTTGTAAGACACGTGTAGATCTCCAAAACTTGTTCTCGGGCCTTCTCCCCTGTCGCGGCCTACTGGTTGGAAATGGTATGGGGGCCTAACCTTATAAGACAAGTGCAGAAACTAGCTCTTGGGACTTGGCCCCTATCGTGGCCCCCTTGGTGTAATTGTATGTGAGTTCTAACCTAAATACTGGTGTAGACCTTCGCCTCGGTCATAAAAATTTGTATTCTAATAAGGCGGACCTAATGCTAACTTTAAGACAGGACCTGTGTTAGGTCAGCGTACTGGCCCCTTTGAGTTGAAATTAATTTTTAGCGCCATCTAGTTGCGTATTTTTAAACTAGCGAGTGTTTTCTGTAATAAGGGTAGCGGTAGGACTAATTGGGGTTTGTTTGTGGCGCCATCTAGTGGTGTATAGACTAATGAACATTTTCTGCAATAGAAGTTGATCATGCACACCTCTCTCTTTCTCTCTCTCGTTTATCCGTTTCTCTCTCTCTCGCTCTCTCTCTTTCGCTCTTTCTCTCACACACAAACAAATCAATCATTTAATTAAGCAGATGAATCTCAAACAAATCATGCTCGATTAAATCAATCAGATCAATTCAATCAATCAATCAACCAAAATCAATAAATCATGTCTTACATTTTGCAGAAACCAGCTTACAGTCCAAACACTGATTTGGTTTAATTAATTATAGTTTGCTTGCTCAAAATCAACTACAGTTCAAAATACCAAATTGCTATAACGGAAATAAAAGACCAAAGATTTTAACGATTTATTATATGCGAATCAATAACTACCGAAGTTTAAAACCAACAAATACGTACCGTATACTGCTATTAATTAATTAATTTTAAAAAATCACGTAACACTCATACCTTTATCTAATTAACTAAATAAATGGGTACAATAAGAGTCGATGCAGAGTTGGTTGGTTTTTGTGACAGCCTTCCCCTATAATAACACATTAAAATCTTTATTGACATTTTTTTGAACAATATCAAGTAAAACATATTAAAAAATAATACGCATACCTTTAGATGTGTTTTCCTCTCGATTATTCTAATAATAACAGCGCTGGAGAACTAACTACATATTGAAAATTTTATACAGTTTACAAAACCGTTTTGGGTTTTTACTTATGGATAGTTGATATAAAACTGGCTATTGGCTTTCCCATCATTAAATACTTTTAGAATGTAAAATATACAAACATAATTATATCACCTTACTGCAACTCGTATTTACCTTTCCCTTTCGCAGACTGCTTAGAGCTATGAATTTATATACAAAAAGGATGGTTATTTACAACATACATTTAAAAGAGTTCACTTATATGATAAAACTGCTTTTATGGAATGTTATTTAACAGACATACAACTTCATTATGAATGGAAAGTTGCGTCATGTTAAGTATTAGGTGAAATAATAATAATTTTCTTCATCCCCTTCATCTTGAACGATTATAGCTTATTAACTAGTAAAAACATCTTATACCCTGATGCTGCTTCATAATAATGTTCAACCGTTAGTATCTGTAGTTTAAAAACACGCAAGGGCTTATGACTAATATTTTATTTTACCATTAGTATTACGCAGATATGGGATTATTCTTAGCTAAGTTTCCAACGCTACCTTGAAATACTACATAGGCTTTCAATTCTTCTTCGCCCCTGAAGCTGTACCGCATACATCTTTCTTTATACAACTCCGGATCAGTAGCATGTTTTCTAATACACAAGACAGCATCTTCAATATAGTGGTGTATACGCCGAAAAAATGGCTTGTGCCTTCTTCTTTAAGCTAGATTTTGCCTCTATACAGCATACAAGCTCTATCGTAGCTGAATTACCTCTGTCAAAAAAAAGGGTTATAATCTAATTAAGTATACCGGCCTTTTTTAATCTTTGAATCTTTACCGATAAGGGCCTGCCATGCTATCACATAAGACGACTTTACATACAGGTTCTGTCCCGGATGAACTGTCGAAAGAGGGCTTTTTAGATTTATAAACATGCCCCTAGGGAAGATATTAGAGTGTATTTTGTGTTATGACCAGCAGACCTTTGCGATATCATATCTCATATAGGTAAAATTTCGCGACGCAAGGCTTATTGTGTACCCTTTCCGGAAAATTTGAATTTGTATTATAATAATAAGGAGCCTAATGCTAACTTTTAAGACAGGTGGAGGGCTGCGCAACTTGGTCTCGGGGCTTTGGCCCTTGTCGAGGCCCCAATGGCGGAAAATTTGAATTTGTATTTAAGTCTCTGCAGGTTATGACTGGAAATATGAATCTGTATTATAATAAGGGGTATAATGCTAACTTGTAAGACAGATGTAAGGCTTAGCAACTTACTTTCAGGCCCTTGCCCCTCGGACAAAAATTTGAATTTGTTTGTGACGCCATCTATGAGGGGAAATCTGAACTTGTATTATAATTATAATAAGGAGGCCTAATGATAACTCATAAGACAGACACAGGGTTTCGCAACTTACTTTCGGGTCTTAGTCCCTGGCCCCTTGGCGGGAAATTTGAATTTGGATTTGTATTTAAGTGTTTACATTCTGATTGCGCGAAATTTGAGCTTGTATTCTAATAAGGGACCTATTGCTAGCTTAAATATTTTGTAAACACATTAATTAACACGACGCAACTTTCCAATCATAATGAAATTGTATGTCTGTTAAATGCATTCCATAAAAGCAGTTTTATCATATAGATGAAATCTTTTAAATGTATGTTGTAAATAACCATCGTTTTTTTATATAAATTCATAGCGCTAAGTAGTCTGCGAAAGAGAAAGGTAAATACGAGTTGCAGTATGGTGATATAATATTGTTTGTATATTTTACATTCTAAAAGTATTTAATGATGGGAAAGCCAATAACCAGTTTTATATCAACTATCCATAAGTAAAAACAAAAACGGTTTAGTAAACTGTATAAAATTGTCAATATGTAGTTAGTTCTCCAGCGCTGTTATTATTAGAACAATCGAGAGGAAAACACATCTGAAGGTATGCGTATTATTTTTTAATATATGTTTTACTTGATATTGTTCACAAAAATTCCAATAAAGATTTTAATGTGTTATTATAGGGGGAGGCTGTCACAAAACCAACCAACTCTGCATCAGCTCATATTCTACCCATTTATTTAGTTAACTAGATAAAGGTGTGTGTTACGTTATTTTTTAAAATTAATTAATTAATAGCAGTATACTGTACGTATTTGTTGGTTTTAAACTTCGGTAGTTATTGATTCGCATATAATAAACCGTTAACAACTTTGGTCTTGTATTTCCGTTATAGCAATTTGGTGTTTTGAACTGTGGCTGATTTTGAGCAAGCAAACTGTAATTAATTAGACCAAATCAGTTTTTGAACTGTAAGCTGATTTCCGCAAACTGTAAGACATGATTTATTGATTTTGGTTGATTGATTGATTGACATTGATCTGATTGATTTGATCGAGCATGATTTGTTTGAGAGTCATCTGGTTAATTAAGTGATTGATTTGTTTGTGTGTGTGAGAAAGAGCCGAAAGAGAGAGAGAGAGAGAGAGAGAGAGAGACAGAAACGGATAAACGAGAGAGAGGTGTGCATGATCAACTTCTATTGCAGAAAATGTTCATTAGTCTATACACCACTAGATGGTGTCACAAACAAACCCTAATTAGTCCTACCGCTACCTTTATTACGGAAAACACTCGCTAGTTTAAAAATACACAACTAGATGGCGCTAAAAATTAATTTTAACTCAAAGGGGCCAGGGCGCTGACCTAACACAAGTCCTGTCTTAAAGTTAGCATTAGGGCCGCCTTATTAGAATACAAATTTTTATGACGGGGGCGAAGGTCTACACCTGTCTTTAGGTTAGAACTCACATACAATTGCACCAAGGGGGCCACGATAGGGGCCAAGTCCCAAGAGCTATTTTCTGCACTTGTCTTATAAGGTTAGGCCCCTATACCACTTCCAACCAGGGGGCCGCGACAGGGGGCGAAAGTCCGAGAACAAGTTTTGGATATTTACACATGTCTCACAAGTTAGCACTAGGGTCCCTTATTAGAACAATGTATGCGCATGAATTTGCCTACCTTCCAGGGGCTAAACTACCAAAGAGGCCGTAATTAGGGTGAAAATTCTATCAAGGGGTTAAAAATGACCACCGAAAAGAAACCATAGGTGTGAACTGACAAAAAAGTTCTTAACACAACCAAAAGGGCCCTAATTAGGGTGAAAATTCCATCAAGATGGAAAATGAATCCATAGAAAAGGTTCTTAATACGACCAAATTAGGGTGAAAATCAAGGGTTGAAAATGCCCTCCGAAAAGTATCCGTAGGGTGAAAAAGTACGATCCCCACGTGGGTATGTAAAAAAGTGAAAGGTGAGGTGCCCCTCTTCTACTTCTCTTCTACTAATATTGTTGATTGTATAACTTTAAGAACTGTTAAATACACATTAAAAAGTTTAATTATGTGTACAAAATCAAAAGAATAAAGTAATTCTACGGCTCATAAACAAATATTACAATTTGATTGAAGTTTTATTTTTCCTCTCCACTCTTAATTAACAACGGTCAGTTTGTAGTGCGCACATCACTAAAAGATACGATAAAAAATATAATTAGCTGCTAACTAAATTAATTTTATGGGATTAAAACAGATTTTGCCGTGAGAATGACACCGATCTATTTAATTATAATAAGTGCGTCAGTAGTATGTTATGTAAGTACTAATTTAAGCAATTTTACTCTAACATCGAACAAAAAATAAATCGTAGACAACCCCATCGGAAGCAACTGAGGTCTCATTCGAAAATGGACTTAGTTGGATCAAAGATATTTTACAAAGTTTGGTATGTATTGTAAAGGTCCATCATGCTAATTTACTTACACAGTCTGTTTCAATAGTTAACGTATTGGAAAAATCAGAACAGTTTATTGAATTATGTGAATATTCCAAATTCGTTTAATAATTTTGGAAACACTCACATTTTACGAAAATTTGAATATGATAGCAAATCAATTGATGAACAGATTCAATCAGAAGAAGGAAACTCTTCAACAATTATAGAGAATATTGATGAAATAAGCACAGATGAGATAAGTACAGAAAATGCTTCAACAACTATAGAGAATATTGATGAAATACGCACAGATGAGATAAGTATAGAGGGTGCTTCAACACATAGACCTATTAAATCGGGAAGTCTGCCTCAGAAGAGATTTAGATCAAATAATGGTAAATTAGGTTACCTAAGTTATACTCAAGTCGATCAAAGACCTGGTTCGAGGCCCCTCGAGTATCCTAAACAATTTAGGCCAGTCGGTATGCTCCAACCTCAACAATCTCAACCATCAAGGCCGGTTAACATAAATTATCCTCAACAAATGCGGCCAACCCGACCGCCGAGACTAAATCATTTTAGCCAAAGCATAAATTCAGTCAAAGCTTTCAGCTCAGTTTATATCAATCGGCCCATAAAACCAAATCTACCCCAAAAACCTAATAACTTTGTCCCATATTTAAAGCCAGTAAGTTCTCTATCGCAAAGCTATATAAATCGTCCAACAAACACAGACGTTCAACAACAGAGACCAAAACCTAATATTGTAGTTTCACCTCCAAAAGTTTTTATTAATCGACCTAAAAACCCACTAGAAAAACCTAATATTGTAGTTTCACCTCCAAAAGTTTTTATTAATCGACCTAAAAACCCACTAGAAAAACCTAATATTGTAGTTTCACCTCCAAAAGTTTTTATTAATCGACCTAAAAACCCACTAGAAAAACCTAATATTGTAGTTTCACCTCCGAAAGTTTTTATTAATCGACCTAAAAACCCACTAGAAAAACCTAATATTGTAGTTTCACCTCCAAAAGTTTTTATTAATAGACCTAAAAACCCACTAGAAAAACCTAATATTGTAGTTTCACCTCCAAAAGTTTTTATTAATCTACCAAAAATCCCAAATGTTTTAGTTCCATCTCGAAAACCAGAATTTATAGATCGCCCAGTAAACCCAAATCTTATAATCTCGCAAGAAAAACCAGTTTATGATGATCCTCCACTAAATTCAGTTTTGATCCTACCAACTCAAAAACCAAGTAATGTAAACTCAGTTTCAACACCTAAAGGTGTACTGTTGGCTGCAGAACCAGATTTTATACCTGTACCAGGTTCTTTGGCAGAACTTGATGATTCAGGAGACACATGTGAGGAAGAAAAAGATGAGAGTAATACTAACAACACGACTACATCATCCTCAACAGACGACGCAATGGATGAAAATGTTACCACATTGACAGAAACCAATAATACTCTAACGACTGGTAGTCCAACGGATTCTAATACTATTGCAGTGGATGAAAATAATAACACATTAACAGATGACAATAGCGGTTTACCGACTGGTAGTCCAACGGATGCTGGTACTACTGTAGTGGACAAAAATAAAACATTATTAACTGGTGGTCCAACGGATGCTAGTACTACTGAAGTAGATGAAAATGATAAGACATTAATAGATGCTGTGACGACTAGTGGTCCAACCGATGCTAGTACTACCGTAGTTGATGAAAATGCTAATAATGTTCTAACAACTGGTAGCCCTGAAGTACATTCAGTAAATACTCAATCATCGGATACCTCAGAAACAAGTAGTAATGCTAATGTTGATGAGATTGGAAACATACCAACAAGCGTCACTAATATTGTACCAAGTGATACAGCAACAACAGATCACAACACTCCACTAAGTGATAGTTCAGTGAAAGGTGCTGTGACGACTAGTGGTCCAACCGATGCTAGTACTACCGTAGTTGATGAAAATGCTAATAATGTTCTAACAACTGGTAGCCCTAAAGTACATTCAGTAAATACTCAATCATCGGATACCACAGAAACAAGTAGTAATGCTAATGTTGATGAGATTGGAAACATACCAACAAGCGTCACTAATATTGTACCAAGTGATACAGCAACAACAGATCACACCACTCCACTAAGTGATAGTTCAGTAAAAGGTACCGGCACTACCATGTCAAACGAACCAGCTAACAGTGCCACATCTACCAATACCCTTGCAACAGATTCGGTCCATGAGTCTGCTAACACATTGTCAGATTCCAGTAATAATCCAGCAACTACGGAAAATGCTAACGGCGACACTACAGCGACCGAAAGCACAGAAAAGAGTGCAGTACCAGGGGGAGACAATACTTCAACACAACAGGAAGGCACTGGTGGTAAAGAAGCTGCTGATGCCACTACAGTTGCGGAAGAATCTTAAAAACTATACAACCATGTATATATTAACAATAAAATAATTTCGGCGATATTTACATTCTAAGCCCTAATCATGCTTACATTAATAACTAATTCACCACATTGATGGTAGGCAACCCAGTTTTCTAAGTGAGGAAGAGAAATGGTTAGTTTTAGCGCATTCGATATCTTGTAAAGTTAGCTCAGCTAATTGGTAAAACCAAAATACTTGAATTAGCTTTTTGAAAAGATTAACAAATAATGAATGGTGAATGAATACACAAATTGCGGAAGTTACCTAGATAATCTTAGTTTCCAAGTTGTACTCGATTGAAATAAGTATAAAGGTAATCAGAAAAGTAAGTCTACGCTTTGGAAGTAAATTAATATAGCGAAATATTTTATATAAACTAATAATTAAGCTAAAGTTAATTAAAAATAAAAATAATAATTATGTTACATTTTGAAACAAAGGTCGTCTCTATGGCGGCCAGTAATCAACTTACCGCCCAAAAGCGCCTTCCGGCGCTCAGTGTGTTGCTTTGTTCAGTACAGTCATGTTAATGTAGGCGTTCAATTGAGTTTTTGATATTTTCGTGGACCGTTATGTGTCATCAAGAACGCGCCTTACCTCTTGGTTCTAATTTTTCGTTTATAAATTGAGTATGTCGGACGACCCAATCACAGGTACTTCACAATCGAAGAGAGCACGTATTGTAAGATCGATATTTTAACTTGTGAATACTGAGTATAAAAAGATCATTATGATTGACAACCTTATTTAACAAAAGCTTAATATACAGCCGACCCGTCATAATTCAAAAGCAAAGCGAGGGTTATATTGAGGGCGGTCTATAATAACATCAGTGGTGCGGTAGATGTTGGACAAGGGTGGTCTCGTGTTCTTGCAATGAGTTTATTTTAAAAAGTTGAAAGTGTTTACTGAAGAGAATATGTTTGGTATTATTTTCTAACTACCTACTTACTGTCGTAGTTATCAGTTGTAATTGTGTAAAACCCCTGGCAGATATCCGGATATGTTGCTGAGCCCTTATTGTATTAGTTAACGCTTAGTTAGCGTGAGCTCATGACACGGTGGCGAACCGTTGAAAGGCGTCTTCTGGATAGCCCCAGGTGTCGACCTGATACGAAATCAAGGCCTTATTGCGAGCGAACCAGTTAAGGGTGATCTCGGCCTAAATGTTTAGGTAAGGTGATAAGAGGCATGGGCTAATTACTGGCCCATTGGCTTTGCAGTTCCGTAGCGGGGGGCTGGGGCAGGCTTGTATCCTAAACTACATAGTGGCGCATTAATTAACAGCTATTTAGAGCGAGCTCCAACGAGACAAAGGCGTCTGTACTGATGACACAATTATTGCTGCGGACGACGAGGGATGTACCAGACTAACCCGGGGCGCTTGCCCTCTGGTGTCCTTGTTTGCCCTTAACAGATAAACAGTTGTGACATTGTTGTATGCACTTAAACGATGGAGATGACCGGCCTTTGCTGTTTACCCATTCTCTCCGCACAAATCTCCGTAATATACGCGTCCATTGTTAATGAATCGATACCAAAGGAAAGTTTACATGAGATTTGTCACAATTATAATTTAAATATAATGCATCCGCATTTGTTTGTAAAAAAAAGCGTTCCCACAATAATTATCACTATGGTGGCAGGAGGAAGATTTCGATGGAACTGATGACTCTGATTATGAAGGGGTAGGTGGATGATAGCGAAGGTGAAATGGAGCAGGAAATTATCGAAACCAACACTCCTAATATTACATGGAACCCGGGCCACCCAACTTACAAAAAATCGACTTTACCGCAAATGCTGTTTTCTATGAATCATACATTCCTCGTGTAATTATTACGTAACTAAACGAAAGTAACACATTAAATGAATGTTAATGATTAATTTTATAGTCTATCTAAACAAGATAGACTATAATGATAATCGAAAAAAACGGAATTTGGCAATAAATAAGGCACATGTAAATAATAATAAAATTTCAAAACAATAAAAACAGATCTGTAAACAAATAATAATGAATGTTTTTTCTAAACAGAAACACATCTTGTTTTTATAGCAAAACTGATTGCATAATAGGTGTAAAAATGGTATGCAGGTGTAGGCCAACACAGCAGGACGCCACTGAGGCGCGCGCCGGCTTTTAAGTGAAGCTATTCATCTAAGGAACCGAGGATTTAATTTTCATATGATACAGGATGAGACATGAGGAACTGTACATACTCCTACCACGTATGGAGGCGTATAAATGGAACATAAAACGAGCATTTAAAAATGTCTACTCTTCTTACTTAATAATGTACAGGGTGATTTATGAATTTTTACTAAAACTACTCTACGCCTTAACTTTGTTAATGTTGATTTGATTGATTTCATATTTTGGTGCGAAGTTATGCTATTCCTACCTAATTATCACACGCTATCAAAATTTAAATAACCCAGGACCGGTCCTAAAAAATTACCCGGCTTGGATTATAAATTTTACGTACCGTGTATATGGATTTTGAAAAACTATTGATGGTTCCCTGAAAGTAAAGGGATGGGTAACACAAATAATGTAATAAAATACTTATCTTTTTGGGATTTTTAATGGTGTACTTTAAATTATACAATCTAAACGTTTCGATAACACTTACAGTTATCTTCGTCAGTAGTAATGTTAGTTAAAAATTGTTAAAGATGTAGTAAACAATTTTGTCAAATTTGAAAAATTCAAACATAAACATAAGCCTGCTATTAATATAACAGTTTGAGAAACGTATAAGCCAACTATAAAATTGTAGTAAAGAATAACTAGGTCATTAAAATTAAATATTGTTAAACTGCCTCAAAGATGACAAACCAGAACACTCTCTACGGCGAAAGCTAACAATGAAATTTGCCAGCCAAATAACACATTTAACAAAATTTAATCGAGTTATGATGTAAGTGTAAAGTTGTGAAAAACTTCAATTTTAAAATGATAGAAGCATTCACAAATCCAAACATTACATCAAAAAATAACCCAGTTAAATCTAACAAAGAGATATCTTTATCAATAATTGGAAGTGTTATTAACAATGAAAAGCACAATGCAGAACGTTCTTTGTAATTTTTAATTTCAATTTAATTTCAACTACTTATGTTAAATTATAGTGCTGTGGAAATTTAACATATAATTGATAAAGCATTTGCTTCAAGGTCTAGGAAAAACACAGCAAAAACCTAGACATACCAAAAGTTGAAAACAAATTAAAATCAAGGCGTATCATTATGCTCTTTTTAATTATAAGATGCCAAAACCTATTTAAACGGAGATTTTCTTCTTGTCTATTAAAATTATTCGGGTGTTTATATATTTCAATAGCTTCACGTTGCAAACGAACATAATAATGGGTTTGTCTTGACAATATTTTCATATTGTCAAATTGAATGTCATGATTTAAATTATTCAGGGCATGGTCAGCCACAGCAGACCTCTCTGGTTGACCCAATCTACAAAATCTCATATGTTCTTTGCGTCTTGTATCAAAGCTACGTTTTGTGGTCCCGATGTATACTTTTCCACATGAACAAGATAACTTATACACTCCGGAAGATGATAAAGGGTTTGACACATCTTTAGGTGATCTTAAATGTTCTTTAATTTTTCTTGTAGGTTTAAAATAGTCCTAATGCCATGTTTGATTAGGATTTTTCAATTCTATTTGTAACATTAGCTATAAAAGGAAGAAAAGCAGTACCAACATTAAGAACTGGTTTTTCTTTAAGGTTACGCCTAGAAGGTGTAATAACATTATTAATATCTGTAAGTGAATATCCATTATCTTGTAAGGATTTTCTTAAATATTTATATTCATCATTCAAAATTCAGGGTCACAAATTCGTTTTGCTCGATCTACTAAAGATTTAATTACACTAATTTTTTGACGTGGATGGTGGTTGGATAATTTATGAAGGTATCTATCAGTGTGTGTCGGCTTTCTGTAAACCTTAAAAGATAGTGAATTATTATTTTAGATATTAATATGTCAAGAAATGGTAAACTTCCATTAGTTTCTTTTTCCATGGTAAACTGAATACTAGGATGTATACCATTTATAAAACCAAAACTCATGCAGTGCTTCTTCTCCATGTCTCCAAATAACAAATGTGTCATCTACATATCTATACCAAACTGAAGGTTTTTAGGTGTATTTTGTAACGTTAATGTTTCAAATTTTCCATATAAAAATTAGCTATAACAGGACTAAGGGACTACCCATTGCTACACCTTCAATCTGTTCATAAAATTTATTATTCCACTGAAAATAAGTTGTAGTAAGACAGTGCTGAAAAGAATGGTTATGTCCTTTGGAAAAAGATGATCTATGTATTCAATAGTTTCTTTTAGAGGTACTTTTGTAAAAGTGAAATAACATCAAAACTGACCATTATATCACCCTCTTCAATTTTGAAACTATGCATTTTTCAACAAAGTCGGCAGAATTTTTAATGTAATGGGTGTTTTTCCTATATGAGGTTGTAATAACAATGTAAGATGTTTTGCAAGGTGATATGTAGGAGAACCAATTGCACTAACAATAGGCCTTAAAGGAATATTAGGTTTATGAATTTTGGTAAACCATATAGTTTTGGTGAAATAGCTTCAGAGTTAGATAGTTTCTTCTTTATTTCTTCAGGAATAGATGATAATTTAATCAGCTCTTTAGTTTTTAAAAGAAACTTTTTTGTTGGATCTTTCGGTATTTCATGATAAGTTTCTGGTCCCAACAATTGTTCTATCTTAGTGTTATAATCGTTCATATTTAATATAACAGTTGCATTACCTTTATCTGATTTTAATATTATAATATTTTCATTGCGTTTAAGATCAAGTAAAGCATGTCGTTGACGAAAGGATAAGTTGCTCTTTGGAGGTTTTGTTTTACGTAATATGTTAACGGTGTTATATCTAACTTCATTAGCAGCATCAAAAGGTAATAATCTAATGGAGTTTTCGATGTTGGAAATTATATCTTCAAAAGGTATTACTCTTGGTGTTATCGCAAAATTTCCTCCTTTAGAAAGCGCTTCAATAGCATAATCTGAAACAACATTATCAGAAAGGTTTATAACTGTTTTCTACAATCAATAGATGGTCTATTATTTTGTTGTTTGTATAATTTATTAAATTTTTCTTTTGACGTTGACATGAGATGTCAAAATTTATTTCCATAGATTTAAACGTTATAGAATCAATTTTATCCCAATCTTCTTTATTCAAAATAGATGAAATTTCTAAATGTAAATATAAAAGATTTTTATCGGTGTTATCCAGTAACTTCCTAGTAATATGTATTTGATTACGTAGAAGAGCATTTTCAGTTCTTCTGTAAATATTATTCGCTTGCTTGTTATTAAAATTTCTTTTAATATAGATAAACTTTGGGATAATCTTTTGGTCTCGGCATCGTAATAAAAAGTGAGTGACGATAATAATTGTGCTTTACGTTTCCTTAATTTTTCAAATTGTCTGATAAAACGATAAGTTTCCTCCCCATAAAGGACTGAAATATGAAAATGTAAACTTTCACCATTAACACTCATAATAAAATACTTATCTTTTTGGGATTTTTAATGGTGTACTTTAAATTATACAATCTAAACGTTTCGATAACACTTACAGTTATCTTCGTCAGTAGTAATGTTAGTTAAAATTGTTAAAGATGTAGTAAACAATTTTGTCAAATTTGAAAAATTCAAACATAAACATAAGCCTGCTATTAATATAACAGTTTGAGAAACGTATAAGCCAACTATAAAATTGTAGTAAAGAATAACTAGGTCATTAAAATTAAATATTGTTAAACTGCCTCAAAGATGACAAACCAGAACACTCTCTACGGCGAAAGCTAACAATGAAATTTGCCAGCCAAAAACACATTTAACAAAATTTAATCGAGTTATGATGTAAGTGTAAAGTTGTGAAAAACTTCAATTTTAAAATGATAGAAGCATTCACAAATCCAAACATTACATCAAAAATAACCCAGTTAAATCTAACAAAGAGATATCTTTATCAATAATTGGAAGTGTTATTAACAATGAAAAGCACAATGCAGAACGTTCTTTGTAATTTTTAATTTCAATTTAATTTCAACTACTTATGTTAAATTATAGTGCTGTGGAAATTTAACATATAATTGATAAAGCATTTGCTTCAAGGTCTAGGAAAAACACAGCAAAAACCTAGACATACCAAAAGTTGAAAACAAATTAAAATCAAGGCGTATCATTATGCTCTTTTTAATTATAAGATGCCAAAACCTATTTAAACGGAGATTTTCTTCTTGTCTATTAAAATTATTCGGGTGTTTATATATTTCAATAGCTTCACGTTGCAAACGAACATAATAATGGGTTTGTCTTGACAATATTTTCATATTGTCAAATTGAATGTCATGATTTAAATTATTCAGGGCATGGTCAGCCACAGCAGACCTCTCTGGTTGACCCAATCTACAAAATCTCATATGTTCTTTGCGTCTTGTATCAAAGCTACGTTTTGTGGTCCCGATGTATACTTTTCCACATGAACAAGATAACTTATACACTCCGGAAGATGATAAAGGGTTTGACACATCTTTAGGTGATCTTAAATGTTCTTTAATTTTTCTTGTAGGTTTAAAAATAGTCCTAATGCCATGTTTGATTAGGATTTTTCAATTCTATTTGTAACATTAGCTATAAAAGGAAGAAAAGCAGTACCAACATTAAGAACTGGTTTTCTTTAAGGTTACGCCTAGAAGGTGTAATAACATTATTAATATCTGTAAGTGAATATCCATTATCTTGTAAGGATTTTCTTAAATATTTATATTCATCATTCAAAATTCAGGGTCACAAATTCGTTTTGCTCGATCTACTAAAGATTTAATTACACTAATTTTTTGACGTGGATGGTGGTTGGATAATTTATGAAGGTATCTATCAGTGTGTCGGCTTTCTGTAAACCTTAAAAGATAGTGAATTATTATTTTTAGATATTAATATGTCAAGAAATGGTAAACTTCCATTAGTTTCTTTTTCCATGGTAAACTGAATACTAGGATGTATACCATTTATAAAACCAAAACTCATGCAGTGCTTCTTCTCCATGTCTCCAAATAACAAATGTGTCATCTACATATCTATACCAAACTGAAGGTTTTTTAGGTGTATTTTGTAACGTTAATGTTTCAAATTTTTCCATATAAAAATTAGCTATAACAGGACTAAGGGGACTACCCATTGCTACACCTTCAATCTGTTCATAAAATTTATTATTCCACTGAAAATAAGTTGTAGTAAGACAGTGCTGAAAAGAATGGTTATGTCCTTTGGAAAAAGATGATCTATGTATTCAATAGTTTCTTTTAGAGGTACTTTTGTAAAAGTGAAATAACATCAAAACTGACCATTATATCACCCTCTTCAATTTTGAAACTATGCATTTTTTCAACAAAGTCGGCAGAATTTTTAATGTAATGGGTGTTTTTCCTATATGAGGTTGTAATAACAATGTAAGATGTTTTGCAAGGTGATATGTAGGAGAACCAATTGCACTAACAATAGGCCTTAAAGGAATATTAGGTTTATGAATTTTGGTAAACCATATAGTTTTGGTGAAATAGCTTCAGAGTTAGATAGTTTCTTCTTTATTTCTTCAGGAATAGATGATAATTTAATCAGCTCTTTAGTTTTAAAAGAAACTTTTTTGTTGGATCTTTCGGTATTTCATGATAAGTTTCTGGTCCCAACAATTGTTCTATCTTAGTGTTATAATCGTTCATATTTAATATAACAGTTGCATTACCTTTATCTGATTTTAATATTATAATATTTTCATTGCGTTTAAGATCAAGTAAAGCATGTCGTTGACGAAAGGATAAGTTGCTCTTTGGAGGTTTTGTTTTACGTAATATGTTAACGGTGTTATATCTAACTTCATTAGCAGCATCAAAAGGTAATAATCTAATGGAGTTTTCGATGTTGGAAATTATATCTTCAAAAGGTATTACTCTTGGTGTTATCGCAAAATTTCCTCCTTTAGAAAGCGCTTCAATAGCATAATCTGAAACAACATTATCAGAAAGGTTTATAACTGTTTTTCTACAATCAATAGATGGTCTATTATTTTGTTGTTTGTATAATTTATTAAATTTTTCTTTTGACGTTGACATGAGATGTCAAAATTTATTTCCATAGATTTAAACGTTATAGAATCAATTTTATCCCAATCTTCTTTATTCAAAATAGATGAAATTTCTAAATGTAAATATAAAAGATTTTTATCGGTGTTATCCAGTAACTTCCTAGTAATATGTATTTGATTACGTAGAAGAGCATTTTCAGTTCTTCTGTAAATATTATTCGCTTGCTTGTTATTAAAATTTCTTTTAATATAGATAAACTTTGGGATAATCTTTTGGTCTCGGCATCGTAATAAAAAGTGAGTGACGATAATAATTGTGCTTTACGTTTCCTTAATTTTCAAATTGTCTGATAAAACGATAAGTTTCCTCCCCATAAAGGACTGAAATATGAAAATGTAAACTTTCACCATTAACACTCATAATAAAATACTTATCTTTTTGGGATTTTTAATGGTGTACTTTAAATTATACAATCTAAACGTTTCGATAACACTTACAGTTATCTTCGTCAGTAGTAATGTTAGTTAAAATTGTTAAAGATGTAGTAAACAATTTTGTCAAATTTGAAAAATTCAAACATAAACATAAGCCTGCTATTAATATAACAGTTTGAGAAACGTATAAGCCAACTATAAAATTGTAGTAAAGAATAACTAGGTCATTAAAATTAAATATTGTTAAACTGCCTCAAAGATGACAAACCAGAACACTCTCTACGGCGAAAGCTAACAATGAAATTTGCCAGCCAAAAACACATTTAACAAAATTTAATCGAGTTATGATGTAAGTGTAAAGTTGTGAAAAACTTCAATTTTAAAATGATAGAAGCATTCACAAATCCAAACATTACATCAAAAATAACCCAGTTAAATCTAACAAAGAGATATCTTTATCAATAATTGGAAGTGTTATTAACAATGAAAAGCACAATGCAGAACGTTCTTTGTAATTTTTAATTTCAATTTAATTTCAACTACTTATGTTAAATTATAGTGCTGTGGAAATTTAACATATAATTGATAAAGCATTTGCTTCAAGGTCTAGGAAAAACACAGCAAAAACCTAGACATACCAAAAGTTGAAAACAAATTAAAATCAAGGCGTATCATTATGCTCTTTTTAATTATAAGATGCCAAAACCTATTTAAACGGAGATTTTCTTCTTGTCTATTAAAATTATTCGGGTGTTTATATATTTCAATAGCTTCACGTTGCAAACGAACATAATAATGGTTTGTCTTGACAATATTTTCATATTGTCAAATTGAATGTCATGATTTAAATTATTCAGGGCATGGTCAGCCACAGCAGACCTCTCTGGTTGACCCAATCTACAAAATCTCATATGTTCTTTGCGTCTTGTATCAAAGCTACGATTTGTGGTCCCGATGTATACTTTTCCACATGAACAAGATAACTTATACACTCCGGAAGATGATAAAGGGTTTGACACATCTTTAGGTGATCTTAAATGTTCTTTAATGTTTCTTGTCGGTTTAAAAATAGTTCTAATGCCATGTTTGATTAGGATTTTTCAATTCTATTTGTAACATTAGCTATAAAAGGAAGAAAAGCAGTACCAACATTAAGAACTGGTTTTCTTTAAGGTTACGCTTAGAAGGTGTAATAACATTATTAATATCTGTAAGTGAATATCCATTATCTTGTAAGGATTTTGTTAAATATTTAATTCATCCTTCAAAAATTCATGGTCACAAATTCGTTTTACTCGATCTACTAAAGATTTAATTACACTAATTTTTGACGTGGATGGTGGTTGGATAATTTATGAAGGTATCTATCAGTGTGTGTCGGCTTTCTGTAAACCTTAAAAGATAGTGAACTATTATTTTTAGATATTAATATGTCAAGAAATGGTAAACTTACATTAGTTTCTTTTTCATGGTAAACCGAATACTAGTATGTATACCATTTATAAAAACCAAAAACTCATGCAGTGCTTCTTCTCCATGTCTCCAAATAACAAATGTGTCATCTACATATCTATACCAAACTGAAGGTTTTTTAGGTGTATTTTGTAACGTTAATGTTTCAAATTTTTCCATATAAAAATTAGCTATAACAGGACTAAGGGGACTACCCATTGCTACACCTTCAATCTGTTCATAAAATTTATTATTCCACTGAAAATAAGTTGTAGTAAGACAGTGCTGAAAAGAATGGTTATGTCCTTTGGAAAAAGATGATCTATGTATTCAATAGTTTCTTTTAGAGGTACTTTTGTAAAAGTGAAATAACATCAAAACTGACCATTATATCACCCTCTTCAATTTTGAAACTATGCATTTTTTCAACAAAGTCGGCAGAATTTTTAATGTAATGGGTGTTTTTCCTATATGAGGTTGTAATAACAATGTAAGATGTTTTGCAAGGTGATATGTAGGAGAACCAATTGCACTAACAATAGGCCTTAAAGGAATATTAGGTTTATGAATTTTGGTAAACCATATAGTTTTGGTGAAATAGCTTCAGAGTTAGATAGTTTCTTCTTTATTTCTTCAGGAATAGATGATAATTTAATCAGCTCTTTAGTTTTTAAAAGAAACTTTTTTGTTGGATCTTTCGGTATTTCATGATAAGTTTCTGGTCCCAACAATTGTTCTATCTTAGTGTTATAATCGTTCATATTTAATATAACAGTTGCATTACCTTTATCTGATTTTAATATTATAATATTTTCATTGCGTTTAAGATCAAGTAAAGCATGTCGTTGACGAAAGGATAAGTTGCTCTTTGGAGGTTTTGTTTTACGTAATATGTTAACGGTGTTATATCTAACTTCATTAGCAGCATCAAAAGGTAATAATCTAATGGAGTTTTCGATGTTGGAAATTATATCTTCAAAAGGTATTACTCTTGGTGTTATCGCAAAATTTCCTCCTTTAGAAAGCGCTTCAATAGCATAATCTGAAACAACATTATCAGAAAGGTTTATAACTGTTTTTCTACAATCAATAGATGGTCTATTATTTTGTTGTTTGTATAATTTATTAAATTTTTCTTTTGACGTTGACATGAGATGTCAAAATTTATTTCCATAGATTTAAACGTTATAGAATCAATTTTATCCCAATCTTCTTTATTCAAAATAGATGAAATTTCTAAATGTAAATATAAAAGATTTTTATCGGTGTTATCCAGTAACTTCCTAGTAATTTAAATCATGACATTCAATTTGACAATATGAAAATATTGTCAAGACAAACCCATTATTATGTTCGTTTGCAACGTGAAGCTATTGAAATATATAAACACCCGAATAATTTTAATAGACAAGAAGAAAATCTCCGTTTAAATAGGTTTTGGCATCTTATAATTAAAAAAGAGCATAATGATACGCCTTGATTTTAATTTGTTTTCAACTTTTGGTATGTCTAGGTTTTTTGCTGTGTTTTTCCTAGACCTTGAAGCAAATGCTTTATCAATTATATGTTAAATTTCCACAGCACTATAATTTAACATAAGTAGTTGAAATTAAATTGAAATTAAAAATTACAAAGAACGTTCTGCATTGTGCTTTTCATTGTTAATAACACTTCCAATTATTGATAAAGATATCTCTTTGTTAGATTTAACTGGGTTATTTTTTGATGTAATGTTTGGATTTGTGAATGCTTCTATCATTTTAAAATTGAAGTTTTTCACAACTTTACACTTACATCATAACTCGATTAAATTTTGTTAAATGTGTTTTTTGGCTGGCAAATTTCATTGTTAGCTTTCGCCGTAGAGAGTGTTCTGGTTTGTCATCTTTGAGGCAGTTTAACAATATTTAATTTTAATGACCTAGTTATTCTTTACTACAATTTTATAGTTGGCTTATACGTTTCTCAAACTGTTATATTAATAGCAGGCTTATGTTTATGTTTGAATTTTTCAAATTTGACAAAATTGTTTACTACATCTTTAACAATTTTAACTAACATTACTACTGACGAAGATAACTGTAAGTGTTATCGAAACGTTTAGATTGTATAATTTAAAGTACACCATTAAAAAATCCCAAAAAGATAAGTATTTTATTATGAGTGTTAATGGTGAAAGTTTACATTTTCATACAAATAATGTAGTTCACATTTTCCCCACACGATCATTCTGTTTTTAATAAGAAAATCAAATTTAATAAAATTTTAAAAAGTCTGGCGAAATATATGAAATTATTTTATAAGTTTTAAATAAGAAACATTTAATCTAAAAAATTAACTCAAAATTAATACTAAATATATTTCTATTTTTATAATAATCATTTTATTCAATTTCTTCCAGAACCGTGTAATGATGTGGTGTAATAAATAAATTTAATAATAATGAAATAAAGAAATAATGAGTAAAATAAGTTCTCCAAAAATACAAATCGTCAAACTGACTGGAGATATTAACCATTCACCACAATAATGCCTTCGACCCCAATCGGTAGATTAATTAGGGTAGGTTCAATATTTTTGATTTGCTTAATTACCACTAAATCAGCTGTGTTATTTTCACCTAACATAAATAATAAAAAAATTAAATGTAATAGTAATAAAAATGATCTCGGACGCCAAGTTATTTTTTTTAATTATCTCGGAATAACTAAACCGAGTTTGTTAACAATAAAAATTTAATCAAAATGTAAAAAAGTAACAATATACAGACTATGTTTATTGACAGAAAATGTGATATGGTTATATAAATTATATCTTAAAAACTAGTTATAGCCTTAAAGTACTAATAATCATTAAAAATAAATACCTGTACAATATATACAAAATATTCTTGAGGATCCCTGGTATTATAAAAAAATGGTGCTGAACTGCAAACTAAGATGACGTAATCCTTGTGTAATGTTGCGCAATTTATGCAGTAACAATGCTTTTATGTTATCAGCCACACCCAAAACTGAAATTATCTCTTAAAAATTTCTTCTTTAAATTGAATAATTCGTTTAATGCATTTCTTGAAATTTTCCAATAAAATTTGCAATCATAAAATTAAATGCGTATTTAAAATGTAATTAAATTGTAAATCGAAGTAAAAATAAAAGTAACAGCAAAAAATAAAAATGCAGTAAAAAAAAGGAAAAGTGAAAAGTGCCTGAAAAGAGCAAACGTTTTAATTTTTTGTATTACGAGTTAAAAGATATCTTACCATAAAATTAATGGCAATTTCACATAAAATTTAGGTAAAAAACCGCTTCCTGCTGCAATGTTAATCAGGAAGTGAGCAAAATGGATGCTTAGGAAGTTAAATCATGAGGTCGTGCGCCCAAGGATTTGCGCAAAGGGTTAAGTTATGACGCGTTGCGCAATGATCAGAAAACAATTTATGGGAATATACCTTTAAGAAAATATGCACTATGAAGATATGCAAATTAAGTTGCCTACCTCATACCTATATTTCAATAATTAAAAACTTTTTCTTATATTTACAACTAAATGAATGAAAGACTTTAAATTAAGGTTATTATAAGTTTAATACATACTAGCAAATATAGGGTCTAATTCAAGAACTGTTAAATAATTTGTATTCCAACGTATGTAAAAGCAAATCTAGCAAATCTAACTAACCTGTATATAAATAACTTCACATAATATTTATGTTTTATCTAATTTAAACAACAAAAAAAGATTACTGATTACAGAACATTTTACTAAGAAACAAAACCACCTGGTTCAATACACTTTCTAACTGTCAAACCATTCAATGTCTAATTGTCTTCCTGATTGTTAACAATATTTTACATGTTTGTATTAGATAATCTTGCAAACATTTACATACACCATAGAGACAAGAGATTCAATGAATTTTAATCAAGAACAATAAGATTCAAAAGGACAAATATTTGACCTGATTTTAGTAATACACTTTCAAAAAGAAATCACAAACCATTAACTAATAACATAATTGTCTTCAACAAGATTAATAACGTACTTTTTAAATCAAATTCGTGGAGTTGACATCGCTTCGCAAACATTTTTAATAACCAGATTAAACCAAGTCTAGGATGCAATGAAATTTTACCTCAAACACTTTGTATTGGTAATTTGAGGTTGTGTTTCAGTAAAGGATTATATTAGTGATTGTTGACTCGACTTTGACTATGTAAGCATTGTAATTTAAAAAAAATGCCGAATCAATTTTGTACAGCAGAATATGCCGATATTGTGTTTGTGTATGGATTTTGTGTCGGGAATACGACAGAAAGTTTCCGGAACGTCAAACTCCAAATCATTAAACATTCGGAGGTTGACACCTTCGTTACCTATTAATAAAAGGTATTAAACCTCACTCTAGGACTCAGAACTGCGACATAAATCGATTACCTAGACACTTTGTATTGGAAATACCTGAGGTATGTGTCTTAAAAGATCCAGAAATAAGTACCCGAAAAGTCGGTAGACAATTAGGAGTTAGCCAATCAAAAGTTAGCAGATTTTTAAGAAATAATGATTTGCATCCTTATCATATCCAACAAGTCCAACGATTGCATCCCGGAGATGAAATTCAACGACAGGATGTAACAAGATGGATTGCCGATCATTGATCGCTTATGTATACAGGATACTATTGTGTCTGACGAAGCCCAATTTACGACAGATGGAAGTAAATAACTCGCGTAACGTCACACAGTTGGTCTCAACAAAATCATTAAACGATTCGCGAGGTGCATCGTTCACAGTTACAGATTCTCAGTAAATTTGTGGATTGGGTAATAACTTGGTCCCCACTCTAACTCATTGAACGCGTCCATAAATGCAGATGTACCAGAAGTTATGCAACATACCTGATATTGTCTTAAATCATCTTGCCCATGTCAATAAGTACCGCGGATGTACTTTCAGCACGATGGGGTAGATCCCATATTCAGTAGCTGTCCGCCAATCAAAAGTCTCAACGCCAGATTTAGAAACAGGTGGATTTGCATCGTGGTCATATCCATACAAGTCCACCCAGGTCTGATTGCAATCCCGGAGACTGAAATTCAACTTGGGGTTCACTAAAACTCAAGGTATACCAAGATGCCTATCATAGCAATCATGATCGCTTATTATACAGTGATACTATTTTACTGACGTAAGCACGACAATTTAGAGAGATGGAAGGTTTTTTAAATAACTCGCGTAACTCACACAGTTGGTCTCAACAAAATCCACATGCGATTCGCGAATCTCGTTCACAGTACAGATTCTCAGTAAATTTGTGGATTGGGTATATAACTGGTCCCCATTTCATTGATGGTCCATTAGCAAGTGCAGTGTACTTGGAGTTTTTGCAACATATTTTGCTAAATCATCTTGCCCATGTCAATATCCGCGGGATGTACTTTCAGCACGATGGGGTGATCCCATTTCTCAGTTGCTGTCCGCCAATATCTCAACGCCAATTACGGAAACAGGTGGATTGGACGTGGTAGACCCCATACATGGCCACCCAGGTCTGATTTCAATCCCGTAGACTATTCAACTTGGGGTTCACTAAAACTCAAGGTATACCAAGAGCCTATCAATACACGGCAATTAATTGAAAGCATTATTAATTGTTGTGCCATTATTAGAAATGATCCGTTAACAATCAGGAACTGATTTAGATAGAGAAAGTGTATTGAAGCAGGTGGTTTTGTTTTTGAAAATATCATGTAATCAGTCATTTTTCGTTTTTACTTTGTTGTTTAAATTATAAATAGTACATTAAATTTTACTACTATTAAAATCGTTTCAGCAACAATTTTTTTCTTGTAGAAGTAAACATTAATTTAAATAGTTCTTGGAATTAGATAAAATAAACATTATGTGCTGTATTTATATACGGGGTGATCTTATACCAATGGCCACATACGTTGGATACGTTTTGTAAGCTGGTCCTACAAATTGAATAAAATCATTATTATGAAAATGGAAACATATTTAGCACTTATTTTGAGTTAATTTTTTAGATTAAATGATTCTTATTTAAAATTTACAACATAATTTCATATATTTTGCCAGACTTTAAAATTTTATTAAATTTGATTTTTTTATTAAAAACAGAATGATCGTGCGGGGAAAATGTGAACTACATTAGTTGTTAAATTAAAAATTATTATTAATTTTATTAAATACATAAATAAAAAGTTTACCTCGAGTAGGATTTGAACCTACGACCTGTACTTTGCTAGAGTACCGCGCTAACCAACTGCGCCATCAAGGTTCAAGCCCCAATCGATGTAAATTTTATCTTTATTCGTTCATAACAAAAACTTATAATAATACATTAGTTGTGTTACCCATCTCTGTACTTTCAGGGAACCATCAAAAGTTTTTCAAAATTCATATAGAGGGCGCGTAAAATTCTAAAATCCATTTTTAAAACCCGGTCTTGGATTATTTAAATTTTGATCGCGTGTGATAATTAGGTAGGAATAGCATAACTTCGCACCAAAATATGAAATCAACCAAATCAACATTAACAAATTTAAGGCGTAGAGTAGTTTTAGTCAAAATTCATAAATCACCCTGTACATTATTAAGCAAGAGGAGTAGACATTATTAATGCTCATTTTCTATTCCCTTTAGAGGTCTCCATACGTATGAACAGTTCCTCATGACTCATCCTGTATATGTCGTTCTACTCTTATCTTAACTGAATTACAAAAAACCCTTGGTTGTGTTTTAGTAGAATTTCTTGTGTTTCTGGTGACACTGACCGTATTAAATTAATCCAGTACAACATTAATTCACTATAAGTAAACAGAGAATTGACAGAAATCCAAAAGCCACCTCGTTAATCTTTCATTTAACATTTTGATAATATAGTTGGCCATGAACAAACAAGGTTAATGGTTAGCAAGTTGTATGCAAAACACAAAATTAAAAACTAGACATAATACCTACAACTTTACAAGCCTGAAGAGATGTTCGAACTGATGACCATTCTGTCTTATACATGCTTCACACATTCTTCCAATTCGTTCTATATTAAGCACAATACTAGGGTGATCTTGTAAATGCGTGAAAGCTTCCCTAACTGCATTTGTCAAATGTTAAATGTTATCATTGAGTTTGGTATATTTTATTTTGCAAGTAACCCCATAAAAAGAAATCTAAGACTGACAAGTCCGGAGACCTAGGAGGCCATCTTATCGTCCCATTAGTGCCAATCTATCTATTACGAAAATTGTTTTCCAAAAACGGGCGCATAACTTGCGCATTGTGAGATGGGACTCCATACTGTTGGAAATGAATTTGATTCAAGCGAGCTAAAGGAATGTCATCTAATAATTCAAACACAACCATTTCTAAAATGTCCAAATATCTAGGAGCGGGATAGGTTCCCTTCGAAAATGTAAAATTTTATTTTTGATCCTAATATAAAGTAGGAAACGTTTAGTCCAAATCGTCCTTGTTGTGTTTGGGGGAATACTTGGTGTTGATTTTCATGAGACTAGAATCTGATATTATGCGTGTTTAAAACTCCTGAATTGCTAAACTGTGTCTCGTCTGACCATATGACATTTCTTCCCAAGTTGGGTACTATATTTAACATTTAACAATTGCAAAATATTAACCTACGTTCAGCGTCGCCAGGATATAGATATTGAACAAGCCTAAATTTATATGGTTTATATTTATGGTGGCGAAGTATTCTTTGGATTCTTGTTTACGAAACTCCAATACTACTTTCCATAGTTCTGCAAGAACTTATACGATTACCCTCCACACTGGCTAAAACGGCAACCTCATCATTCTTTCGATTTTCTTTATTATATTTTTTGACCTGGGTTCAGAAAATGATCCATAATTAATCAAATTTCTTTTTAATCTATAAAACGTGATTTTACTAGGTTGTCTTCGTACTGGAAACCTACATAGATGTAAAGTTAGTTAATTTTCAAAATTAATGCCAAGGAAACTACATTTATCTGTTAAAATACAAATTTAATGCTGCGTCGGCGTTTTCATTACTCTGACTAAAGCATATCATATTTTTCAAAGTTTTCAACATTTTGATTTTCTGCCATATTTTGCACAATAAACCAGCAATACGATTGTTGCACAAAAATAATTTTAATCAGATTTGACAGGTCGAGTATGTTTAGAGAATCAGACTAGGTATAAAGTATTCTTTATAAGTTTTATTGCCATTAATATTTTTTCCTGAAGCTGTAAGATGCATTTTACCCAATTAAAAAAAATTTGCCAGTTTGAATATGTTTCAAAAACTATTGTACCTAATTTGCATAATTGTTTGTTATTATTTTTGCATTTCTGCGTAAAAGTCCTTAGATTTATTATAATCGCGTATTTACATATTTATAATTACAATAAAGCAGTAAAAATCTAGTAGGCCTTTTTTAATACTCAAATATACCTTGGACGTTCAAGAAAATATGCGTTTATACTGAGTTTATAGGTTGCATGGCCAACTATATCATCAAAATATTAAATGAACGTAACATTAATTTTTGAGGTTAATAATGCAAAAGAAGTGCCACACATATATATTTTTTGAAAGCTGGGATAAAAAATATAAAGGGTGTTCCATTAAAAAAAAACTTTGATTTATTGCAAAGAAACTGACTTTTTGTGGGAAAAACTATGCTTGCCACTAAACAGGTCTTTAAAATGTAAATCTGTAGAGAACATATTATTTGATCCAACTAAAAATGAAAAAAATATTATTACCTAAGATTTATTCAATAAAATTGATAACATTGCATCCTGTTTCCCCCTGAATTGAATGCACTAAACGTTATTCAATATCTATTTAGGAATAATCTTATCTGTCTCTTTCCAAATTTAGTAATTACTATGAGAATTTTTTTAACATTAAGGGTGACAGTTGCCTGCGGTGAGAGGGGTTTTTCGAAATTTAAAATAATAAAAAATTATTTGTGATCAACAATGGGTCAAGAAAGATTATCAGACATCTAATATTATTATAGTAAAGATAATTTCTGAAAATATAAATGTATCCGATATTTTTTCAGAATTTGCTTTAAAAAAGCAAGGAAAGCAAAATTTACTTAAATTTTTCGTAATAAGAATGTATTAATAAATAGAAGTAATAATTAGTATAAATAACTATTCATATTAATTTATGATAAGTTCCTGCTAACTTATTTTTCCCAAATACAATTTACTTTTTTCACATTTCGTGTGTTTTATTTAAGGCAAAATTAGTTCAAAGAAATTATGGTTAATCAGATATGAAAATGTATACTTTCACCATTATTACACATATTTAAAATACTTATCTTTTGGATCTTTATTGGTCTATTTTTATATTTAAGTTATACAAATCTAAACGTTTCGATAACACTTACAGTTGTCTTCGTCATCTTTCAGAATTGATTAAAATGTTGAAACAATTTTGTGAAATTTGAAAATTTTTTCGAAACGTTTCGATTGTATAACTTCAATATACACCATAAAAAGCCCGTAAAGATAAGTATTTTAAATATGGTTAATCAGAAGTTAGGGATCGGAAAAATTATTTTCGCACACGGACGGAAGATACCTAAGGTAACAATTCATTGACTATTTATTAGTATGTGCGTTAAAATATATTTGCTTTTAAAATTTTAATAACTAAATCTTTACTTATATTCAAAATTGGTAGAAAAACACTTCACTGTAGCAGTTCGAACATTAACTTTTTTTTTTTTTTCAAGTTAATGTTCGAACTGCTACAGTGAAGTGTTTTTCTACCAATTTTGAATATAATTAAAATTACAGTTCGTGATAATTTTCTTTATATAACTAAATCTTTACTAAAAAAAATTAATTCCAGATTCGTTCAATAACACACCCATTTTCCCAAAATTAATAAATGATATAAAATCCACAGAAGGAGACCATCAACACGTTAAATATGATATTCCAGTAAAACAAATCACCTTGAGCACTAAGACATTGATGAAACAAGCTCAGATGAGCTAAATTTAGAGAGAATAACGGAAAATATTTTACAAAGTAGTGTTCAGCGTAGATTTAAAATTTCAAATTATAACGAGCTAGGTTACTCAGGCATATATGCGATTTCACCACATCAATTTCGCCAGCCCACAAAACAAAATTTCCTAAAGCCAAACATTTCTGTTTTTTCTTCAAAATCAACATATGTAAATCGACCTATACATCCAAATGTTTTGTTAATTGGGTTAGTCGGCCTATTTCCACAGTTTTGTTCGCTTTTTAACGCGACGTTTCGAAAGTGGACTCTTCCGTCATCAGGCTGTCCTGCGAAGGACTGTTTTTTCGCACTTGAGTCGGGTTTTTTCTCCACCACTTTACTACTCTGAGATTCGAACTTGGTACCTTTGAGTTGTAAGTCTGGCTCCTTTACCGCTGAGCCACTGAGTAATCCAATACATATTTTTAGAACACACACACACACACACACACACACACACACACACACACACACACACACACAATATATATATATATATATATATATATATATATATATATATATATATATATTAAATTGTTTCGTGGTTACACAGTAGTTTATTGCGAATGTTGCACCGTAACCTATTGCGCAGATGCATTGCGCTTAACCTCCTCGCGTCTTCATTCCAGACATGTTCGGTGATTCCTGGCGCCCTTGCGAATGTTGTTCTTATGCCCCTGAGTTCTCACTTTGAGTAGTCTGCTGCTATCTTCTATGTATGCTTTGCCGCATTTGCATGGAGCAGAGGGAGGTTAGGTGGTTCTCCTCTAGTGCTACCTTGTTTATGGATGTTTCAAGCTTTCTGAAAAGTTGTTAGAATTCGGAGCCGCACCGAGTTACTAATTCTGTATTGTAAGTGTTTTTGTAACTGTGGTTTATATGTTAATTGGATTAGTCGGCCTATTTCCCCGGTTTTGTTCGCTTTTTAACGCGACGTTTCGGAAGCGGGCTCTACTTCCGTCATCAGGCTGTTCTGCGAAGGGTTCTTTTTTCGCACTTGAGTCGTATTTTTTGTGAAGCACTTAACTACACTCAGATTCGAACTTGGTACCTTTGAGTTGTAAGTCTGACACATTTTATGGCTCAGCCACTGAGTAACTGAGTAATCCAATACAATTTTTTACTATATATATATATATATATATATATATATATATATATATATATATATATACCTTTTTTGTGGTTGCGCAGTAGTTTATTGTGCATGTTGCGCCATAACCTATTACACCGATGTATTGCGAACTTATATATTAAACTTTTTGTGGTTGCGCAGTAGCTTATTGCGCATGTGGCGCCGTGATCTATTGCACCGAAGTATTGCGTCCGTGGTTACGCAGTAGTTTATTGCGCATGTTGCGCCTATGTATTGCGTTGTGGTTTCGTAGTAGTTTATTGCGCATGTTGCGCCGTAACCTATTGCGTCGATGTATTGCGGTGGTAGCGCAGTAGTTTATTGCGTATGTTGCGCCGTAACCTATTGCGCCGATGTATTGCGTTATTGCGCATGTTGTGCCGTAACTTATTGCTCCGATGTATAAATGTTTTGGTTCAACCTCGCCATCCTAATATTTTAGACCAACCTCAAAATCAAACTTCTATAAATCAATATATACACTCTAACCTTGTTAAACCTATCAACCTCAGCGCATTCATCCCACCCTTAAAACCAATTTATATAATCCCACCACAGAAATCGATTATTTTAGAACCATCACCACTTTTAAATGATTACGTAAAGCTCGCTGCACAACCAGAGTTTATACCTCACCCAGGTTCTTTGGCAGAACTGGATGATTCAGGAGACATATGTGAAGAAGAAAAGAAAAATGATAACAATACAACAGTACAGTTTTCGAAACTGAATCCACACCAATAGATATTAACAATGTCACCACGACTGGTACCACAGTTAATACTTCACCAATTGATATCACAGTAAAAGATCGCCATAATGCCAACGTTAGTGAAACCGTACCAACAAGACCTAGCAGTACTACATCAAGTAAAGCAGCATTAGATGAAGGTAATAATTCAGCGACTAATAGCGCCGGAAATACAGCACCCACTAATAGCGCAACAACAGGATCTAGCAATGCAACACTGATAGCGTAACAACGTATGTGGACAATACCGCACTAACCGACAGCAGAATATCTGCCAGACATACAAGACCGAATGCTAACGCAACAACAGATGCTGCAAATACAGCACTTAGTGATAGCATAACAACGAATGTGGACTATACCACACTAACCGATCGCGCAATATCTACCGGAAATACAGTACCGAGTGCTAACGCAACAACAGATGCTGGAAATAAAGCACCAAGTGATTATTCAGAAACACATCCCAGCGATACTCAAATGACTGATGACACAGCGACGGCTACCAGCGATACTACAACCACTATTAGTGTAATGTCAGGTCGAAAAGATACTCCAGCGGATGACAGCGCAAAAACAGAAAACGAAGGTGATGGTGCTAAAGAAGCTAGTACAAATGGTCCCACTACAGCTGCAACAGAAGTTTAAAAGCGCTTTCACACATAATAAAGTATAACGCGTCAAGAAACAATACAATTAGAAAACAGTTGTGTCATCCGAAAATGGACTTAATAGGATGAAATGTATTTTACAAAGCAATATTAACCATTCACATACTCAAAACTATATTCTACTAAAAGAAATTACTTTAACAACCATAGAAGACGCAAATCGGCTCAATATAGGAATTAATTCAGTAAATTTGCAGAGACGAGTTCAACGTAGCACTAGAAACTCAAATCATAAAAGACCGGGAAATCAAGATTTCCTAAAACTAGGTTTTTTATGGCAACCGCAACTACCAGTTCCTTTTGATAAAGTTCCATAATCAAGAGCTTTGGTGTCGCTTCCAAAGGACTTTAGCCCAAGTATATGTATATAAATGGACATATAACCCAAGATATTTTGTTCCAATCTCAAAAACGTAATTTTTTTGATCTACCCCCTATAAGCAAAAACCTTGTAGTGGTACGAGCAATATCAAATTATGTAAGTATACCTATAAACTTTAGTGCTTTAGTTCAACCTCCAATGCCAGCTATTTTGATGTCAATTCAAAAACCAACCATTTTATTAGCACCTTCAAATCCAGTTTACATAGGTTCACCTACAATACTATCAGATAAACATAATTTAGACCCAATCGCAAAAACTGATTTAATAACTGATTCAAAAGACATCTGAAGAAAAAAAGCAGAGATGTTAACAGCACAATTAGAACGACGACTGATCGCACAGTAACAGACAGCGGTAATACTACATCGGTCAGTGTTATAACAGCAAATACGGTACTCCAACTGGTGGCACACCATCCGAAACTCGGGCATCAACAACAGGTACCAGTAGTAGTAGCTAATGAAAGCATACATATAGCAACAAATATGAACACCATTCTTGCGACTGCACAGAAACAGAAGACAACTGTTTATTAACAGATATTACAGTAACACATGCGACTAATACTGATGTTGGTGAGCTACACTACGTACCAATAGATCCCAATCGTACTCCAAGTATTACAGCAACCTTTGCTGGCAATGACTCACCGACTGGTATCGCAACAAAACATGCTGACAATGTCACACCGACTGATAAACCAGCAACAGATACCGATGGTACTAAAGGTAACAAACCTAATGATTCACTAACAGATGTGAACAATACTCCAGCAAGTGATAACTCAGCAACAGTTGCTAGCACTACTGCACCAACTGCTAGAGCTACAACAAATGCTAACTATGTTTCATCGACAGAGTAGCAACAAATACGAACAGTACCAAAGTTAATAAATCTGATCGAACCCCAGCAGATGCGAGAAACAGCCCACCTAGTAATAATTCAATTATAATTTTTAACAGTCTCGAACCTACTGATAGCGCAACAACAAAAGCTAGCAATGTCGCACACACTAATATGATGTAACAGTGGGTACTATCAATGTCGCACCAACTGCTAGCTGAGCTACAAATATGAATAGTACTAAGGTTAATGAATTGAATATCATCCCAACAGATGCAAGCAACATTCCTTCTAGTGAAAATTCAGCTGTAAATATTGACAATGTCGAACGGACTAATGCCCCAACAACAGCTGCTGGCAATGCTGCACCGACTAAGAGGACTAAAGGTAATGGATTTGATAACACACAAACAGGTGCGAGCAATACTTCACCTAGTAAAAATTCAGTTATAAATACTGATAGTACCGCAGCAACAAACACGGACCGTGCCAAAAGTTAGTGAAACAAAGGCGAGAAACGGTCCATTTGATGATAATTCAGTTATAAGTGCTGACAATGTTGCACTACATAATAATGCAACAACAGATTCTGGCAAACCCACAACAACCAATAACGCAGCAACAAACACCAAAAGGACTAAAGTTAAAGAACATGATTATACGCAACTAGATGCGACAACACTCCACATAGTAGTCATTCAATTATTAATCCCAACAGCGCCACCCCTGATGCTAGCACAACAACAAATACTAACAATGCAATGCACCCACTAATCACACAAGAGCGGACCTTAACGTAGCAAAAAGTGGCGGAAATACTAAAATTACCGAATCTGATACACTACCGATGCGACCAACATTCTGATACCTGCTGATAGCGCAACAACAGATGCCAACAAAGTCGCACTAACTGATACACCAACAACAAATACCGACAGTACTAAAGTTAATGGATCTGATAAAACAGATGCGAGCAACACTGTACCTAACAGTAATTCAACCATGAGTGCCGATAGTACCGCTTCTTTTGATAACGCAACAACAAATGATAGCAGCATCAGCAGCTATCAAAGTCGTACTAACTGATAGTGCAGCAACAAATACCGACAGTACTCAAGTTAATCAATTGGACAAAACACCAACAGATGTTAGTAATAGTTCAGTCATAAAAGTTGGCTATAGCTCACGCAACGATATCGCAACAATAGCTTCTGCTAGTGGCAATGTATAGTACAACAAATCTCGGTAGTACTACTGTCAGCGATGTTAATCCTATTAGCAGTGGGGCCCCAAGCCACCAGCAGCACAACAGAAAGCTCGAATGATAGTAGTGAATCTTGTTAATACAGAGAAGTTTACAAATGAATCACGTGTAATCATATATAAGAAATAAACTAACAATAAAATTATTTTAGTAGAATATTTAATTTTTAAAACGATAGTTCTGCATTATTGTAAACAAAACCAAAATTCAATTATTGCTTGGAATAAATCATTCACATCACTCATGTATGTGTATGTATGTAAAATCCTATAAAGTACGTATTTTGATGGTAGTTCATCTAGACGGTTTTCTGACGTGGCACTTCTAAATGTAACCATCTGGTATGAACAAGATGGTGCTCCTACTCACTATGCCAGGTTAATTATTTTAACAATATCTAAGCGCTATATATACACCTGTTTGTTTGCTTAATAACGCTTTTTTCTAGTTTATAAAATAAGCACACTTGAAAAATCTGGAACACTGGCGTTGTACATGGGTGTATTTTGTTTGTTAAACACACTCCACATAGGAATATGATAACTTACCTGAAAAGCACATTGTCGAATCGGTTTAGTAAACTGCAGGATACATGAAAAAAGTTCCGATAAGAAGAAATAATCATTACCACTACCTTGACAATTTCCTTTCAGGTGAATTAACACAATTAGAACTGCTGATAACGCAAAAACAAATGTTAATAACGTCCCACCGACTAATAGCGCAATAACGAATGCTAACATTGTCACACCAACTGATAGTGCAGCAACAAATACCGACAGTACTAGAGTTAATGAATCAGATAGCAAACCAACAGATGCTAGGAATTCTTCACAGTAGTGATTCAATTATGAATGCTGACAGTACCGCACCTACTGATAGCGCAACAAAAGATGCTAGCAATGCTGCACTAACCAATACTAAAGTTAATGAATCTGATAAAATGCCAACAAATGTTGGCATTCAATCATAGAGACTATACAGCAACAACTGCCGCTAGTGCACTCCAATAATGCAGCAATCAAGATAGTACTACTGCGATGTTACAATCTTCAACAGTGCAGCTCAAGTAGAGGCGCTATTCAAGCGTTCGACGCTCGAATGACAGTAGCGATGAGTCTTGTGAAAATACGTATTTATATTACAGTTCTAGAACTAGATTTGTAATTGCGACGTTTCAGTAAAATCTACTTTATCATTATCAAGCATTAGTTTTGTTCTGCTTCTCGTTAGTCTAACTGAACTGCTCTCTGTTGTTGCATACAGCAAATAAAAATTAACAATCAGTCACGTGTTGTCATGTGCGAAACCTTAGCGAATTGAGGGCTCACATGACATTCAGAAAAAGTTGACTGTGATCCTTCATCGTGTGTATAAACATTATAATACATCGTAACTAAGGTTTAAGTTTGAATCGATGGTGACTTGCCTCCTCGATAGCTCAGATGGAAGAGCCCCACTCTAACAAAGTGGAGGTCGTGAGTTCTAGTCCTACTCGAGTTAATCTTTTAATGTATGTACTTTAAAAGTTAATTTTAAAATAAAATACAATTAATGATTATTAAACTGAACTTATGTGCGTTCATTAAAAAACAATATATATATATATATATATATATATATATGTGTGTGTGTGTATATATATATATATATATATATATATATATATATATATATATATATATATATATATATATATATATATATATATATTTTTTTTTTTGCTATTTCAGGTTTACGTTCTGAAAGATCTTTCAACGGACCAGAGGGGTATTACGTTTTTTTTTTCAAGTAAAATCTCGCGACTTGCACTCGTCAGTATTAATATTGAAATATATGTAAGTACGAAGTTACCTGTTTCATATTAGGATAAAGCTATACTTAGCTTTGTTTTCGGGGAAAATAAATGCATGTATCTAGTCTTTGGGGAAACGTAATCAACGTCCCATTGTGTTGTTAAATATAGCTACAGATCATTCATTGTAGGGAAATTTATCAGTAAATTCCGCTTGCTGAGGGAACTGTCGTTATTCTTGTTGCTTCCCTGGTTCAAGCTTTACAGGGTCTCTCTTTCAAGAAATAATAATTCATCTTTTATTGATTTAAAGCTTGTGGCGTCTGGTTCTTGTATATTCTCCCCATCTTTTTGTCTACAATTTTGTTCTTGCTTTCTCACTAACTTAACCACCTATTTGCACATTATCAACGATTCAAAACACCCACGCTATCCGAGTGCTCTGCGGTCTCTGGACCGTTTGACTGAGTTACTAGTCGAGCTAACTAATTTCTTCCAATTTTATGTGACGTGGTAGGTTAGACACGTGGCAACTGCTTAATACATACTTTTGTTGTTTATTATTTTTGTGTTCTTCCTAAATGCACAACCGCTATATTCCAAGGTACTTAATTCTTTTCAACCTACTTCACGTACCCGTAGCCTAACGGGAACGTTACGACATCGGTACAAGGAATTTTGAAAATTGTCTCCTGGGTGACTTTGTACACAAACTAATTTCTGTTATAAGTTTATTGTTATATACATTTGGAAATAAATGAAAATTTATATTATACTCATGCAATTTCACTTGATATAAGGATTTTGCCTTTTTTATTGTACTTGCTATATGAATCTAATAGTGCATGTAGCTGCCCTGGCGGTCTAAACGTAAGCAATGTAAAATCATTTTCTCAAATGGAAATATGGAAATTTGTAAAATTATAAATTTTACTGAATCCCTCTCTGGTTTTACAGTAGTACGTAACAGTATCTATACTACGTCAGAACACGTAAATAAAATAATTTATTCTCCTCAAAAATAATATGCTTTGAAAAGAGCATTGCTTATCAATTGTCGAGGTCAGTAACTTTCATGAAGAAAATAAAATCGATTTTTTCTTGTAATATAATTTGAGTTATTTAATATTCGAGTGTTTTGTTTGCAATAATTAATCAGGGGTAATTACAGTCATTAAACAGTACAATATTATTCATTGCAGTAATAATTTTAAAATAATGTAAGAATTTATACAATAATAAAATTTATGGGAAAACGAATTTGCTGGAATAATCACTTGCAAAAGGTGTTTGCTGTCAGGGGTGGTTGAATTAATATATTCTGGATTAATGGGACTATTCGGCACCAGGTCAAGAACAGTCAAGATATGCAGGAACTGATCGGAACTAGACGGGTACAGGGGCGGCAAGGACCACGATAAGAACTCCTGAAGCTGATCAGGAATAGTCGGAGGCTGGTGGACAATCCCAAGGTGGTAATACTCCTCTTATGATAGCGTGTTGCGAGATTATACACAAATCACGCCATGGGCATTCGTATCTACGTGTGAGATGTAAGTGCCTCTCATTGGTCTATTGTTGGCGATAAATCAAGTAAGAGATCTGACGTAGAATATCTTTAATGGTTTTTGTAATAATGGCAAAATGGATAAACATTGACTTCTTCTTAACCTAAACTTTAGTTATTTGGGAGATTTATTAATCAATAAATAATTAATTAGGGTTCTGATGTAAAGAACTTCAGTGAATTTACCTTTCGGCCGGGAAACGCGGATATGAACCCGGCCAAGGTAGACGTTTTTCTATAAACTAAAACACGCCTCCACTTCGTATAGAAAGTAAAACCGTAGATTCGTATATCGATGTGATGTTTGGCACAGGTTAGGCAACATTCAAGTAATAGCCGCGTTAATAACTAAAGTAGTTGAGACACATAAAGTTGTTTGCAAATCCGCTATTCCTAGCCCTTAGTCCACAATACAATACAATACGATGCAATAATACATTTTTTGACAGAATTATGCTATTTGTAACCAGTAACCGTGTGGTGATGGGCGTCCATGAACGTTCGGGTATCTTCGTAATTTTGGTTGTTTCGCAGCTGTCTTCACGTTGGTCGTAAATCAGCTATATGTACACGACACAAAAGGTTTACCATACATTATACGTATCCGTAGTTTGTAATTTAGAACATCGTACACACTATTCACTTAAAATGATTTACTTTGAAAAGTGATCACCTAATCAAACATACAAATAGTAATGATGAGGGTGAAACCCCCAGTTTAGGCAACATTCTAGTAAGAGTCGTGTTAATAACTAAAGTAGTTGATGTACATAAAGCTGTTTACCGGCCCTTGGTCCACGACACAATATAATACGATATAATACTACATTTTTTGATAGAATTTTGTATGCATGTGCTTGATTATGCTATTTGTAACAATTTATAAATACCCTTTTTTTATTTTACTGCTTAATATATACTTTTGCTGTTTATTAGTTTTGTGTTCTTCCTAAATGTACAACCGTTACGCCCCAACGTACTTTTCCACGTAGCCTAACAATATCTTTATGACATTGGTAAAAGGAATTTTCAAAATTGTCTTCTAGTTGACTTTGTACACAAACTAAATTTGGCCTATCGTGCTAAAGCACTCAGGAACACTTAGGAGGATGGATAGAGGGATAATGAATTGCCAATAGATGCCTATGAACAGCTACCTTAAATTTTCTCATATCATAAGTAAGTGAGAGGAAAACAGGAACTAGGGAGATCATTCCAGAGTTTAGAAGCCGTGTAGAAAAATGTGGATTGCGCCCGTTTGGTACAAGTGGAGATTTGTACTGCATACTGATGATGTGAATGAGCGAACCGAGTGTTTCTCGCAAAGATAGCCGGAGATGGTATCAAAGAATGTAATTCACCAGCACAATAGCCGTTGTAATAACGATAATACAAAGAAAGAACTGAAACCATCCTTCTATGCTCAAGGGACTGTATGTGAGAAGTTAAGGACGGGTCATTTATAAACCTAATCGCTCTCTTTTGAATACGATCAACGATATCGAGAGCGTACTGGGGAGCACTAACCCAGAGGTGAGAATTATATTCCAGATGAGGCCGAATTTGGGCCTTATACAGCAGAAGGAGTTGTCGAGAGGTAAAGTACTGCTTAGATCTGTAAAAAAGCCTATTTTACGAGCAGCTGTTTTGGTAGCTGACAGAAGATGGTCAACTCGTGAGAGATTTGAAGATACAGTCATACCCAACAGAGTAATAGAGTCTGCAAACTTAAGAACTGAGCCATTCATACTTACAACAGGAAATGATCGATCTTTTTTGGCGGACACAAGGCAACACTGAGTTTTGTTAGAATTAAATTTAACTAGATTATTGCTTCCCCATTCGAGAATACGTTGAATGTCTTTGTTGATTGAATTTGCCATTTCAGCTTTAATTTCTTGATTTGACGTTGAAGGTGCATTATCACTATGAGTAGACTGAGATGAACTACAGTGAAGAGTGCTATCGTCAGCAAAGCAATGTATGAAGTTAGTTGTTGAAGAAATAAGGTCATTTATGTACAGCAGAAAAAGTGTAGGCGCTATAACGAATCCCTGTGGTAGGCCCGCGTTAATACTAACTTCTTTTGAAAAAAAGCCATCAACTACGACACGTATTCGTCTTTTATTTTATTTTTATTTATTGAAATATACATTTGGAAAAGAATGAGAATTTATATTAGGCTCATGTAATTTCACTTGATAAAAGAAGACGGGAGCTGGGGCGGCAAGGACCACGATAATAACTCCTGAAGCTGCTCATTAACAGCCGGAGGCGATAAATCAAGTAGTAGAGATCTGACATGGAATATTTTTAATGGTCTTTGTAATAATGGCAAAAGGAATAAACATTGACTATTTCTTAATCTAAACTCTATTTATTTGGGAGAATTATTAATTAATAAATAATTGATTAGGATACCTAATGTTACAGCGAGTGTACCTTTCGTGCGGGAAACGCCGGCCAAGGTAGACGTTTTTCTATAAGCTAAAACAAGCCTCCAATTGGAATAAAAAAGTAAAACCGTAGATTTGTAGATCGCTATAATGTTTGGCATGTTAGGGGCCTTATGCTGAGGGTGAATCCCCCACAGGTTAGTCAACATTCTAGTAAGAGCCGTGTTAATAACTAAAGTAGTTGATGCACATAGATCTGTTTGCAAATCCACTATTCTTAGCCCTTGGTCCACAATACGACACAATAACACATTTTTTGACCGAATTTTGCATGTATGTGCACGATTATGCTATTTTTAACTAGTAACCGTGTAGTAATGGGCGCCCATGACCGTTCGGGTATCTTCGTAATTTTGGCTGTTTCGCAGCTGTCTTCACGTTGGTCGTAAATCAGCTATACGTACACGACACAAAAGGTTTATCATTACCCATGGTTTGGAATTTAGGATATCATGTACACTATTCACTTAAAATGGTTCACTTGTAAATAACCTAATCCAACATTATACAAATAGTAAATATGGGAATGTGTAAGAAAATTTTGAGAAAACTAAACGAAAAAGTAGCGCGAAATCAAATTACATAATTATAAACACGGTGTACTATAGTTTAATTCATTGCAATTAACATCTTTATATATTCATCGCACAATTTAAACGTTGGCAATCAACAAAAAACTAAATCCTATACAGGGTGTATTTAAATAAATTCCACGACATGGTAATACTTTTAAGTTTTCGATAGTCGATATTTAAACAATCCTACAATTTGTAAAAACGCACGTAAATTTTAATTATGTGTTTACAACGTCAAGAAAACAACGCAATTCTACGGCTCATTAACAGACGCAACAATTGAAATTTTTCCTTACTTATTTTAACTCTTAATAAAAGAATAACGACCGGCTTACAACATGCACATCGTTAAGAAAAAATAATAAGTTATTAATCAAATTAATTTATCATTTTAAAACTGATTTTGCAAACAGAATGACCAAAATCGGTGTTCTTGTATTAGTTGTGTCAACGGTATGTCACGTAAGTATCAAGCTATAAAAAAATTTGTATATTTATTTAAAAAACTCAGTCAGCGCCGATCGAAACAAATGATAAAGAAAGTGAAGAAAAAATTGTTCAAAAGAATGTATTTGATTGGATTCTCAATATTTTAAGGAATATTGTAAGTATAATCATATTTTTTTGGTAATTCTTCAGGTATTTTTAATTCTGCAGCCGGCAGTTAACATAATCAATTTTATCAATATTCCAAATTCGTTCAATAATGTTGGAAATACACAATTCTTTCCGGGAATCAAAGTGTACCAAACACCAAATACTAGTAATAATTCTCATAACAAATACCTCAAACTATACAAGAACCAAAATAACGCAACATATTGGAAAAGTACAAAATCCCTAAAAAAATCCGTAAAATATGTGCTAAATGAACTAACTGAACCATTTGAAGAAGAATATACAGTAGAACCAATTTACACAAAAGCAGATTATTTAAAATATGAACCACATCACTCAAGTTTTATCGCAACCGAAGCAAGCTTACAAACAAGTAGTGAAAATATTGCCAATATTGAAATAGAAAAAGAAAACTCTGAGAGAAAACCTGGTAATTCGTTAATTCTTACAAGTACTGAAGAAAACGAATTCATTCAAACGTATCCAGAAGAAATCGACATCAACTTAAACAAATTTCCGACGCCTGTTACCCACGTAAGTACCAATATAAACATATTACCAGAAAAACACATTGAAGGTGAAGGTACTACAGCTTCAGATAATAGTTTTAATCGTTTAGAAAAAACAAAAACGAAAGAACAACGATCATTCAATGATCTAAATAAAATTAAAGAAGGTACTATACAAACAACTACATCAAGGAGTTCAGAAATACAAAGCGACCAGCCTGTAATTCTTAGTGCTAACCAGCAAGTACTAATCGACTCAATGGATAAAGAACAAGTACTAAATGATGTGGGTGCAATGCACCCAAAACCATTCGAAGTAGTGGATGAATCAAACACAAAAACTGAAGAAAATTATCTCTTTGAAACATATACAGAGGAATTCACCATCAACCCAAACAAATTTCCTACGCCTGTTATTCATACGAGTACTACTGTAAAGTTATTACCAGAAAAATCAATTGAAGATCTTGGTAGTACAGATTTGGATAGTACTATTTATCACTTAAAAGATACAAAAACAAAACTGCAACGATCTCACAATAATTTAAACACAACTAATGAGAGTTCTATGCAAACCACTACCGCAAGTACACAACCAAGTAGAAGTGCTAATCAACTAGTCTTAGATAATCCTATTAGAAAAGAACAGCTATTAGATGATTCAAATACAAAAACTGAAGTAAATAGTGAATCACCAATCACATTTCCCGATACTAATACTAATTCAAACATACCGCAAGAAAATTCAATTAATTCATTTTTTGAAAGTACTGGGACTGTTTCAAATGTAAAAATAAAATCCAGAATGACGACAATAATATACAAAAGATATATTAATGTTGTAACAATTATTACTGAAGAACGTATAGAAGTGACGAAAGACTCTCCATACGAAAATGTCGATATTGATGCAATTCAAAACCAAACTATTACCAGTACCACAATTGAACGTACTGAAGAACTAACATATCCTTCACAGTGTAAAGGTAAACAGGTAGAAATAGGAGTGGATCGAGAGACAGCAATAGTACATAAGTCACAGAAAATAATTAACAGTACTACTGAAGAGAAACATACTGTTACAACAGCAGAATTGGTACCAGAAGAAAATAAGAAAACATGCGATGTAGAACTGCTAAGTCCATTCAGTAATACCACTATCATTTTTACGAACACAACTGAATTGGAAACTATAAAACGTAGCAAAGCAACACCTGAAACAAAATCCACAAGTATGACAATAGATCAATTAATTGCAAATAATGTTAACCTTGTGTACGATGCAGATACCGTTACCACATACAAATGTATCAAAAGCAACAAAAATGTAGAATCACAAACTCAATTACTCAAAAATAATACAAAAAAAGTAAAAACCCTAGCTAAAGACGAAGTCTGTGAGGATAAGAAAAATGTAACTATTTGCCTACAACAAGCAATTGATAATAATTTAGGATCAATAACAACAACTTCAACAACAACGTTAAACGAAATTAGTACCCTGGATCAGGATATGGTACCCAATGAGATACTGACAACCATTAATGCCTTATACAGTATAAATGAAACGCAAAACTACCATACACTTTTGTTGCACAGTGTAAAAACTGTCGATAACCTAATAGCGAAAGGTCTACAAAGCAATATAACCAAAAAAGATACAGAAAAGGAATTAAAAGATCAAGAGATAACTGATGAAATTAATGAATTCGTCAACGGAAAATTTGATGCAGATTCAACGTCTTTTGATGATGACGAAACCATAGATGAGAATAAATCAGTTGATAAGACCGAAACTGAATCACCTCAAGAAAATAAATGCCAAACGGCTACCTTAACTGAAACCGAAGAACAAACAAACGAAAATTTATCCACAGCATACCAAATGGAACCATTTGGTATAACAAGAGAAAGTGAAACAAGCGTTCCCACTGACAGTACAGATATAGGCCAAAATGGATCGACGTTTAACAAAAAACAACCTGTTGACATTACTACACAGAGTGAAAGAAGTGTTTTCACCGGTAAAGGGACAAACAAATCAACACGAAATCCAACTAAATCATTTAGTATTACACCTGAAAGCGAAATAAGCATATCCTGTGAGGAAACGAAAATAGGATATGATAGATCGAAAATTGCCAAAAAAGAACCAATAACCGATACTACTGAAAGTGAAATAAATACTTTTACATCGACCATTAAATCCACAATAAGCGAAACTGGACCACCTGATGATCACGGTACAGTTAACGGCGCCACTACTGTAATAACGAATAGCGATAAAGACATAGATACTTTCAATTACACAGATAACAGTAATGAAGATCAAGCATATTCTGATAAAGAAACTGATGTATTTGAAAAAGGAAAAAGTAGATCCAAAATTAGTAATGACGAAATAAGCCCTCTCACTCAACTTGCAATAGCCAATAACGAAGATATAAACACTGACACCACTGAACCACTTAATAACTACAAGACAAGTAAATCACATCAGCCGTTCGATAGCGATAAACTTAAAAACATAAACACTTTCAGTTACACAGATGACAGAACATCAAAAGTTAGCAAGGACGAAACAAGCCCTCTCACTCAAGTTACAGTGGCCAATGACGGAAATATAAATACTGACACCACTGAACCACTTAATGACCACAGGACAAGTACATCACATAAGCCATCCGATAGCGATGAACTTAAAGACTTGAACACTTTCAGTTATACGGATGGCAGTAGATCCAAAATTAGTAAGGACAAAACAAGCCCTCTCACTCAAGTTACAGTATCCAATGACGAAGATATAAATACTGACACCACTGAACCACTTAATGACCACAAGACAAGTAATTCACATAAGCCATCCGATAGCGATGAACTTAAAGATATGAACACGTTCAGTTACACAGAAGACAGTAGATCCAAAATTAGTAAGGACGAAATAACCCCTCTCACTCAAATTACAGTAGCCAATAACGAAAATATAAATACTGACACCACTGAACCACTTAATGACCAGAAGACAAGTAAATCACATCAGCCATTCGATAGCAATAAACTTATAAACATAAACACTTTCAGTTACACAGATGACAGAACATCCAAAGTTAGCAAGGACGAAACAAGGCCTCTCACTCAAGTTACAGTAGCCAATAACGAAGATATAAATACTGACACCACTGAACCACTTACTGACCACAAGACAAGTACATCACATCAGCCATCCGATAGCGATGAACTTAAAGACATGAACACTTTCACTTATACAGAAGACAGTAGATCCAAAATTAATATGGACGAAATAACCCCTCTCACTCAAGTTACAGTAGCCAATGACGAATATATAAATACTGACACCAGTGAACCGCTTAATGACCACAAGATAAGTGAATCACATAAGCCATCCGATAGCGACGAACTTAAAGACATGAACACTTTCAATTATACGGATGACAGTAGATCCAAAATTAGTAAGGACAAAACAAGCCCTCTCACTCAAGTTACAGTATCCAATGACGAGGATATAAATACTGACAACACTGAACCACTTAATGACCACAAGACAAGTAATTCACGTAAGCCATCCGATAAGGATGAACTTAAAGATAAGAACACGTTCAGTTACACAGAAGACAGTAGATCCAAAATTAGTAAGGACGAAATAACCCCTCTCACTAAAGTTGCAGTAGCCAATAACGAAGATATAAATACTGACACCACTGAACCACTTAATGACCACAAGACAAGTAAATTACATCAGCCATTCGATAGCGATAAACTTATAAACATAAACACTTTCAGTTACACAGATGACAGAACATCCAAAGTTAGCAAGGACGAAACAAGTCCTCTCACTCAAGTTACAGTGGCCAATGACGGAAATATAAATACTGACACCACTGAACCACTTAATGACCACAAGATAAGTACATCACATCAGCCATCCGATAGCGATGAACTTAAAGACATGAACACTTTCAGTTATACGGATGGCAGTAGATCCAAAATTAGTAAGGACCAAATAAGCCCTCTCACTCAAGTTACTGTAGCCGATGGCGAAGATATGAATACTGACACCACTGAACCACTTAATGACCACAAGATAAGTGAATCACATAAGCCATCCGATAGCGATGAACTTAAATACATGAACACTTTCAGTTATACGGATGACAGTAGATCCAAAATTAGTAAGAACGAAATAAGCCCTCTCACTCAGGTTACAGTAGCCAATGACGAAGATGTAAATACTGACACCTCTGAACCACTTAATGACCACAAAACAAGTAAATCACATAAGCCATCCGATAGCGATGAACTTAAAGATATGATCACTTTCAGTTACTCAGACGACAGTAGATCCAAAACTAGCAAGGCCGAAATAACCCCTCTCACTCAAGTTACAGTAGCCAGTGACGAAGATAGAAATACTGACACCACTGAACAACTTAATGACCACAAGACAAGTAAATCATATAAGCCATCCGATAGCGATGAACTTAAAGATATGAACACTTTCAGTTTCACAGAAGACAGAAGATCCAAAATTAGTACGGACGAAATACGCCTTCTCACTCAAGTTACAGAAACCAATGACGAAGATATAAATACTGACACCACTGAGCCACTTAATGATCACAAGACAAGTAAATCACATAAGCCATCCGATAGCGATGAACTTAATGACATGAACAGTTTCAGTTACACAGATGACAGTAGACCCAAAATTAGTAAAGACGAAATAAGTCCTCTCACTCAAGTTACAGTTGCCAATAACAAAGATATAAATACTGACACCACTGAACCACTTAATGACCACAAAACAAGTAAAACACATAAGTCATCCAATAGCGCTCAACTAAAAGATATCAACACTTTCAGTTACACAGAAGACAGTATATACAAAACTAGTAAGGACGATATAACCCCTCACACTAAGGTTACAGTAGCCAATGACGAAGATATAAATACTGACACCACTGAACCACTTAATGACCACAAGACAAGTAAATCATATAAGCCATCCGATAGCGATGAACTTAAAGTTATGAACACTTTCAGTTACACAGGTAACAGTAGATCCAAAATTAGTAAAGACGAAATAAGCCCTTTCACTCAAGTTACAGTTGCCAATAACAAAGATATAAATACTGACACCACAGAACCACTTAATGACCACAAGACAAGTAAAACACATAAGCCATCCAATAGCGATCAACTAAAAGATATCAACACTTTCAGTTACACAGAAGACAGTATATACAAAACTAGTAAGGACGATATAACCCCTCTTGCTCAAGTTACAGTAGCCAATGACGAAGATATAAATACTGACACCACCGAACCACTTAATGATCACAAGACAAGTAAATCGCATAAGCCATCCGATAGCAATGAACTTAAAGACATGAACACTTTCAGTTATACGGATGACAGTAGAAACAAAATTAATAAGGACAAAATAAGCCCTCACACTAAGGTTACAGTAGCCAATGACGAAGATATAAATACTGACACCACTGAACCACTTAATAACCACAAAACAAAAAATTCACATAAGCCATCCGATAGCGATGAACTTAAAGATATGAACACGTTCAGTTACACAGAAGACAGTAGATCCAAAACTAGTATGGACGAAATAACCCCTCTCACTCAAGTTACAGTAGCCAATGACAATGATATAAATACTGACACCACTGAACCACTTAATGACCACAAGACAAGTAAATCACATAAGCCATCCGATAGCGATGAACTTAAAGATATGAACACTTTCAGTTACACAGAAGACAGTAGATCCAAAATTAGTAAGGACGAAATAAGCTTTCCCACTCAAATTACAGTAGCCAATGACGAAGATATAAATACTGACACCGCTGAACCACTTAATGACAACAAGACTAGTAAATCACATAAACCATCCGATAGCGATGAACTTAAAGATATGAACACTTTCAGTAACACAGAAGACAGTATGTCCAAACTTAGTAAGGACGAAATCACCCGTCCCACTCATGTTACAGTAACCAATGTCGAAGATATAAATACTGACACCACTGAACCACTAAATGACCACAAGAGAAGTAAAACACGTAAGCCATCCGATAGCGATGATCTTAAAGATATGAACACGTTCAGTTACACAGAAGACAGTAGATCCAAAATTAGTAAGGACGAAATAAGCCTTCCCACTCAAGTTACAGTAGCCAATGACGAAGACATAAAAACTGCCACCACTGAACACCTTAATAACCACAAGACAAGTAAATCACATAAGCCATCCGATAACGATGAACTTAAAGAGATGAACACTTTCAGTTACACAGATGACAATAGATCCAAAACTAGTAAGGGCGAAATAAGCCCTCTCACTCAAGTTATGGTAGCCAATGATGAAGATATAAATACTGACGCCACTGAACCACTTAATGACCACAAGAAAAATAAATCACATCAGCCATCTGATAGTGATGAACTTAAAGACATGAACACTTTCAGTTACACAGAAGACAATAGATCCAAAATTAGTAAGGACGATATAACCCCTCTCACTCAAGTTACAGTAGCCAATGTCGAATATATAAATACTGACACCACTGAACCAGTTAATGACCACAAGACAAGTAAATCACGTAAGCCATCCGATAGCGATGATCTTATAGATATGAACACGTTCAGTTACACAGAAGACAGTAGATCCAAAACTAGTAAGGATGAAATAAGCCTTCTCACTCAATTTACAGTAGCCAATGACGAAGATATAAATACTGACACCACTGAACCACTTAATGATCACAAGACAAGTAAATCATATCAGCCATCCGATAGCGATGAACTTAAAGACATAAATGCTTTCAGTTACACAGATGACAGTAGATCCAAAATTAGTAAGGACGAAACAAGCCCTCTCGCTCAAGTTATAGTAGCCAATGGCGAAGATGTAAATACTGACACCACTGAACCACTTAATGACCACAGGACAAGCAAATCACATAAGCCATCCGATAGCGATGAACTTAAAGACATGAACACTTCCAGTTACATAGACGGCAGTAATGAAGATCAATTAATAACTAATGTAGATCAAGCACCTTCTGGTAACGAAACTAACGCATTTGAAAAAGGAAAAAGCAGATCGAAAATTAGCAAAGACAAAAACAATCCTCTCAGTCAAGTCACAGAAGCCAGTAGCGAAGGTATGAAAACCGAACCACTTAATGACCTCATGACAACTAAGCCTTCAGATGTAATTGATCATAACGACAAAGCAACTTCCAGTTACATAATGCATAGTAATGAGAATGAGTTAATAAGTAATGCTGCGCAACCATCTTTTGACAACAAAACAAACGAATCTACCGAAGTATTTGAAGCGGCTAAAAGTACATCTAAAATTAACAAAAATAAAATAAATTCTGTCACTCAAGTGAAAGAAGTCAACGACGAAGAATTAAAAGTTGGCACTACTAAATCATTTAATGACCATGTAACAACTGAAAGAGAATCACGCAAGTCACCCGATGCAACTGAAGTTGGCGACATAGATGTTTTCAGTTACACGGACGAAAGCAGTGAAGACGTATCAATATCTACTGCATCTGAACCACTTGTTGACAACGAAACAAATGCTGACGTATTTAAAGCGGGAAAAAGTAGGTTTAAAATTAGTAAAAGCGATATGGAACTCACTGAAACCAACAGAGACGCATTAAAATCGGATTCAACTGAAACACTTGACTATCACGTAACAACTGCAACCGAATTATATGCCTCAACTGCCGACGTACAGACAAGTACTGATGACATTAGTACCACAACAGGGGTTTACCTTCATCATCCCACTCACAATGCTCAAAATCTTAAAAGGCCTTATACTGTAGTTTACGTTAATTCCCAAAACGAAACAGAAAAAAATCAAGCAGAACAAACTTTGCTCTTTGATACATCCTCTACACTTAAAAGCAAAACAATAGCTACAGTTGAAAGTGAGGTAAGCGTTTTCACGGACGTAACAATAACCAATAAGGATAAATTGAAAAATATAAGCGTATATGAGCTACATGAAGATAACACATCGAAGGCACTCACCAAACTGAGAGGCAAAAGTAAGTCAAAAGAACACGCAAAGAAACCATATGATGAAAATGAATTAAGCGTAACAGAAACAAACGTTATAAGTCAAAGTGAGACAGGCACCCTCACTGATGTCACGGAAACAAATGGCGATAGATTAAAAATAGACAAAACTAATTTTGTAGCTGAAGGCCAAATAAATGCCATCACAGACGTAAAAGCAACGAACGATGCTGGCTTAAATGATGATGATGATAGTGCTCTTAACATAAATAAATTAAGAGTTTTTACCGGGGTAACAAAATCCAGCGCGAACAGTGTCGAAACAGAGAAGACTGATTCTCTCGACACCTTTGAAACGACTGAAAACGACATAAATAATTTTAACAACATAATCAAACTAACAGACTACTATTCTCATCCAAACCAAAGCAAACCACCATACGACTCTAGCATTACTGATAAAAGTGAACTGAAAACAGGTAATGATGGTAGAACTTCAACTACAAGTGAAGCAATTAGCCCCATCAACATAAAAGGAACAACAGCCAGTAATAGACTAAAAGAGCACAGAAACAAACTACTGAATGAACACGAATTAAGCGTGACAGAAACAAATAAGGTTATTGAATACGAAATAAGCACTCTTATTGGCGCAACTCAACCAAATGACGATGGCTTAAATAACCCACAGAAAAGCAGCACATCAAAGAAGAGTGAAGATAACACATCCACCACAGCAACAGGCGAGAGTAGGTTAAAAGAACTTGTAAGCCAACAACTTGATGCAAATGCATTTCACGTGACAGAAACATATAACGTTGTCGAAGGCGAAATAAACACTTTTATTGGCGCAGCTGAAACAAACGATGATAGCTTCTATCACCCGCAGCAAAGCAGCACATCAAAGGACAGTGGAGCTAACACGTTCACCACAGAAATAAGCAAGAGTAGATTAAAAGAACTTAAGAGCCAGCAACCTGACGTAAATGCATTAAACGTGACAGACACAAATAACATTGTCGAAAACGAAATAAGTACATTTGATGGCGCACCTGAAACAAATGACGAGAGCTTATATAACGCACAGAAAAGCAGCACACTACAGGATAGGGAAGCTAAGACAAATGACGATAGCGTATATTATACACAAAAAGTACCCCATCAAAGGAAATCGAAGCTAATACGTTCAACGTAGCAACAAGCAAGAGTACATTAAAAGAATTTGGGAACCAACAAGCTGATACAAATGTATTAAACGTGGCAGAAACAAATACCGTTGTCGATAGCGAAATAAGTACTCTTATTGGCGCAATTGAAACAAATGACGATAGCTTATATAACCCACAGCAAAGAAGCACATCAAGAGAGAGTGGAGCTAATACATTCACCATAGCAATAACTAAGAGTAGATTAAAAGAAATTGGGAGCCAACAACCTCATGCAAGTGCATTAAACGTGACAGAAACAAATAACATTGTCGAAAGTGAAACAAGCACTGCTGGTGCAACCGAAACAAATGACGATAGCTTATACAACACACAGAAAAATAGCACATCAAAGGACAATCAAGATAATACGTTCACCACAGCAACAAACAAGAACAGATTAAAAAAGGTTGTGAGTCAGCAACCTGATGCAAGTTCATTAAACGTGATAGAAACAAATAACGTAGTCCATAGCGAAATAAGCACTATTATTGGTGCAACTGAAACAGACGATGATAACTTGTATAACACACAGCAAAGCAGCACATCAAGTGACAGTGAAGCCAATACATTCACCACAGTAACAAACAAAAGTGGACTAAAAGACCTTAGAAGCAAACTAACTGATGCAAATGCTTTAAACAGGACAGAAACACATAATGTTGTCGAAAGCGAAATAAGCACTCTTGTTGGCCCAACTGAAACAAATGACGATAGCTTATATAAACCACAGAAAAGCAGCACGTCAAAGGACGATGAAGCTAATACGTTCACTACAACAACAAGCAAGAGCAGATTAAAAAAGGTTAGGGGCCAACAACCTGATGCAAGTGAATTAACAGTAACAGAAACAAATAACGTAGTCGAAAACGGAACAACCGTTCTTATTGGCACAACTGAAACAATTGACGATAGCTTATATAAAGCACAGCAAGGAAGCACATCAACGGACAGTGTAGCTAATACGTTCACCACAGCAACAAGCAAGCGTAGATTAAATACGGTTGGGAGACAAGAAACTGATACAAGTGAATTAACAGTAACAGAAAAAAATAACGTTGTCTATAGCGAAATATACACTCTTATTGGCGCAACTGAAACAAATAGTGATAGCTCATACATCCCATACCAAAGCAGCACATCAAGGTCCAGTATAGTAAATACGTTCACCACAGCAATTAGCAAGAGTAGATTAAAAGAACTTGGTAGCAAACAACCTGAACCAAGTGCTTTAACCGTGACCGAAACAAGTAACGTTGTCGTAAGCGAAATAAGCACTCTTGGTGGAGCAACTAAATCAAATGACGATAGCTTATATAACCCGCACAAAAGCAGTACATCAAAATATAGTGAAGCTAATGCACTCTCGACAGTAACATGGAAGAGTAGACTAAAAGAACACGAGAGCCCACAACCTGACGCAAATGAACTAAACGTGACGGAAACAAATAACGATGACGAAAACGAAATAAGCACTCTTGTTGGCCCAATCGAAACAAATGACGATAGCTTATACAACTCACATGAAATCACCACATCAAAGGACGGTGAAGCTCATACGTTCACCACAGCAACAAGCAAGAGTAGATTAAAAAAGGTAGGGAGCCAACTAAATACGTTAAACGTAACAGAAGAGAGTAACGTTATCAAAAGCGAAATAAGCACTCTTATTGGAGCAACTGAAACAAATGACGATAGCTTATATAACCCACAGCACAACATCACATCAAATGACAGCGGAGGTAATACGTTCACCACAGCAATAAGCAAGAGTAGATTAAAAGAACTTGGGAGCCAACAACCTGACGTAAGTGCTTTAACCGTGACTGAAACAAATAACGTTGCCGCAAGCGAAACAAGCACTTCTGTTGGCGCAACTCAATCAAATGACGATAGCTTATATAACACGCAGAAAAGCAGTACATCAAAAGACAGTGAAGCTAATGTGTTCACCACAGTACCAAGCAAGAGTAGACTAAAAGAACATGGGAGCCCACAACCCGATGCAAATGTATTAAATGTGACAGAAACAAATAACGGTAATGAAAGCGAAATAAGCACTCATATTGGCGCAACCGAAGCAAATGACGATAGATTACATAAACCACAGAAAAGTAGCACATCAAGTGACAGTGAAGCTAATACGCTCACGACAGCAACAAGCAACAGCAGATTTAAAATGGTTGGGAACCAACCACCTGACGAAAGTGCATTATTAACTGTGACAGAAACAAATAACGTTACTGAAAGCGAAATAAGCACTCTTATTGGCGTAACTCAACCAAATGACGATAGCTTAAATAACCCACAGAAAAGCAGCACATCAAAGGAGAGTGAAAATAACACATCCACCATAGCAACAGGCGAGAGTAGGTTAAAAAAACTTGTAAGTCAACAACCCGATGCAAATGCATTTCACGTGACAGAAACACATAACGTTGTCGAAAGCGAAACAAGCACTTCTGTTGGCGCAACTCAATCAAATGACGATAGCTTATATAACACGCAGACAAGCAGTACATCGAAAGACAGTGAAGCTAATGTGTTCACCACAGTACCAAGCAAGAGTAGACTAAAAGAACATGGGAGCACACAACCGGATGCAAATGTTTTAAACGTGACAGAAACAAATAACGTTGTGGAAAGCGAATTAACTACTCTTATTGACGCAATTGAAACAAATAGCGATACATTATATAAACCTAAGAAAAGTAGCACATCAAGTGACAGTGAAGCTAATACGCTCACCACAGCAACAAGCAACAATAGATTTAAAATGGATGGGAACCAACCACCTGACGAAAGTGCATTATTAACTGTGACAGAAACAAATAACGTTAATGACAACGAAATAAGCACTCTTATTGGCGCAACCGAAGCAAATGACGATAGCTTATATAAACCACAGAAAAGTAGCACATCAAGTGACAGTGAAGCTAATACGCTCACCACAGCAACAAGCAATAGTAGATTTAAAATGGTTGGTAGCCAACCACCTGATGCAAGTGCATTAACAGTGGCAGGAACAAATAACTTTGTCGAAAGCGAAATAAGCACTCTTGTTGGCGCAACTGAAACAAATGCCGGTAGCACATATAAACCACAGAAAAGCAGGACTTCAAGTGACAGTGAAGCTAATACGCTCACCATAGACACGAGCAAGAGTAGATTTAAAACGGTTGGAAGCCAACCACCTGATGAAAGTGCATTAACTGTAACAGGAACAAATAACGTTGTCGAAAGCGAAATAAGTACTCTTATTGGCGCAACTGAAACCAATGACGACAGCTTATATAAACCACAGAAAAGCACAACATCAAGTGACAGTGAAGCTAATACGCTCACCACAGCAACGAACAAGAGTAGATTTAAACAGTTTGGGATCCAACAACCTGATGCAAGTGCATTAACTGTGACAGAAACAATTAATGTTGTCGAAAGCGAAATAAGCACTCTTATTCGCGCAACTGAAACAAATGATAGCGTATATAAACCACCGAAAAGTCATACATTAAGTGACAGTGAAGCTAATACATTTGCCACAGCAACACGCAAGAGTAGATTAAAAGAACTTGGGAGCCAACAACCTGATGCAAGTGCATTAACTGTGACAGAAGCAAATAGCGTTGTCGAAAGCGAAATAAGCACTCCTATTACCTTATACAAACCACAGAAAAGCAGCGCATCAAAGGGAAGTGAAGCTAATATGTTTACCACAGCTACGAGCAAGAGTAGATTAAAACAGGTTGGGAGCCAACAACCTGATGCAAGTGAATTAACTGTGACAGAAAGAAATAACGTTGTGGAAACCGAAATAAGCACTCTTTTTGGCACAACGGAATCGAATAACGGTAGCTTATATAAACCACATAACATCAGCACACCAAAGGAGGCTGAAGCGAATACGCTCAGCACAGCAACAAGTAAGCGTAGGTTGGAAAAAGTTGGGAGCCAACAACCTGATGCAAGTGCATTAACCGTATCAGAAACAAATAACGTTGTCAAAAGTGAAATAAGCACTCATGTTAGCACATCTGAAACAAATGGTGAAAGCTTCCATAACCCAAAGAAGAGCAGCACATCAAAGGACAGTGGAGCTAATACGTTCGCCACAACAAGCAAGAGTAGCTTAAAAGAACTTGTGAACCAACAACCTGATGCAAATGCATTACGCGTGACGGAAACAAATAACGTTGTTGAAATCCCAACAAGCACTCTTGTTGACGTAACTGAAACAAATGACGACAGCCTATATAACCCGCAGAAAATTAGTACATCAAAAGACAGTGAAGCTAATACGTTAACCACAGCAGCAAGCAAGAGTAGATCAAAAGAACTTGGGAGCCAACAATCTGGTGCAAATGCTTTAAACGCAATAGAAATAAGCAACATTATCGAAAGCGAAACAAGTACTCTTGTTGGCGCAACCGAAACAAATGGCAATAGCTTATATAATTCACAGAAAAACAGCACATCAAGTGACAGTGATGCTATTACGCTCACCACAGCAACAGGCAAGAGTAGATTAAACATGGTTGGGAGCCAACAACCTGTTGCAAGTGCATTAACTGTGACAGAAACGAATAACGTTGCCGTAAGCGAAATAACCACTCTTACTCGCGCGACTGAAACGAATGAAGATAGTTTATATAAACCACAGAAAAGCAGCGCATCAAGTGGCAGTGAGGCTAATACGTTCACCACAGTAACAAGCAAGAGTAGATTAAAAGAGCTTGGGAGCCAACGACCTGATGCATATGGACTAAACGTGACGGAAACAAATAACGTTGTCGAAGGTCCAACAAGCAGTCTTGTTGACGTAACTGAAACAAATGACGATATGCTATATAACCCACAGAAAATTAACAAGTCAAAAGACAGTGAATATAATACGTTAACCACAGCAACAAGCAACAGTAGATTAAAAGAACTTGGGAGCCAACAACCTGACGCAAATGCTTTAAACGTAACAGAAACAAGTAACGTTGTCGAAAGCGAAATAAGCACTCTTGGTGGCGCAACTGAAACAAATGGTGAAAGCTCACATAACCCAAAGAAAAACAGTACATCAAAGGACAGTGGGGCTAATACGTTCGCCACAACAACAAGCAAGAGCAGCTTAAAAGAACTTGTGAACCAACAACCTGATGCACATGCATTAAACGTGACAGAAACAAATAACGTCGTCGAAAGCGAAATAAGCACTCTTATTGGCGCAACTGAAACAAATGTCGATAGCTTATATAACCCAAAGAAAAGCAGAACATCGAAGGAGACTGAAGCTAATACGTTCGCCACAGTGACAAGAAAAAGTAAAACAAAAGAACACCTAAACCAACCACTTAATGAAAATAGTTTAATCGTGGCAGAAATCAGCTCCCCCACTGGCGTTACACGAACAAATGAAGATAGATTGAAAATAGACAATAATAGTTTTGTAACTGAAAGCGAAACAAATACTCAAAATCAAATGACAGAAATATACGACGTTGGATTAAATGAATCACTTATAAACGATTTACAGCACTCCATAGCCCATACCAGCAATTCTAGGAAGCACTTGGATTCACCTCTAAATGATCGTGCAACTGCTATAAATAAATTAATTACATCCACTGGAGTAACACAAGTAAGCAGAGATAGTTTCACAACGGAGAAAACCGATTCTCTTGGTACCACCAAAAAAACTGAAAACGACGTATATAAATTTTCAGACGTAACCAAATCAGCAGATATTGAAACAAGCAAAACGGAAATAAATTCAACGTTTAAGGTTGTGTATCTTCATCTTCCACTCAAAAGTAAAAAGGAGAATGTTAAAGAAAACAATTCACCGTATACCAGCATTACTACCGAAGGTCAACTAAAGACAACTAATAATAATGATGGTGAAACCGCACGTGAAAAGGTAACAAATGATTTCACCGGCGTAACAGAAACAATTAACAATGAGAAAGAAGAAAGTTTAACTGTTAAAATAGTTCATCTTCATCTTCCAATGAAAAAACACCGGAAAAATATCAATGTAGGATTGAGCGAGCCGCTTGATGATGAATTTTCTACTGAAGCAATTAGTTCCATGGATATCAACACAAGTAAATCTAAAGTAGACAAAACATCAACTGTTGCCAACGGATTTACAACTGAAAGTGATAGAAATGCTTTCACTGACGTAACAGAGAATAATAATGATCCACTAAGTGAGCCGTTTAGTGAAAGCACATTTACTGCCATTTCTACAGAAAGCAAAAGCCGATCGAAGGTACACGACAGTTTCTCCATTGGCGATGGGCTTATAACTGAAAGTGAAATAAATGATTTCTCTGATGTAACCCAAGATAATAACCATGCGATAAGTGACGAAACACCAACTAAGAATGTGGAGTTAAACGAGCTAGATCATGATAGCACTTCAACACATACCTCCCTGGTAATAGAAAGCGCAAGCAGATCTAAAGTAAACGATAATTCACCTTTTGGTGAGAATAAAATAAGCGATGTAACTACAAGCGAAAGAAGCACTTTTCTTGATGTAACAAAACCAGCTAAAGACATCGTTACAACTGAAACGCAAAAAGATACCTTCGATATCAGCAAAAATGTCACAAATTCGTTCAAAAGGAAAGAAAAGTATAAAGTAGTTTATATTAGGCTTCCCAATAAAACTCACAAAGAAAGTAAAAAATTAGATAAATCATCAACTAAAATCAATAAAGACAAGTCAATTGATGACAACACTACTACAGGAAATGAAAAACATTTGGTAAATATAAGCAAATCCCTTGAAAAAAGCAAATTAACAATCAAAAGTAGATCCAGATTACCCAAAAGACAACGATTAAAGATATCTACTAATATAGACAACGCTGAAACGAATGACAGTGAAATCAATGAGCAAATAGATGACAACAGTACAAATAAAACAGAAAGGCGAAATGATAATAATTCGTCACATGTAAATAATTCTACAATTGAAACAGAAAAAGTGGTCAAATCGTCGCTTGGCAATAGCGATACTGAGAGTTCTCCTGATGTGGTGAAAGACACTGAGAAGTTAATTAGTGCGGTACAAGATACAACAATACATAAAGAGCATAAAGACCACACTGGTGAAAGCATTTCTAAAACGGAAACAGAACATCTAAAAGTTTCACTTGGCAACAGCAAATTAAACATACTGATCAATAATTATACAACTGAGAATATACCTAAAATAGTACAAAACTCTGAAGAGTTTACCAGTATGGAGGAACATACCACTATACACACTAATCAAAAAGGACACACTGGTAAAAATATTACAAACCATGGTGTCCAACTCAACATAAGTGAATATGATGAAGATTTTCCATCTGAAAACTATGAAGCGAATAATGAAAGCTTTGACAATAAACATAAAGGAATATTCTCTAAACTTGCAAAAGAAAGTGAATTCACTTACGATGATACTGTAACTGATATATCCCAAATAGAAACTAATATAAGGAATCCTGAAAACTTGAAATCCCAACTAAATACTTTAGAACATCGTGGTGAAGAAAACCAAAACTATGTAGACAGTATCGAAAAAGAAAAGACAGAGTTTGAAAATGACGTCAAGTTTAATTTAAACAATGAAATGAGTAATTTCTGGAACAAACCATTAGAAACCCCAAATAAACATCCCAAAGGGTTTGAATATGCCTTGGATTATTTTGAAAGTGATGAAAATTATGACGACTATGAAACGTTCCCGGAATCTGAAATAGTTAGTCAAGACCATTATATAGATCGTGGTACTGGTAACGTTAAAGTCGATATTTTGGAGCCCTCAAATTATGATTATCAAGTAGAGATGAGAATGAGAAAGAATGGTCAAAATACACTTAAGCGTAAAGGACTAGCTACGTAAGACAAAATGAAATCTCTAATATTTTCATTATTATATTGTACACAGTTTTGTTATTAGACCAATTAAACAATTTATATTACTTGTACAAATTATTTACCAAAAAAAAAAAAAACAATTACAGCACATTAAACAACCAAGATTTAAATGCTCGTAAAATATTTAACAGATCATTAACTAAGACAAAATTAAACTTTTATGAGTATTAAAGATTATTCAATAAACAATTACAAAAATAAGCAAAAGTAGGCGATGCAAGTTAAAAATAATGACTTCATACACTCGTGATCAAAATAGGTCACCAAACTAACATGGTCACTGATTTTACAAGTCCAACCTTCGTTTGTTAGATCCTCACAACACACTGTCAATAAATCAAGTTTTTATAGCTTTGTTTTAAAGCTACACAAACCATAAATATCCCTTTACGGAGTTACTTACTTAACAGTCGCACGGAGAAAGCAGAATAGAAGTTGTAACACATACTAAAGAAACTCCGCTAGTGACAATATTGGTTGATTCATGTTAAACCGCGTAAGAATATTGGGTATCGCAGAACAGACCTTGCTATCTATAGGTGAAATATCCCAGAGCCGCTGGGCAGGGAAAAGAAGGCGTTTTTCCATAGTCTGGTTTGTAAAAGAGAATACAGCGTTAGCCCAGTATGGTTTCTGAAAAATTGTCACGTGTGGCTGAATTTAGCTTAGATATTAAGATATCTAGATATCGTAATTCGGATTTTAAAAAACTCTAGCTTACCGTAAATATTAGAATATTAATTTTGTTAATGTAGTTTCATTCAAAGGGAATGATTTTTTTCTCTTTCTTCATTGCTGTAAAAGATATTAAGAAACGTAATTATGTTATGTATTATCGTCAGGGGATTTCTTTGTAAGTGTTCTAAGCTTATCGTACCTGATAGTGTGAATGTTATGATTCGTTTATAAGTAAAATTGTTAATGTAAGAGTTATAAAAGATTTGGTTGAACCATTTAAGTTATGTTATTGAGAAAAAGATCTTATTATATGGATTCTAGATAATTGATGTTCTAGTTAGCACACGTGTAGCTTAGAATATATTTTTCTCGTGAGAAATGTTCAGTTTGCATTTCAGTATGGAAAATTTCATTGGTATTGGTTACACTGCGTGATGAAATGAGGTAAAAGGGTTTGTTTTGGTTCTTTCCATTAGTTAGTAAGTCAATTCTCAAAGCTGCTTGTGAGACCGTGGGTTTTGTGATGTAGGAGTGTTTCGTCAGTTAGTATTATCCTCGTATCCATCGAGAAGGGTAGTGTTTTATCTTTAGTGCTCCTCGGTCGTCTAGATTAGTTCACGCTTTTAGCAGATTTAATTATATATATATATATATATATATATATATATATATATATATATATATATATATGGTATTTTGTTTTTGGAAAATCTCGCACCGAACTGCTGTTAACCATTTTTTGTGTATGTAACTAAGAGTTACGTATAATGAAGGAGCCATTTTCTGTTAATAAAACCAGGTAAAGCAATTAATGAAAGAACGCCTAGAATAAATTTAAATATCGATGGTCGTTTGCAATTGTACATTAAGAGTTAGTTTACCTGACGAGACAGGGTTTGCGTTCACTGCAGAAGCTCGTTTATAAAGAAAAAATTGAAGATATGCGAAACCTTAGCGAATTGCGGGCTCAGGTGACACACAAAGTTGACTGTGATCCTTCATTGTATATAAAAATTATAATACACCGTAACTAGGGAAGTGCATACAGTTTAAGTTTGAATCGCTTGTGACTTGCCTCCTCGATAGCTCAGTTGCAAGAACCCCACTATAGCAAAGTAGAAGTCGTGGGTTCAAGTCCCACTCGAGTTAATCTATGTACTTCAAAAGTGAATTATATATATATATATATATATATATATATATATATATATATATATATATATATATATATATATGTATGTATACACACACACAACCAAACCTGTTTTTTTAATGGAACACCCTGTATACTTTTGCATTTTTGGATGCACTGTTACATTTAGAATAAAAGTATAGAAATTTGTATCTGTATCACTAACCGTTTTGCAGATATCGTCACTTTAGTACCAAAATAGAGTTAACTTTGGAACTATGATGCGAGCGTTGCCACCACGATCTTGTTAATCTGTTTACACACAAACAAATTGGGAAATTTTACGAAAACATGTAAAAATATACAGAATGATTAACTTACGCGAAACGTAATTTTTTCAAATGCTTATGACTATGAAACCTTTATCAATTAATCTACCTTTCACGGGGAATCGAAATGTGAAAAAGTATACAGGGGGTTGCATTATATGTATGTATGTATGTATTATATATATATATATATATATATATATATATATATATATATATATGTCTATTTTGTTAATGTGTGTCCATAATATTTGTGATGTTTGCCCCACTCCAAACAATCAATACCTGTAAAAACAAATCTCCTTGGATTACAAACGTAATAAAGGTAATGATATTCTTACGTGACAAAGAGATTGTCAATTTTAAAAGATGTCGCAAAAATTTAAACTGTGATTTAGACTGTCACCTCGAAGTGGAAATGTTATAAGGAACTACGCAACTATGTAACTGCAGCAATCAAGCGGGAGAAAAAGGTGTACTTTCAGCACACGCTTAATCAAAATTTATGTAACACAAAAAAGAAATTTCACTTAATAATTTGAATACATTGTAATAATCGTAACAAAAATATTCCTGTGGAACCTAGAAATTCAGAAGAATTGAATACATTTTCTTCATCTCAAACTGTACTATGCCGGTCGATGAAAATTTATTGGACAAGTTTAATAATTCTAAACAACCCAATCTCAAAAATCCATTAAATTTCAATAGCATAAATAGTAATTCACGTGGAGTCGATATATCGACATAAAAATGATACAACTATGTATGTCCTTTTGCCTGGAAGCAATTACGCATCTGATAAATATTTCAATTACCTCTGAGACGTTTCCTTTTGTCTGGAAGCAAGCATTAGTACACCCAATACCAAAAATTAACTTACCTATTAGTTATAACGATTTACGACCTATTAGCATTTTACCTGTACTTTCGAAAGTATTAGATCATGTTATTAATGAGCAACTAAAAACCCATTTGGATTTTAATAATCTCCTACCTGCTAAGCAATAGGGGTTTCGGCAAGGCTATAGTACAACTTTGTGTTTGGTAGATCTTACAGATGATTTGCTAAAGGGAATCGATAAAGGTATGGTGACAGCATTGATTTCGCTCGATTATTTGAAGGCGTTCGATAGGTTGGATCACAAAATGTTATTGGCAAAATTAAGTTTCTTTGGTTGTACCACTTCAGTTATACTATAGATCCAAAGCTATTTATCGTCACGAGGACAACAGGTACTTACGCAACAGAGTACTGGGATATCATTGTCTAAATCTCTTTCGTTAAAGCAGAGGGTGCCGCAAGGGTCAATACTTGGACCTCTTCTGATTATTCTGTATGTTTTTGATTTTGTGCAGTCTTTGCTACTGTAGTTACCAGATGCATGCCGGTGACAGCCAAATTTATTATTCTTTTAGTACTTGTGATAATGAAACTACAATATATAAAATTAACCTAGATCTTCAAAATGTTATAAACTGGTCAAATCAAAATTCTCGTATCCTTAACGTGAAAAAAACCACTGGAACGGTTATTGGCGAAAGGAAACAAGTTGAGAAAGTATATAATCTCTGTAGTCAAATCAAAATGGGGAATGAAAATATCATATTTAAATCAAAAAACAGAAACCTAGGTATAATCGTAGATCAAAGTTTGAATTTTACTGCTCGTATAAATAAAAGAATCCAAGTCTATTATGGTAGTCTACGGTCTCTATATAGATTTAAAAATGTGTTACCAATTAAAATAAGTGTTACTTGTTTAATTTTGTCCATTTTTGACTATGGTGATGTATATGGACTATGTTTAACAAACCCTAATTCAGATAAAATTCAAAAAGTCCAAAATGCTTGCGTCAGATTTATTTTTAATTTGAATAGTCGTGAACATATTTCAGCTTACTTAGGGAAATTAAATATGAATCGGATGCATGTTAGAAGGAATATTCATTACACATGTCTTACTCATAAAGCGTTACATACTTAAAGTCCATAATACCTGTGTGATAAAAGATCGTTCCGTAAAGACGTACATTTCATGGACGTACGATCTAAAGACAATTTACAAATACCTGCACATAAGACTACCTCATTTAAAGGATCTTTCTCGTGCATGTCATCTTTTTATATAATACGATACCAAATAACTATAAGAATCTCAGCGCCAGTCCAGGAGCACTTTTGCTGATCGATCCGGTTGAATGCTGCGAAAGGTAAGCAAGAATCTGCTTGTTTTTGAACTTTGCTGTGGAGTTTTGATTTACGACATTCTATTCACCCTACACCACTGAGCTAGCGTCATCACTCATTTGCCATTTACACAAACCGTACTGCCATTTCCACCCGTAACATAATAAAGTGCTGGCATTAATGCAACTATCGCAGTCGGACGTACCAAATCGCAAAATCTAACGCTGAATAAATGCTTTTCCTCTAAAATTATTAATCTAGTTTATGCATAATACATTTAAACTGATTTGTGACAGGTAGAATCCGTAATAGCCAGGGATGGTCGCGGTATAAAATGTCTTCGCAGGGTTCATCGTAATAGAAATGAACATGTATAATTGATTAAAACGTACGTAAATACAAGACATGAGCGCTAGGAATAAGTTACCTTGCCTTGCATTCAATCCCATTTGTTATGGGTATCATCAATCTTTACAGCAGCAGCAGAAACTGTAATGATCCAAAATAACAATAAATAGCTCAGTAATTTATGAGCGTTTGATCATATTCAATATTTTAATCAAACGTGAACTTTGAGGACTGGTGCAATTCAAACAATCTCAAAACTCAACACTTAAAACCTGTGCACTTAAATTTATATACTTGTAATTGCACCATGCTTCTAAGAGTTGTACCTTCACACATAAAACACACAACAAAAAATGTATCTATTGCTCTGAAATAGTATTCATAATATAATAACGGCACAACCACCGCCGAGATGTATTATTCTTAAATTTAGACTTACCTATACAGCTTTTAAAATTCGCACTTTTAATTCTCAGAAGCGCTAACACTAACATTTTAAAAAGACAATAACATTTTAAACACAATATCATATAATTAAAAAAACAAAATTTCATAAATATTTACCTTACATTGTTCACCTCCAAACTGACCGCGGCCCTCCATAGGACAGCTGCCGAAAGACAACCACTAGATGCTAATGTGCTGTTTTTTTCTTTACCCCAAATATAATTTGCCTCACAATCACCTTCGAGTTGATTACTAGCTACACAAAATTATTCCTTTTCTTTGCTGTTTTGTGTAAAATTGGCGCAACTATTAACTTAATATGTATTAGCTGTCGCCACTAAAGTCGTACGTTTTAATAGCATTAACACAACTAGCTCAGTTTTAGAACCCTGAACGAGAAGGTTAACGCAAAATAATTCGTCAATGATAAAATTTTCATTTTAAATACATTGAAACTGTTCTTCATAAAGTCATAATTACAATGAACCGTAGAGCGCCTTTAAAAATAATACCATATAACACAAAAATAACATAAAAACCGATGAGTAAAAAATCAAATACTTAGATTATTCCATGGCCGATTTAAGTATATGTATTTAAAAGGTTCCCCAAGTGTACAATTACACAAATATCGTTAAAAAATACATTTCTACAGTTACTGGATACAAAACATACAAAACAATCAATTAATTAGGTGCACATAGGTTAAACAATTTTAAGTAATAAGTAGTCGATGTTGGAGTGCGAGATTAGCCAAAGTGTAAATAAAGATGTTTGCATATTTTATCGAAACCAAACTTTAATTGTTCCCAATTATATTTGAAAGTGATAAAAATGTATTGGTAATTTACTTAAGTTAATTTTCTTTAAATCGCATGTAAATATGGATGGCTATCAATGACACTTGCTCTTACAAATAATAAATAAATACGTATAACAACCTGGAGTGAATTTAATTCGAAATGAAAGACATGAAATCATAAATTCACGACTGGTAATTAATGTAATTAAGTAATTTAAGCATTCCTGTTAAAACATTTCGGTGCGTTACACTTTCCTTCAATAATAGGTAATAAACGTCCCTTCATACTAACCCGCCCCGTTTCCACTTCAACAAACAATACTGTTCCCTTTATTACACACACACACACACACACACACACACACACACACACACCACCACGCACGCACGCACGCACGCACGCACGCACCACGCACGCACGCACGCACGCACCAACGCACGCACGCACGCAGCACGCCAACGCACGCACACACGTGCAACTTACACGCAACCAAACTTAATGCACCAACAAGAACGCACAAATGCACTGAATACACGAACTACGCAATCGCACGTAATAGCACGCACGCAATGACACTTGCACTACAACACTAAACACACGCAACACAACCGCACGCATCGCATTAATCGCAAGCACGACACGCACGCACAAATCACGCACGGTACTAGCACAAGCACAAGCACCGCAACACACCACGCACCACTCACTCACACAGCAAACGCACGCAACGACGCACGCACGCACGCACGCACGCACGCACGCACGCACGCACACACGCACCACGCACCACGACACGCACGCACGCACGCACGCACGCACGCACGCACGCACGCACGCACGCACGCACGCACGCACGCACGCACGCACGCACGCACGCACGCACGCACGCACGCACGCACGCACGCACGCACGCACACACGCACGCACGCACACGCACGCACCAGCACAGCACGCACGCACACACGCACGCACCACACCACCACGCACGCACGCACGCACCACGCACCACCACCACCACACCACACACCACACACACCACACACCACACCACCACACACCACCACCACACACCACCACACACCACCACACACCACCACACCACCACACACCACACACCACACCACACCCACACCACACACACCACACCCACACACCACACACACACACACACACACACACACACACACCACACACACACACACACACACACACACACACACACACACACACACGCAACACACACACACACACACACACACCACCACCACCACCACACACCACACACACACACACACACACACACACACACACACACACACACACACACACAGACACACAGACACACAGACACACAGACACACACACACACACACACACACACACACACACACACACACACACACATATATATATATACTAAGTGGCATAGAATTAAAATTAAACCCAGTAAGAATCAATTTATTTTAACAATTTTTGGTATATAAGTGTATTCGAGTTACACTAGTAAACGATCAAAATTTGATAAAAATTAAACTGTTAACTTTTTCAAAAAAACTTAATTTGTGGCGCCACCACGATGTCTTATGCACTCATTAACACGTCTGGGCATACTTCTAATGAGGTGATCGATTTCCTCCTGAGGTATCTCATCCCATGCTATCTGTAACTCATGCTGCAGAGCCACTAGAGTTTGTGGGAGTGGGGTAAATTGAGTAATCTTGTTGGAGTGTGCTGTTGGGGATGGTCTGAACATAAGGTACAATATGGGGTTCTACGATCTCCTAGATGTAGCGTGCCGCGGTCATGTCACCTCTAATGAAGACCAAAGGTGACCTACTTCCAATAGCAATAGCCCCCCATACCATAACTCCAACTGTGTGGTGCACATGCCTTTCCACAGAAAATTGGGGATCTTGTCTTTCACCATGCCATCTTCTCACCCTTGCCCGACCGTCATGCATGCCCAAACAAAATCTGGGCTCATCACTAAAGACAATTGAATTCCATTCTTGGTCCCAATTTGCCCGTTGTCTACATCACGTTAGATGATCACGTCGGTGCCCAGGAGTCAATGGTAGCACAAAATGGGGACGGTATGAAAAGAGTCCAAAGGTTCTAATCCGGTGATGAACAGTTCGAATCCCAATCGCCCTTACATGTTCTGCAAAGCAATGGTCCGCAATCGCCCGTGTAAACGAGAAGCGGTCCCGTACAGCCAATACTCTAAGACGGCGAAGTTCGGATTCTGTGGTTTTTCGAGGACGCCCTGTACCTCTCGCTCTTCGTGTACGGATCTCTTGGTTCCATGCCCTAACACAGACTGCCACAGTGTTTGAACTCCATTGCGTTCTATCGGCTATATTTCTCATAGACGAACCAGCCCCTCGTAAGATTAACAAACGAAAATTTTGGCGTCTTCGCACTCGAGGCATCGTGATTCAATTAAAGAAGCTTTTGGTAATGTGTTTTACACGTCTTCAATGACAACTGTAGTTGCAAATGATTTTAAGAATACGTGATCGTAAATGTTTTTGAAAGAGGTTAACGCAAAAACCGCTAGAGTAATATGGCTAAAACATTGATCGTTTTTTATCTTAACATAAACAAACATATTCCCAAAAAAGTTTTACAAAATATTCATTATTACTGGGTGTTCTTCTTTCTATGTCACTTAGTATAAAGAATTAAAGTTAATAATTTATCATTGGACGATTGTATAGGTAGTTAATTCAGACTTTATACAATGTATGGTCTTTAGAATTAATTTTGCAAGATAATTGTACTGCAACTTACTAAATTATAGTTTCAATTGTCAAGTAATCAAAAAATAATTTTCACAATGTTGAACTAATAAACGTACTTTTCAGTGTATATAAGCTATTACAATCAGTGTATCGTAGGTCATTATTAGTATAACGTGGCTTCATGAAACAAATTAACATAAGTTCTTTGAAACCTTTTGAAATAAACAACCGAGCCAATCATGCTTTACATCATATTAAATAATTAAATTAAGCAATAGTGAGCTTATAACGCCACTGATCGTTCATGACGATATATTCACGAGTCAATTATGTTTATTCAATAATGCATTTACTAAAGATGGTGAAATTAAATTCAATGCATTTTAGAATGGTAAAATTTATATTTTAGTGTGTGATTTGGTAAACTTTCATTGAACATTGCAAGACTCATATTATTAATTTTCGTGTTCCTAACTTTTTGTTCATGTAAATAGAAAAAAATATATTTTTACGTAATCTCATTTCTTAATGACTCAGGTATAAGAGAAAACAAACCCACCATAATGTTGAAATCGTGCGGAAACGCGCACATTTTTTTATGGCTATTAGCCATAAAGTTGAGTCGAAACTTATTAAACGGTATTAAATAATCATTTAGCAGTGATTAAGCAACGTCCAGTCGATTTTTTTATTACGAAATGATCACTCCCTTACACTAAAATTACGTGCGACGTGAGTGTGCGCATACGTATGTGTGGGTGTGTGTCTGTGCCTACGTCTGGGTGTGTGCGTGCGCGGGTGTGAAACGAAATTTTCTTATTTATTAACGTTTTGTTGAGTCACAATGATCGCTCGATTAAGTATTAGTTTAGGACAGCGCCACGACCCACCCCACTGAGGTACAAGTTGAGCCGAAACTTATTAAACGGTATTAAATAATCATTTAGCAGTCATTAAACGACGTTCAGTCGATTTTTTTATTATGAAATGATCACTCCCTTACACTAAAATTACGCACGACGTGCGTGTGCGCATACGTACGTGCGGGTGTGTATGTGCCTACGTCTGGGTGTGAGCGTGCGCGGGTGTGAAACGAAATTTTCCTATTTATTAACGTTTTGTTGAGTTACAACGAGCGCTCGATTAAGTATTAGTTTAGGACAGCGCCACGACCCACCCTACTGAGGTACATGTTGAGCCGAAACTTATTAAACGGTATTAAGTAATCATTTAGCAGTGATTAAACGACGTTGAGTCGATTTTTTTATTATGAAATGATCACTCCCTTACACTAAAATTACGCGCGACGTGCGTGTGCGCATACGTACGTGCGGGTGTGTGTCTGTGCCTACGTCTGGGTGTGCGCGTGCGCGGGTGTGAATCGAAATTTTCCTATTTATTAACGTTTTGTTGAGTTACAACGAGCGCTCGATTAAGTATTAGTTTAGGACAACGCCACGACCCACCCCACTGAGGTACATGTTGAGCCGAAACTTATTAAACGGTATTAAATAATAATCATTTAGCAGTGATTAAACGACGTTGTCGATTTTTTTATTATGAAATGATCACTCCCTTACACTAAAATTACGCGCGACGTGCGCATACTACGTGCGGGTGTGTTGCTGTGTTTACGTCTGGGTGTGCGTGCGCGGGTGTGAAACGAAATTTTCCTATTTATTAACGTTTTGTTGAGTTACAACGAGCGCTCGACTAAGTATTAGTTTAGAACAGCACCACGACCCATCCCACTGAGGTATGTTGAAACAATCCACTTTATCTGTTGCGGATTAATGTCTAGTGTACATTTTCGACTGATATAATTTTGTTGAGAATAATTAGAATACTGATATTTTGAAAATGTTGATGAGAAATCTTAATAAAATATATGGCGGAAAGCGCTATTCTTATTTAATATGGTCGAACCATTTTTAATTGCCTTAAGAGGCTTATTTCGCTTTATTTTTTGTAAAGTTTACCATGTTACATGGTGTTCAAATTAATTTTTCAAGTTCATACGTTGCCGTTAAAAATTATTTGGTACACTGTAGTGGAGCAGTGTAAAGCTCAAGTTAATTGCAACAGTGTGCAAGGAAACCGTACGTTTGCATTCCTACTTTAGGCAAACAATTTAGATCGTATTCATGATGTATCCCGTTATAAGTGTAAACGCAGGTGGTGCCAAATTAACCATATTTTCAGATTATTTTTGACGCTTTGTCAAGTTTCAATTGCGCTCGGTTAAATATTAGTTTTACATTTTGCCCGTAACACATAATTTGTCGCCCGAACGGTCCGTTTAGTTTAGTTATACCGATTGTAGACTTTCGAGTTTTCAGATATGTCAGATTTGACGTGTTCATAATTGTTAAATGATTTTTCAGAATTTCATGTTGCTAATTTATGACGATTATTTATGATACTATTTATGGTTTTGAGATTTGTTAGTCATATATACTTTAGTCTTAGCAGATACCATTTGATTGACGTAACTCGAAAAGATGATTGAATAGGTGCTGTTGAGCCGTACCGTTTCGCTTTAATCTGCGATGTATTGTGTTTTCACACAAATGGCAGTCGGTACATTCAACGTCATCGTTTTTTTCTCGTTGCATCCTTGGTGGGTGGTTTGAGTATCCCAATTTTTATTTTTGTTGACGGATTTTGACAATTCCCCATTAAAACGTTTTTTGTATGGTTAGTTGTAGATTATTTTCTTTACGGTTAGACCTCTTAATTTAGGATGTTTTTCGACTGTTTAGGATTCCCATTAGCTTTGTATTGTTCCAGTTTGATTAGTAAAGGTTGTTTCTTAGGTTAGCTTTTCTTCTCTTTACTATAACTCAGTTTTTCATTGTAGATATTTTGTGAGTAATGTCTAGTGAACGGAATGTGTTTGAGCGAGTGTGAATTAAGGAACAGGTATATTATAGTTACACCTGTGAAACCAAATTTTTATGATGAATGATTTCCTTTTTATTAATACTGGAATGTGGAAAATAATTTTTATACGTTATTTGATCAAATTTTGTTCAGATTAATCAGAATGCTGCTATTTTAAAAACCTTGGTAAGAAATTTTGAATCATTAACGATGCCATTATAATTTTTCGGGTAGCGGTGATATTATTTATCAAGGTATCCTATAGGGCGTTCGAATTGACTGTTAGACTTCATAGGTTTCCGTTGAATGATTATTTAGTATACTGTAGTACAGCCGTCTAAGCTCAGGTTGATTGCGATTATCTCGAATTACAAGATGAAACTGTGTGCTGGCATTTCTGCTTTATGGAAATAATTTAGATCGTGTTTATGACAACCCGTTATAAATTTAAAAGCAGGTGGCACCACATTTACGTATATTTCCCAATTTTTTTGACGTTTTGTGTAGTTGCAACGAGCACCCGATTAAGTATGTTTAAGTAAGCATCAGTACTCACCCCAATGTGCTATGTCGTAACCCTGCACTTTGTGCATAAACTTATTGTTAATATTGTGTAACATTAAAATGGTTCATTGGCCTATGACAGCAACTATAAAGTTAAAATAACATTAATACGGTGATAGTTTTAACATCTTAAACCCCTCAATAGCAATTTATTGTTTGGTACAGTAGAAAATATAAGTAAACATTAACTAAAGCTATTTTGACACTTTATTTTGAATTTTGAACCTTGAGTCACCATTGTACCGTAGTGTCAGAAATAAAAACTGCTTATTAGGACCGCGTGGTGCGTTAGTATACTAAGTTGTGTTTTGAATTGTTTTTGAGTGTAAGAAAGTAGGTATTCAATTTAGGTTTGATTCAAAATCGGTTCGTGTTTCAAAGTTACGTGCTGTTTATTATTTCTACTGTAGTGTTTGAAACATGTGAATACATTAAAAAATGGTATAAAAACATTAGGCTCTTAACGTAAGTAACACTAATTAAACGTGATAAGGGATAATAGGTAATCCTTACTCTGCGGGCCATACTCTTCTATTCCATATTCAATGTTCATGCAATAGTTTGGTTGACTATTTGGTTAAAATTTAATCATTTTAATAACACATTACATCACACCTTAAAAATGGCAAAATTAACGGCTTGTTCAAGAACTAGTTATTTTACTAACTCTTAAACTTAAGTGTCTTATCCACTTGAGAGATGAGGGCGTAGTTACGAATTGAAATGGTTGTGACTACGCGCAAATCACAGATTTCCTACCTGTGTATAAGTAATCGTTTATTATGCACGTTTTACGCAAATAGTATATGTGCGAAAATTGCTTTGACATTTGAATTAACGTTGAAGTCAATATTATTTATCTAAACTTACGTGTACCATCCAAAATTTAAATTAACCTTCTGAGAAACAATCTGATTTAATTCACAATGTCCAGATTAATAATTTTAAATAAAATTTAAGAATAACTCCTACTTGTGTAATAGTTTATACATTTTGACTAACATTTTTTAATTATATTATTGACTTGGTTTGATTAAAATTAACTTGACCAAACTTGGTCAACGTTATTAATAAAACAAAGTGTAATAATATAGTAAATTTTAAAACTTTTAAACATTACATACTCCTGGACATTAATCAATAAACTGAAAACTGATGGCGCCTTTCTCAGTTTAAACGTTGCTTATCATTTACCATTGACTTTTAATTGGATTGACTACATTTACATACATTATTACACATGAGCATATTTATCCTTTAATAGTTGTTTTGCATGGTAATGAAATGAGAGTAAAAAATTAAGTCCAAGATCTTGCTAATTATACTATTAGCTCCGATCAGAACTAACAACAAAAAAGAGGGTAAAGGACTTGCCTTTCTGCTTAATCGGAAGCTACAGATAATGAAAGACCTCACGAAGACCGACTAACTTCAGCGGAGAAAGCATAGGCCCAATTCACAGATAGATCTTGTGTTAGCTTACAAATAGTAAATAAAGAGAATAGATAAGATAAGGGCGCCAGCGAAAATATCTCTTCGTCGGAGTAATACGATAACATTGGATTACACTTCCGCAGTATAATCCATAACGGTAGCTTCAAAAGATCTTAAAATAATTACCCTCCAAATTTCCACCACACGCAACAAACTTTATTCTCACGATAACGGTCAAAACAGAACAAGACACACAGTATTATTCTTAATTTCTAGCACAATATGTGAAATTAATGAACATTTTAATGAAAGCGTAAATTTATTACTAAAAGTTCGGTATCAGAGGATATAATAATTACATGAATTAAATTAACTACCAATGAAGGTGCGTAATATTTACCAGGTGGGAGGCATGTGTACCCCATGCCAGCCGGGGTTGTACCACCACCCTTACCATGGGATTCTTAATATTGGGCCTCCCATTTAATTTATTCTCATCCTTATTCTTCCTTCTTGCCCTCGCTGTGTTCCTATCGGATTGAAAGCCCAAAATTAAAAGTTACAAAAAAGATGGCTGCGGTTTTAAGGGTAATAAATGCCGGACGTAAAATCCTGCCCCGTTCGGATGTCAGGAGGCATGGCCCAAGCGACCTCAGTCACCGAAAGTTCCAACTTTCTGATACACTATCTACTGCAACATCCGTGGTATCAGGTTTAATCTAATGCTGTTCACCAACATATTGAACAATTACAACCTGACATTTTGTTTCTATCTGAAACACAAGTTCCTCTGAAAGCTCTGATTCACCCGACTTGCAATATCCCCAATACAGCCTTCACTCTAACTTACGATATAAAGGAGGCGTATGTGCCTACATTAAGGACAACATTGCTTGCAAGAGGACTCCTTCCTTGGAAAATAAAGATTTCAACGTGACTTGGTTTAATCATTCTGTTCTTAAATTTGTGAAATTTTACTGTTGCATTTAAAGGTCTCCTAATCAAGACTTCTTCGATTACCCTAATTCTGTCTCAGTTTCCATCTTGCGATATTCTCAATTGTGGGAGATTTCAATGTTCATAACTCTAATTGGCTTCAATTTTCATCTACTACTAATCCAGCTGGTCATAGTGCAGAAACATTTGCTACACAAATGATTTCTGAACCCACAAGAATTCTCGACATACTACACATGTTCTAGATCTCTTTCTTACATCAAACCCACTTGTTTATAAAACTTCCGTTCTTTCCCCTCTAGGTCTATCTGACTATTATCTAATAGAAATAATTTCTACAGTCCTTAACTCCGCTGTTGTTCGCAACACTAATAGAACCTTGTGGTGGTTTAAGTCAGCTAGATGGAGTGATTTACGAGACTTCTTTGAAACCTTTCCATGGCGACACCTTCTTCGGACATTGCTCTTTCAGTATCTGAAGTCATCCTCATGGGTATGGACAAACAAAATCGTATAGGTCATTCACGTTTCCAACCCTGATTCAATAAAAGGTTTGTACTGATGCAATATCTTTGAAAAATAAATCTTATATTACATGGAAATCTAATAAAACGGTCGAGTAATGCAGAATACGTTTCTGCTAGAAATATCTGCAAAAGTATCACCACTAAAGCCAAATACCGCTGTAAATCGTATTTACATATATTTATATATATAGAAATTTGATTTTCTACGGGTTCCAAAATCGAGTTTTTTGGAAATATTTCGAAAATGACAAAATTGGTGTTTTCAAAATTTCAAGTTGATATGTTAAGTCCTTCTAAAGTTATGGAGCACACACATACACATTCCGACGCACAGACACAGACAAGATTGTTTTGCTCAAATTTTGTTTTTGGACGTTTTCGAACATTTTAAAGCGATTGAACAAATAATCCGTTGGATGTGGAAGTAAAAATTGTTTGAACAAAGAAAATGTAATGAACTAGCTACATCTCCTTCGGGCAGTCGTAAATTTTGGTCTTTAACTAAAGGCATTAGTAAAAAATTTGGTACTTCTTCACCCCCTTCCACCGACATCTTTTGACGGATCTGTAGTTGCTAATTCTGTAGACAAAGCCAATGTTTTTGTGGATTTATTTTCATAAAACTCGTGTCTCAATGATTCTGGAAAACATGTGCCCCTAGTCAACTCTTCTTCATACGCTATGAAACCGGTCGATTTTCGGTACAAGCTCCTAGAATCGTTTATCAGTAGGCTTGATCTCAATAAGGCGACTGGCCCAGACGGTATCCAGCTAATGTCCTAAAGAAATCCAGCCCAGTCCTATAAGCTCTATTCAATCTCTATGTCTTTTGGGGAATTTCCTTCGTCAATCAGCATCTGCTCTCGTTCCTTGAAACTAACAAACTCCTTAGTGACCACTAATATGGGTTTAGGCAGTCATTCAACAGGTGATCTTTCATATGTGACCCAAGTTTGGAATAATACATTACAACAATCCGGTGAAACAATTGTAGTTGCTTTAGATATCTCAAAGGCATTTGACCAAGTTTGGCATAAGTGTTTACTTGCCAAACTCACCTCGTTTGGGTTAAATGATACGCTCATCAACTGGGTTTCTAGTTTTCTTGATAAAAAACGAATACGTGTCGTAGTTGATAGCTGTTTTTCAAAAGAAGTTGGCATTAACACGGCTACTTTTGATACGAATACTCCGTTTGCTCATTCACATCATCAGTATGCAGTAAAACATGGCTTCTAAACTCTGGAATGATCTCCCTAGTTCCTGTTTTCCTCTCACTTATATGAACCAATTTAAGCTAGCTGTTCATAGAAATCTCTTGGCAATTCAATTTACCTCGATCCATCATACTAAGTGTTCCTGGGTGCTTCAGGACGATAGGCCAAATTTAGCCTGTTCAGGCCCACGATTATTAAAAAAAATTGAAAAGAGGGAAGTTAATTTCAAGTGTGCACAACAATCTCCTTTATACAAGGCCAAAATCTTATTTACAGATGGCGATTAGTGGAGAACAAAGATAAATCATTAATTTTGTTCGTAAAAGTACGTATTAATTTCGGTACACCCACTTTAATTATCTTAAACACTGTAGGCTTACTCCCACACTAATGAGGCATTCAATAATTTGCCTAATTTCGGCGTTCACAAAATGATTGAACTTCTGCTTCAAAACAATTTAGCAAAGTGAAAGTGAACAGTATTAAAAGTTGCAATTTTCCAATACCTACCCAGCGTCATAGGAATGAAGAGTGTGTTCAGGCCTGCGCCGTCCATATGAGCAACTCGTGCGTTGCACGAGGGCGCCGTGGACGCAAAGGCGCCAGTCGATGCCTCTCAATTTATAAATTTTCAACAATACAAAAAAATTAAATTGTGTTCCCGTCATTTGAAAACAAAATAGTAGTAATTATTTTACAATAATTACAGTTTTCCGCGTGCAATTTCAGCGAATTTTATTTTGTTTTCATAATAACTGTTACCCACCCATCTTGTTTTAAAGAAACTACTTTAAAGTTTTGAGGAACATTTAAAAATTTTAACTCTTTTCTTTTTTATTAATGTTCACGATTGAATTATTTTAGCAATTGATAAAATATGAAGCGAATTACTTTGGATTTATACAGGGTGGGTGTCTACTGCGTGGACGGAGGGTTTCTCCTTAACTATTAGAGATGTGTAGTAATACACGATCATTGGACCTACATTATAAAAATAATTAGGTATATACCGGGTGATTGACAAAAATATGCCAACCCAAAACCTGTTTTTTTATAAAACACCCTGTATATTTTTGCATTTTTGGACTCACTGTTACATTTAGAATAAAAGTATAGAAATTCGTATCTGTATCACTAACCGTTCTGCAGATATCGTCAATTTAGTACCAAAATAGAGTTAACTTTGGAACCACGATGCGAGCGTTGTCACCACGATTCTTTAAATCGGTTTATAGCACCGACTATTAATATATATAAATATATATATATATATATATATATATATATCTTGAGATATTTACGCTTTATTTGAAAATATTGCCATACAGAAGAACAAATAAAACAAAATCCAAAGCAGATAAGAAAATACGAATGGCAAATAAATTCTTTAACTGATAGGAAAACTTAATTAATAACTAAACAATAAAATAATTCTCTGCACCTAAAAATAAGTTGAACAAGTAAACGTAAACGAATAAAACCATAAACTCAAATTAAATGTTTAAAATGCTGACCACGCCTAGCTAAACACTTAGCAATTCGCTCGGTAAACGAAAGATTCACTCGCAACAACATTAGAGGCGAAATGGATTGAAACGTAGCTTTAGGATAATTTAATTTCTATCGAGATATTGCCTAACGTTGATTGCATAGTGTGGAGGGGCGCCATCCAGTTGAAACCACATCGTAGGAATATTATCTACCTCGATATTTTCTAAAAGCTCGGGTAAATCATTTTCCGAAAACTGTAAATATATTTCTCCGGTAAGACTCCCATCAGAGAAAAAATGGCCAACCACATTAAAATTGATTATGCCACCCTACACATGAACTGACCATCGATGCTGGTGATCAACATTTCCTAAGATGTGTGGATTAGTATCTGAATAGTGATGATAATTATGTGTATTAATATTGCCATTATTGTAGAAAGTTGCCTCATACGTAAATAGAATGTTAATAACAAAATTGCGTTCTTCATTTACTACCCATTGGCAGAAAGATTCATGATTTTGAAAATCTATTTCACTTAAAGCTTGATGTTGCTCGATATGATAAGGATGCAATTTGTTTTTCTTAATCAAGCTGTGAACTGTATTTCTATTTAGGTCTAGATGTGTACTCAGCTCTCTAGTACAAATTTGCGGATTTTTTTTATAAGAAATGCCACAACTTGAAACTCAATTTCTTCATTTGGGCTTGTTTTTGCGAGCTTGGATTAACACACACTTCCAGAATTTATAAATCTCTCAGCTACATTCATAAACGATTCTTTTCGCGACTGTCTTCTCTCTGTGTATCGCACAAACGGGTAGCCAGCAAAGCATTTCTTTGACCTTCGCCGTAAATAATCATCATATCTTTGGAAAAATTCATTTTATAAAGAATTGACAAATCGACAATCCAAAAACACACAAACTAATGGAACAATATTTTAATGATTATACAAACGTCAAAACAATAGATGCAATTGTTCCTCTTTATTACGAGCGACTAGCCTACCTGATTTGTTTTGTTGAATTCTATTGTCATAGTAAATTATATTTTTACGTAAAAGCGTCAATATCTCAAGAATTATAGCTATGAAACCTATTATCAATTAGTATCTACCTTTCACGGGGAATCTAAATGTAAAAATATATACAGGGAGTTGCAGTTAAAAAAATTGAGAAAAAGTACATTTCGCATATGTTAATATCATTCTGTATAGTTTCACGTTTTCCAAAAATTTACCAGTTTGTTTATTAGTAGACTATTATTAATAGTCTGTGGTATAAACAGATTCACAAAATCGTGGTGACAACGCTCGCATTGTGGTTCCAAAGTTAACTCTATTTTGGTACTAAAGTAACAATATCCGCAGAACGGTTAGTGATACAGATACAAATTTCTATACTTTTATTCTAAATGTAACCGTGAATCCAAAAATGCTAAAGTATACAGGGTGTTCCATTAAAAAAAACACAGGTTTGTGTTGTCATATTTTTGTCAATCACCCTGTATATACCTCAATATTTTTAGAATGTAGGTCCAATGATCGTGTATTACCACACCAAAACTGGTTTTGATATCTCTAATAGTTAAGGAGCAATCCTCCGTCCACGCAGTAGACACCCACCCTGTATACAGGGTGTCTAGAATCTACCCACTTTCTGTGGCTATCTTTGTTATTATAAGAGATACAGAGTCGGTTAAATTAGCAAAGTTGGGCAGAATTACATGATAATTCAAACACCGATAAGAAAATTCAACATTGTTGCCAACTTTCTAAGATATCTGAAAATAACTAAAAATCGTCCAAATTTTCAATCGGCTATATCTTGTTTAATATTCAAAATACGAAAAAGTTATAAGATTTTTACGCAAAAAAATATAGGTTGTTATGGACTTATTCGATAGCTTATTTTTTTCCAATTTCAAAAATGTATAGCTTTGTATGTTTAGTATTATTAGTTAACTCACAATTTTCAAAAAATTGTAATTATAGTATTTACTAAACAGATGCAATGTTTGCTGTGACAATTAAAACAAAACTCTTCATTGATTGACTGTGAAATAGTAGATATTGAATTATTTGTTGTAACCAGTTGTAGTTCGTACTTAAATAGTGAATATTAATTTAATAATGGCTTATTTTTCTGAAGAAAGAAATGATATACTCTTTTGCTATTACGTGTCTAACAGAGATGCTAATGCTGCTTCGCAATTATATCTTCAAACTTATATGGAAAGAAGACAACCCGATGTGAGACTATTTGCCAAACTCGAATCGAATTAAAATATGGGGTTTTTGGCTTACGTCGAATTTAAATCTACTATCTCTTCGTGAAATTGCGAACGAGTGCAACACTTCCAAATATGAAGCCCAAGTTATTTTGAAACAAAATAATTTTAAGCCCTATCATTTTCATATAGGAAATACATTGTATATTGAAGATTATCAAATCATATCCAATGGTTCCAAGAAAATCCTCATATTACTGTTGAGTATGCTTTTTCAGTTAACGTTTGGTGCGGTATTGTTGGTACCAAAATCCTTCGGCCGTTTTTTATGAATACAATTTAAATTCCGAAAGACATCTAACTTTTTTACGAAACGAATTTGAAGAAATTTTGGACGACTTTCTGTTGAACGTAATTCAAAATTTGAATTATTGTCAACACGATGGGGCACCAGCACACAATGGATTACTTGTGTGTAACTATTTACAGGAACGTTTTAATAATTGGATAGGAAATCGAGGTCCAATAGCTTGGCCGCCGCAATCTCCAGACTTAACCCCCCTGGACTTTTTCTTGTGGGGTGCAATTAAAGGCAAAGTGTATCAACTAAAACCTGGTAATCTAGACAATTTAAAAAATAAAATTCGTGTTGCTGTACAACAAATTAGAACCCAAAGTTTATTAAAAGTTCAAAACGAAATTTTAAAACGATGTCAAATGTGTGTTCAACATAAGGAAGGGCATTATGAAGCACTTCTATGATTGTGTTATCTGTTTATATTTTTTGCTATTACTCTTCGTTGAAAGTTAAATTTATTTAGAACGTTTTTACTTTGATAATGTGCACATTATTCCTTGTTGTTTCCACAAATTTAGTAGTAGAATATGAACTTATTTTGTTATTTAAATGTTGACGGCACACTTTAATTTGTTTAATAAATATTATAATTACCTTTATTTTTTACTAATACTAATAATATTAAACATACAAAGCTGTACATTTGTGAAATCAGAAAAAAAAGCCATCGAATGAGTCCATAGCCACCTATAGTTGCCATTTAAAAAAATGTATGTATTTCGCGCAAAATAGCTATCAAAAGTCTCTCTTATAACTTTTTCGTATTTTGAATATTAAAAAGATATAGCCAATTGAAAATTTTGACGAATTTGTTATTTTCAGATATCTTAGAAAGTTAGCAACAATGTTGAATTTTCTTATCGGTATTTGTATTATTATGTAATTCTGCCCAACTTTGCTAATTTAACCAACTCTGTATCTCTTATAATAACAAAGATAACATTAGAACTTGGGTAGATTCTAGACACCCGGTATACATGTCTAAAGAGGAAAGAAGAAACTTTCCGAATATGAAAACTTATTAAATAAACGAAAACAAGAAGAAAACTTAGAAAAAACTAATGCAAAAATACGTTTTTTTCAAAAACCAACCATTTTTCAAAAAAACACAGACCTTCTGTCTACATCAACGGCGGAATTAAAAATTGAACCGAGTAGCAGCCAAATCGTGTCTGATTTTTTGATTCCTACAGTATGCTCAACTACTGATGAAGCACTGCTGGAGAAGGAATTTGAAGGCAGTGTCAATATTCAACTACAATCAACTTCTAGCAAAGATTGTAAACTTGATGATGGTGCAGAGAAATTTTTGCCACTTTCTGAAGATCCAGGGTTACGGCCAAACGTTTTATATCCCATCATGTTTAATTATCAGTAGATAATGGCCCAGGCCATTATCAGATTTACCCTAAAGATAAATCAGGTCGTAATTTTACATAATAATGAAAAAGTTAAATGAGAATGGTTGTTATATTCTAAAAAAAAGAATTCTGTATATTGTTTTTAATGCAAAATTTTTAATGTTGCAAATTCTGCGAAAACTATCAAAATAAGTAAATGGGTTTAATAATTGGCATCATTTAAGTTACCACGAAAAAAGTAAGTTACGTTTCCAGAATTTGAAGCAATGTACAGATCTTTTAAATCGAATGAAAACAATAAAAGTATAGATTCTGAAGCACAAAAGAAATTCAATAAAGAAACAAAATATTGGCATGCCGTTATTGAGTGTATTTTTTATATGGTTCAATTTTTGGCTGAACAGAACTTAGCCTTTCGAGGTACTACTAATAAATTATATGAAAAACATAATGGCAACTTTTTGAAATGATCGCAAAATTCAATCCTATGATGTCTGAAAATGTCAACCAGTCTCAAGTGAAAGTGCCCAAAAATATGCCTCATTATCTTGGGGACAAAATCCAAACTGAAGTTATAACTTTATTAGGAAGTAGCATTAGTTCTAAAATTTTAAACATGGCGAAAAAAACTAAATATTTACCTATCATCCTCGACTGTACACCCGATGTCAGCCACCAGTATGTATCAGATTCGTCAATTTAATTAGTATTGAAGAACACTTCCTAACTTTTTGTTCTGTTACTGATGTTACCAGTGAAGGTTTAACAAAATTTTTGTTATTGACGTTAGAAAATTATGGATTAATGTTTTTAATTTACACGGTCAAGGCTATGACAACGAGGCCAACAGGAAGGGTAAGCAAAATGATTTACAAAAAAAATTTTAAATATCAATCCAAAAGCATTCTTTGTATCCTGTTGTAACTATAGTTTGAACCTTGTCGTTAACGATGGCACAAAGTCAAATATTTAAATTTTTGTTCTATAGTTCAAAAACTGTATAACTTTTCTCTGCTTCAACCCATCAATGGGCGATTTTGAAAAACATATCAAATTTGACTTTAAAGCCATTGTCAGATACCAGATGGTCGAGCCGAATTGATGCTACAACTCCTTTAAGGTATCAACTAGGTGAAATATATGATGCTGTTTGAAATTGCTTCTGCGAAAAAATTTGATAATGCTGTAAAGAATGTAGCTATGGCACTTGCTAAGAAGTTAAAAAAGTTTGAATTTGTATGCATGATTTTATGGTTTAATATATTAAGCAAAGTTAATATAGTGTCCAAAATCTGACAAACTCAAAATTTTAATATTGTGCAAACACATGCTGGTTTAAGCAATTTAAATGGTTTTTAAAAACTGTCGTTCAGATAACACTTTTAATGATTTATTAGAAGAAGCTAGGAAAGTCGCGATTTTATTAGATATCAATCCAAAATTTAAAGAAAAGTTAACATTATACATAGAGCGGAAAGCTAAACAATTTACGGACACGTTATCGCGTAGTGTTGTTCGAACTGAAGACCGCGATCTCGAAACTACCGATTTTATGTTACAGAAATAATAAGTCCAATAAATAATGAGTCAAATTCAGGTAGTGAGAAATGGTACACAAAATTAGTAACTTTAGTAGAAAAGCACCCATATAGGTATAAATCGTAGCGAATAGAGGGAAATAAATTATTTAAGCATTTCAAACCCAAATTTTCTGAATTAACGGACCACAATCAAATTGATGGATGGAAAAAGGTCATTCCTAAAAATGAACGGGAATAAAAAACAACCACGACAACCAACTTTGTGGACAATTGGGGGTTACAAAAACTTTAGCTAGAATATCACATAAATTTTATTGACCAAAAATGAGAAACGACATTGCTCGGTATATTAAACGTTGTAACATATGTAATCAAACAAAAGTAGTTCAAGATAAACCTATAACACATATGGCACATAATTTTAAATTGATAAACTTTGGCAAATAGGTCACTTAGATTTAATAGCGCCGTTACCGCGTACAAAAACAAGATTTTCATATATTTTAGGAGTAGCAGGTTATTTCTATAAATTTGAACTAACATTTAAGTTACGGACAGTTACCACTAGTATAATTTGTGAACATCTCCAAAACAGTGTAATATTATTGTTCGTGGCGCTAAAATACTCAATTATGGATAACGGCGTCCAATTCAAGAACAAAGAAATTAAGAAATTGTTGCAAATTCATAACATTACTCTCGTTATATAGCAAAATATCACGCTCAAGCAAATCCCACGTAAAGAATAAATATAGTCATAAAAACAACGATTTAGGCATACGTAACCGATAATCAGAGGGAATGGGATATAGTGTTACCAAAAGTAACTTGTGCTATCAGGACGAGCCAAGACGAAAGTGCTGGTTTAACTCCCTATTTTAACAGTTTCGCAGGGAAATAATTTTAGATGGAGAGAGAGACTAGGAATAGATACAAAAAATATAGAATTTGATCGAAATCAAAATTACGGAATTAGAAATATGGGTCTGAGAAAAATTTATGAATCAGATTGAACAAGGCGCACGAACGTAGCAAAACGTATTATAATCTAAGAAACAGAAGTGGTTTATTTGAAGAAGGTGATTTAGTGCATAAAGGAGTTATACTTTGTCTAACGCTAGTAAATATTACAATGCTACATTAGCGCCTAAATATATTGGCCCGTTTAAAATCTTAAAAAGGGTATCGCCTTACTCATACGAACTGGAAGATCTGAAAGGAAACATTAAAGGGACTTGGAACGCTAAAGATCTTAAACCTCATCCTTCAGATTAATTAATTAGTTAAGTTAATTGTACATAAGCAGTAGTGAGATACATTTTAGAAAAATGAGAATATATGTGTGATATATATATATATATATATATATATATATATATATATATATATATATATATATATATATATATACAGGGTGTTACAAAAAGGTTGGGCTAGCTATACGTTTTTGGATTTTATGGACAATTTTGAAAAAATCAAGAATAACTTTTAAAAAGTTACTAAGGCAACGATAAACCAATACAAATGTAGAATTCAAGTTTAAAGTACATTGTTTTTTAATTTGATAAATATTACTACAACATCTTATAACAATAGATTCGAACTGTTATCTGCCCGTGCAGCAATTTTCAAATTTTTATGGAGTATTTCGCAATTTAACGGTCACTCTGAATCGGAACAGCTAGAGTTTTGTACAAAACTTGAGGGTATATTAAATGATAAAAATCAAAAAGAATTTGATATAAATGGGATAGTGCAGTTCTTGCAGAATTTTGAGAAAAGTGTCACTTATTCGCCAATTACTATCCTAAATTACATTGTAACCAATAATTTACAATATTCTATTCTATTCAAACATTTCTGTGACATTACGAATTTTATTGACAATGCCAGTTCCATAGCCACAGTGGAAAGATCGTTTTCCAAATTAAAAATCATTTAAAACTATTTACGTTCTACTATGGTACAAGAACGATTGCAAAATCATGCCATCATTTTAATCGAGTCTACTTTAATTCAAGAGTTAGACAACATGTTAATACAATTTTCAAAAAACAAAGCACATAAAGTCCAGTTCTGTTAAAATATGGTCAATGTTCTAATAATTTTGTTTAAAATTTTTGCATTTATGAATAAAATTTTTAAAATTCAAAATTACTGTATAACGTTATTTTAAAAATAATTTTATCCATTATCTAACAATCCATGTTAATTCATTTCTATTAACAGTTTTGATCATTTCAGTAGTATTTGAATGATTTTAACTTGAATGTGTGAAAAAAAACTACTATTTTATAATAAGGTTTGTTAATTTTTTTTATAACAATGTATAGAGGCGCACTTTTTGTGTTTGCACAACGGCGCTCGACAAAGTTGACGTGTCACTAAGTGTGCATATTAAATTTGGAATTTAAATGTATTTTCATTCATACAGGGTGATGCTTTATAATTATGGCTTAAATAACAAGTCAGCACTATGGAGTCGTAATGCAAAATTGAAACGTAACAATACAATGGACGAGTGTGGTTGGAATAGCATTATAGTCATCAGCAATTAACAAAACTACAAATATATAAAAAAAAAAATACATTGTGTATTTAATTATCATTATAAAATTGCTTACTTATCAAATAAAAAATATGTTAGTACAACATTAAATTAATATACAAAGCTTATCACCTAAAAGCTATGATAAGAATATATAAAGTTTCTTACAAAAATTTTCATCAAAACAATCAGTGCAATTGCTCTGATGACCTCTCGTTGAGTAATTGAGAAAGTACATGAGTGGCGTAAAGTTCAGTATTTTACAATCACTGTGATAAAACGACTATTACTATTTGTACTTTCTGACTTTAAGGCCTTACAAGCTATAAATCTACACAATTTTTCTTAGTTTTAGAATGTTACATTAAAAATAATCGAGTTTGAAATTTTCTGGATAACAATCTAAGCTCGATTGAGTACGAAGCTTTTCTTAACATTAACAGTATCTTATAAAAATGCTACAAATATACAATAAAAATACAAATATCAAAAATTGTCAATCTGTAAAAATAAGTCATTAAGTGGAATGTGTATAAGAATACTATCAAATACAGATTCTATAGTAAAATTTTGCAAAGCATCCATTTTGAGGCATCACAACTTTCGGTACTTCTCAAAAAATTAAAATTACCAAGTACCCTTTCATAATTAATCACATAAAAACACTAAAATTAATTGAAGTTTGGACGAATAATTAACATAACCATCAGGGTGATAGATGGTATTAACTGGCTTGATGAATTAATCCATTGTAAACCTGAATAATTAATATTGGGTGTTGAAATTTCTAAAATCAGAAGATACAGATTAACAATAAATAAATAGTGTTACTACTAATTATTTATAAACATCACAAATACTAAATTGGCTATCGAAATCTGCACATACAAATCATTTACGAAATTAAACCAAACATAGCCATTTCATAAAAACTTATACTAAACCTACCCTCTTAGTGTTAAAATAGGCATTTAACGTTTATACTTTAAGGCTGACATTTAACAGTGTTGTAAACGTAACAACATTCTTAAAATATGAGAGTTATTGACAAAAAAACCTAAATATAAAAACAGTTATAGTCATATACAGGGTTATTATAAGTTTTGTTATGAACGAATAAGTTCAAAATTAATAATAATTTTTAGTTTCATATATAGGGTGTTCATTACAAAATGACCCACCTTGGATCTCTCGAACTGTGAAGATTTAAAAAAAAAATCGCTGAAATACGTAAAAAGGATTATCAAGGGGGACAACTTTCTAATCAAAACTTTCTTCACCTCCAGGAGTTATCCCCTTTAAACTGTTGTTAAAGGTCAAAATTTATTGATATCATATTACAATTGTTAGAAATCTAGAAATCCAATCAGCTCGTGGAAACAAGAATGGCAGGTCTATGCTACAAAGTAGGTCAACGTTAATTGGTTCTTGTATTGTCCTCGCCAGGTATGTTTACCGCTACGTCATTAATTTATGAATTTAGCTATCCAATTTGTTTATATTGTCTTCTCATATAAAATAATGAATTAAATAAGGATGGTGAACACTCGTAGTGCATTTGACGAAATCGACATACGGTATTGAATAAGCAAATGTAGTAGAAATAGTAAACATACAAATGCGAAATCAATTTGTTTTATATGCATATGAATTTAATTCTCATTTGACAAATTCTACATAACCTCCATTTGTTTGTTTATGCTTTGACTGTTTCCTAATTTCCTACATTTACTTCTTTTAATCATCATTTATTACACACTTTAAAGAATCAGTATCTGCTATCCTAGAAGTAAGTATGACATTAAGTGTTTATATCTTAATTCATTACAATCACGAAAATACAGCGTGTGGCAAGCGCCTTGTGTATATCTGAGAAAACGGTAAGAAATATCAAATCTCGGGCAGCATCTAACCCTGTTTTAACAAAACGACCACGAAAGAAAACAAAATCTGATGATCTACCTGAAACATCCAAAATGGGCATAAGGAATACGTTATACAATATGCATGCACAAAGTGAGTAATATTACATCACAATCTTTTACGCATGTTTGACATACTAATTTATTTACAGAAAAACATGTCACATCTGCTCCAAAGGAAACCCAGGAAAATTATGGAAGGATGGAGACATTAGGAGTGTACGAAAACCTCAAGGCTACGATGGCAAGGGATTTCGTGCTAATCACGCCGGATCCGCCAGAGGATTTGTACAAGGTGCTGCTCTGTTATTTGCACCAAGATCGTTAAGGGAAGATTATCATGGTGACATGTTTAAAAAATGGCTTATTGAACATTTTCTAACAAATTTAGCCTTCGCTAATTATAATTGATAATGCACTGTACCATTCAATGTTAGTTGAATAGCTACCAACTTTATCCTGGACAAAAGGTACTATGGTTTCCTGGTTAACACACAATCACATCAGGCTCCATCCGTCACTCTTCAAAACCGAGTTGTATGGTCTAATTACGTCACTTCAAATACAAAAAAGGTACGAAGTAGATGAAATAATAAGAAGCTATGGACACGATGTATTAAGATTGCCACTGTGAGTTTAATGCGATAGAATTAGTATGGGTGCAAACCGAGGGATATTCTGACAATTGTATGAAGCGCACCGCGAAAATGTTATTATTGTAATAAACGTTTGTCAAATCGCCATTGTTGCCACGATAGAAAAGATAATTAGTGGATTTTTAATATCTTGATCATTCGTCGTAATTTGCTAATATTTTCAAAATATTTTATTTAGATATTTTATGTAAGAAATGTGAGATTGTTTGTAATTGATATTTGTCTAGGGTTGTAAAACACATGTTGGGGGTAAGTAGCAGGAACAAGCTTAAAAATGCTTTACTGAAAGGGCGTAACGAATCATTGTAATTTCTTATGCGCGCTCATGATGTAAAAATGTCATTGATCTAATGATTAATTAAGGCTGAACGGGCCGCGATCAAAAGATATCTTTATTTGTTACTTGAAACCCGAGAGAGGAATGTTGGATTGTTACGGACGAATGCATATTTTTAAAATTAAGATGTTCAATAATTAATACGAAACTGTTCCAACGGAAATTAATGTTTTCATATTACTTCTGAAAAGATGGGGATTGATTGCGGGAGTGATGGGGTTAGAAATGGGGCCTAAAGGTAGTTACCGTTAGAGTGTCAATCGAGCCAGATCGATTTTTGGGTTAATTAAATACCTTCATTGTAAACAGTTTGTCTTTAAAAATATTTCGTGCGTGTACATTTTCTTTTGAATTAGCCAACACTAATTTGCCTTTTCTTGCGAGTGTTAGTTGTAATGTGTGTTTCAAGTATTAATCTATAAATAACAGTCACCCTTTTTGAAGTTAAACCGCGTAGGTTAACGATTTGTCAGTGATCAATTAAGGGAATATTTATTCCTGTGTAAGTATGTATTGTTATATAACTGAAAGCTCGCAGCAAATCGTCTACCAGCCTAGATAACATATTAAATACCAAACATTGTCTTGCAAAGGTATCTTATTCGTACGCGGACTCAGCTGAAATTTGCTAAAATAAAGACAGTACAGGGCCCTCTCATTCTGGTATTTGTGTGAATTAGCATTGTTGGTTATTGTTTATATTTACATTTGTGTAGAGGTAGCTGGTGAATGGGTATATGATACCGCTGGTTATTAATTTTAAAAGGCAAATGCCAGTAGGTACCACACTCCCAGGCTAGGCCATGAAACAACTCGAATTTTTATATCTATTGTTTTTATTTGTTGTATAGATGAAGGTGTAACCTGAGAGAGGAGCATTGTATTTACCTAACGCACTCAACCTTATATATCGGTCACGATGTTAGTGATCTATTTATAACTTACCCTTGTAAGGCTTTGTTTTAATGAGTTTTTTTGTCAGTTTGTTAAAGTAGAATTATTTGCTTGCGAGCTAATTTCTCTTTGTATCTGCTTTATTGGGACTTGATTTACATATTATGTGCTTTAGTGGCCACTAAACAATTGGGTACGTGCAAATTCCTTGCCCGTTTTCTTTTGTCGTTACCTTTACCTTATTATCATCTGTGCAATTTTACTGTTGTATTTTATATGTACCGTAATTTGTTTTATTGTTTTATGTGCTCATTTTCTTAAAGAGCGGCATAGGTCCACATGTTTGGTATTATGATTTATATTTTGATTATTTATGACCCAATTGTGCGTGTGACTACATGTGGTTTTTTTATTATTGTGTTTCTGTGTAACTAAACTGTTTTTATTCATTTTCTCTTAATGTTATAATTTTGTACGCACTTTAACCTGATTTAATGGTGTTTTGTTATATATTTAATCCCTTCATGGTTTTTTTATGTTATTTGGCTTATTAATATATAGATGAGTAGTTTCATTTTTTTTTACCTGCCCCTCATCCATCCTATCTAATTTAGACAGAACAACGTACCTACCACTAGACGGCCACTTTGTTTGATTAGATTGGAGGTTTGCGAGTAATTAAATATCAGGCTTTTAAATAAATTCTAATGTTTTAATCATTGCCCGGAAAGTAAAAGTAAGACAGGCAATTAATTTGAGTAATAGTAACATTATTGTCAGTCAAGTCAAGATAAATCACTTGGCGATAGTTTTGTTCTTGAATTTGCATTATTGCAACTAAGTTCAAATTACGCTTTTCAATATAGGGTACCTGAGAAATGGCGAACTGATTGTTAACGTTGGAAACTATTCTCCTAATACAACGTTTTACACTTTAAAAAACATGTTTCTACAACGTACAATAGGTAATACAAGTGTGTTAGTTCATATTTAATATAATTTCTATTAGTAATGTATTTCAATAATGTAAGTACAATATATTTTGTGGTAAAATGCTTCTCAATATGTTAATTCACACATTTCCTATACAATTTATGTTCCACATTAAATGTCATCTTCATAGGGATAATAGTTCCACTTTATTTAGGCACGTAATTTAACATCCAATTTGTGTATTAATGTTACCATCTCATTGTGGACCATCATTGCTACTGAATTAGTATCAATACGAAATTATGATTATGAAACGTAGTAGCCGTGCGAGGTGTAAATAGTGCAGCTCGACAGTGCAAATTGTTTAACCTATAAATTGAATCTCCAATCAATTGTATGATTGTTTATCAGCAACTTACAACACAACCATTCTCATGTTTTTATGATTCCGCTGCAATTATTAAATATTTACATTTAGTTAAAAATTGCATTGTTTGAAGGTAATAACCTGCATAATCTTCAGGTAGTAAAAATAACGTACCAAACAGCTGTTAGAATTTAAGGATATTGTTTTTCAACCGTTATCATTACGATAATCAACGTTCTCTAATTTTTACAAAATAAATCACAATAAATAAATAATTGTATTTTAGAATACTTCAGCTTTAAATGCTGCCATCTCGGGGAATATTTTCTAATCAGAATTTATTACAACGAAAATAATTTTGACTCATGTTTTTCGTATTACACCCTAAGATTGTATATGATGACGGTAAACATTCCTGGCGAGGACAATATTGGCTCTGTGTATCTATCTGTGTATTTGTGTATCTAAAAATAGAATCAGTTCGTGGAAACAAGAAGCATGCCAGGTTGTTGTCTATGCTAAAAAATAATTTAAGGTTAAATGATTCTTGTGTTGTCAGATTTAGAGTTGTCAGTTCATTGATCTTTTCAAGGTCAAAGTTCATTGGGAGGTGTCATTATAATTCTTACAATCAAAGTTCAAAGTAGATCAATGTTACATGGTTCTTGTATTGACTAAATTGAGTCAGAGTCAAATTCTTGGAAATCTAACCAGCTCTAGCAAAAAAAGCAATCCTAATCAATGACTGGCTTGGTGAATACTCGGTATTGCTCGGTTATCCTTGCGGGGTCAACCCACCTCATCCTTTCTTTCGATTTCTCAACTTCCACCTTCAAAATATGAAGAATCAGTTCGTAGAAACGTGAGAGGGAGAGCCTTGAAGGCCAAATTGTAAGAATTATAGTGATACCAATAAAGTTTGACCTTGAAGAACTTGACTCAATTTAGCCAATACAAGAACCATTTAACCTTAACCTACTTTTTAACATAGACAACAACCTGTCATTCTTGTTTCCACAAACTGATCCTATTTTTCGATACACAGATACATAGATATACAGATACACAGAGCCAATAAAAGAACTATTCAACCTTGAACTAGTTTTTAGCATAGACAACAACCTGTCATTCTTCTTGTTTCCAAGAACTGATTTTATTTTTTTAGATTTCTAAGAATTATAATATATAAAAAATTTTAACTTTGAAGAGCTTGACTCAATTCAGCCAATATAAGAACCAAAAGGTCAATGAACATTGATTCTAAGAATTACTTGAACAATGAAAAGGGGCGTGACCTTGAATTTTTTATATTTCTAATAATTATAATATGATACCAATAAAGTTTGACCTTGAAGAGCTTGACTCAATTTAGCCAATACAAGAACCATTTATCCTTGATCTTTTTAGCATAGACAACAACCTGTCCTTTTTCTTGTTTCCAAGAAATGATTTTATTTTTTTAGATTTCTAAGAATTGCAATATGATACCAATAAATTTTGACTTTGAAGAGCTTAGTTCCATTTAGCCCATACAAGAACCAGAAGGTCAATGAGCTTGATTCTAAGAATTCCTTGAACAATGAAAAGGAGGCCTGACCTTGAATTTTTAAGATGTATAAGAATTGTAAATTATAAATTTCCCACCAACACACGACCTTGAATTTTTTTCCCGCCAAAACGTAAAATCTGGAAACACCACATGACCTTGAGGCATGGCAACATTGTAAAGTGGATCATAATCGGTATAGCTATACTACTTTATAACAATCAAGGAAGCCTTTTGGAAATACGTAATAGTAAACGTACACACACTCCGACCAATGGCAAAGACAGAGAGCAAAAGAACAATTTTACGGCGTTCTGGGACAACTACTGGATGGTATGCCAAGTTTTGATGTCAAGATAGTGGTAGGTAATCTGAATGCTAAGATCGAAAAAGAGGAAGAAAACAGATTAGTAACAGGTAGGGAAACCACCATAATAAGACAAATGAAAAATGAAAACAAAAGGTTTGGACTCACTCACATAAGGTAACAAAAAACCAAATTGGCCACATGTTGATAACAAAAGTATCTAGGAGCTGTACAGGAAAAGTAATAACGAACAGAGGAGCAGAAATAGGGTGCGATTATTACTTTGTAAAAGCAGTACTTAAACAACAAAAACCACAAATAAAGGAGAAAATTATAAAGAAAAAAAACGAAACTGAAGTGCACTAAGAAAAGAGGTGGAAAGACAGAATTACCAAAATAAATCGAAGGAATTAATTGAGTCAACAGAAAAATCAGAGGCAGTAAAAGAGGAGTGGAAGAGAATCAAAGGAGTATTAGAAAAAAGTGTACAGGTTATACAAAAAGCAGAAACAAAACAAATTGGTTTGATGAAGAATGGGAAAGAAAAATTAGGTACAATAGGAAGCCAATAAGAGAATGCTGGAAAACAATAAACAAGAGACAAGAATATTATAGAAACTATAAACAGTAAATAATACATGCAGAGGAAAAAAGATAAAGAAAAAAACGGAGAAACTAAGAGAAAACTTCAACTACAAGAGCACAAGAGAATTTTACACAAGTATAAACAAAATCAAGTTACACTATACAGAAGTCACTAATGGAGATTTTTATGGCCAGCTATGTATGAGAGATGAAAATGCAAATTGGGGAAAGTTTGTACAAGACACTATTAATAACGCAAGAGGGAGAAGACGAAGTAGGAAAGCTTGAAATAGAGAGAGGAAGAAAGGTTACTAACGATGAGCGAATTCACAAATATAATTAAAAAAATGAAAAATAAAACCCTAGGAGAAGACGAGATAAATGTAGAGCTAATAAAACACGGACGAGCAAGTGGCTACAAGAGTGTTCAAGCAGGTCAAAGAAGTTTGGAATAAAGGAAATACCAAGGGAACGGACTACGGCAATTATAAGCCCAATACAGAAAAAAGGGAACCCAGAAATTACAGAGAAGTACATTACGATTATAAGTTTTAAATACAATATACAAAATATTCACAAGTCTAATCAATTAAAGATTGCAATAAGAGGCAAAAGAAGTAATTGGCGACTATCAATGTGGATTTAAAAAGGGTAAATCGGTGGTAGATCACATTTGGCTGATAAAACAAATTGAAGAGAGGTGTAACAGAAAAAACATAAAAGTACAAGCACTATTCATAGACTTTAGGTAAAGTAATAATAATAGCGCTAACAGAATTGAAGTTTTCAAGCAAAATAATTAATACAACAAACATTAAAAGACACAACAAACAAAATAAAATTTCAAGGAAAAACATCTGAAATTTTTATTAGTAACGTAGGACTAAGGGCTAGAGGATCCGCTATCAACTACCCTATTTAACATAGTATTAGAAACGCTATTAAGAAGAAAAATATAAATACAAACTACTTCATACCAAGAAATGCCTATCAATGCCTCGCACACCCGGATAATGTGTTTCTCTGCAGAACAAAGCCAGAACTCAAAAAGTAGTAGACAAAGTTCAAGAAAAAGCTAAGCAAATTGGATTCCAAATAAATGACAGGAAAATAATATACATGATCATAGGAAACAACAATATAGAAAATGAAATATTAACAATTAAAGTGAATAATGGAAAAGCATATTTAAGAGCACAAAACGAGATTAAATACCTAGGTGTGAAAATTACTAAGCAGGGAGGGTATAAGAGTATAAAGAAGAAATAAAAACAACAATAGCAACGGGATAAAGATGTGTAGGTGAATATAACAAGCTCCTACGAAATAAAAATATATCCAAAAGAGTGAAAGAAAAAATTAACTGTTTAGTGCGGTTTTCATGCCGGCGACGTCATCGGCCCATTTTTTTCTTTTGATGAAAACGACGCGCCAACAACCGTCAACCACGATCGCTACAGGACCATTATATCGGAGTATTTTTGGGACCAGCTCCACGCTACGAACTTGGACGATATGTGGTTGCAACAGGACGGCGCAACGTGCCATACAGCATACGACACAATCGAATAATTGAAGACCAAGTTCGGAGAGCGAGTTATTTCACGCAATGGTGCTCGCGAATGGCCGCCTCGTTCGTACGATTTAACCCGTGCAGACTTTTTTATTTCGGGCTACATTAATATGCTGGTCTATGCCAACAAGCCAGCGACGTTAGAAGAGCTGCTGGCCAACATCGAACGCGAAATTTCTGGTATTTCGGCCGATTTGTGTGCTCGAGCCATGGAAAATATATATATATATATATATATATATATATATATATATATATATATATATATATATAGTGAGTCCCGGAAGTTATGTTCAAATTCATTTACAGTACAAAGGTCTAGTTTTTGGAGAAACGCTCGGACACGTCGGTTTTTATTTTTGACTGCGTTTTTTTAGTGGTAAAATTTTGTATATAGAGTGACCCAAAATAAGTTACGACCACTAACTTGATTTTGTCAAACGGAAACATCTGTTTTTTATTTCATTTTCTGAGTCTACTTAGTGTTCTTGATAGTTTTATACAGTCAATATTTATTTTTTTCGTAAATATCTCGAGATCTGTTGACTATCGGTATAGGAAACGGTACACGAGATTTATTCAGAATTCAAAGCAGATTTAGAAAATGAAATAAAAAACAGGTGTTTCCATTTGACAAAATCAAGTTGGTGGTCGTAACTAAATTTTGGGCCACCCTATATACAAAATTTTACCACTAAAAAACCGTAGTCAAAAATAAAAATCGATGTGTCCGATCGTTTCTCCAAATACTAAACCCTTGAACTTTAAATGAATTTAGACATAACTTCTGGGACTCACTGTATATATGTGTCTTTGGGTATAGTTTTCACGCTTCCAGTGTGGATTTAAGTCACTCGAGTACCTTGAATTATGTCGATTTACACTCGCACACAGTGTAAAGGTTGCTTCGTCGCAAAAACATATGTTGTTAACAAAATTTTCGTCATTTTCAATTTTATCCATCATTACCTCAGTAAACCATAATCTACGGTCGATGTCATCTTCACTCAATTTATTCTTATGTAATACACTTAAGACTGAAGAATGACCTATATCATGTAATTGTGCAACCCTGCTTGAGGATATATGTGGATCTTCAAAGAAACTCTGCATTATATGCAAAGTTTTGTTGTCATTTTTAACTGTTTTTGGTCTACCTGATCGGTTTCTATCTTTAACTCCTCCAGAATTCTGTATATGCAGTCATTACTGGAATTTCGTCTTCAATACGAGTTCAACTATATGTAACACTTATGACTTTATGTAGTCTAGAAGGTCTTAAATACATAAAACAGTGCAAAATATGTAGATTTGAAGAAAAATTTAAATGTTTAAATATAGAATGCTGTGATTTTGACATTTTTGCACCATTTACATTATTAAATAAAACTGACAGTAGTTTGATGTATTTTGAAAAGTTTTTCAAAGTAAATTGTTTCTCTAAAATGGTTGTTAATGAAAAAGAACGAATTACTATTCTAATGATGAGAGGGTACGGCGACAGAAAAAGATCTTATAGTGAAGTAGCCAACTTGCTCAATGATACTTTCCCAAACCGTTCTCCTATCCCTAATGCGACGGTACAAAAAACTGTAAAGCGCTTTGAGGACTCTGGAGGAGTTAAAGATAGACCACCGATCAGGTAGACCAAAAACAGTTAAAAATGACAACAAAACTTTGCATATAATGCAGTTTCGTAGAAGATCCACATACATCCTCACGCAGGGTTGCACAATTACATGATATAGGTCATTCTTCAGTCTTACGTGTATTACATAAGAATAAATTGATTGAAGATGACATCGACCGTAGATTATCGTTTACCGAGGTAATGATGGATAAAATTGAAAATGACGGAAATTTTGTTTTTGCGACGAAGCAACCGTTACACTGTGTGGGAGTGTAAATCGACATAATTCAAGGTACTCGAAGGCACTGGAAGCGTGAAAACTATACTCAAAGGCAACAAAATTAAATGTATGGTCAGGTATAGTCGGTACCCAGTTAATCGGGCCGTTCTTTATCGAAGAAAATTTACGTCAGACAAGTACGAAATGCTACTTAGAAATGAAATTGTACCTACACTGAGAAACTTGTTTGGGGCTAATTTTAATCAGATATGGTTTGAGCAAGATGGAGCTTCAGCTCATTTTGGTGTAATTTAGATGAGATATTTCCTGGACGATGCATTGGTAGACGAGGTAGTATGGAATGACCTCCACGTTCACCTGATTTGAATCCTAAAGATTATTTTTATTGAGGATACTTGAAAAATTCAGTTTACAAAACTGAACCAGCAAGTCTTGCAGAGCTAAGGCAACGAATTATCGATGAATCTCGATTAATTTCTAGACAATCATGGAGAAATGTGATAGACACATTCTACCATCAATTAGGGTAGTTACAACTCTTACTCAACACTTGATTAAGTAATCATTATATTAAAAATGTTGTAACTTTTCAATTGTTACGTTTTAATGTAGTTGAAAATAGTTTGTATTAAAAAAATTGAACACAATTAGGCGATGCCAGACTTCTGTTTTATGTATTTAAGACCTTCTAGACTACATAAAATCATAAGTGTTACATATGGTTGAATTCGTATTGAAAAGGAGATTCCAATAATGACTGCATAAACAGGGTAATTTATTTAAAAAATCAAAGTGACTAATAATATCAGAGAAACGAAAAATCTGGCAACATTGCAAATGTTAAATCTGGAATCTCCGTATCCATAAATGGGCTTATACAAAATTTTGTACTATTCGGACTAACAATTTACGAGATAATTGAGCATTTCCAGACTTTTGGTCCACTCTAAATGTGCGTTGACCTTAAAAAAATCTAGCGGTCGCGGAATTCCGTTCAACAGGATCGAAACGGCCTCGATCGTTCGTGTGTAAATGTAGCTACATAGTATAAAGGACAATACGGCGCGGAGAGGGGTCAGTGACGTGTCGCAGAGTGTTTAAAATCGACCTTGTGTTTGTGGACGACATGGGCTAACGTAAGTATTTTGTTTTTGAATCTAAACTTGATTAATAAGTGCAGTTTTTGTTTAAATAGTTAGTTTAAAGGTCAATCGAGTGTATCATAATTAGTTTTTTTCTAAAATTGAAAGTATTTGACTCACAGTGTGTCCACAAAGTTTGAACGCAAGATCGTGCGTTATCATTTGAAATTGCTCTGATGAAGCTGAAAATTCTACAACGAAACGGTTGTTTTGTTTTATACAGGACGATAATTTACTGCAAGATTTGCTTGGAGATGGATGTCAATCAGATCTGGAGATTTCTGATGAGGAGGCAGAACCAGTATTTGAGGTCCGCCGACTGCTGGATGAGGATATGCCTACGCAAGATTCCCCTGACGACAATGATTGCGACAGTGGTCCAGAATTCAATGTTCCATTAGCTCAGATACGTTCTAGTGATCAGAACAGTCCACCTGCTGATCTAACTGCCGCTGAAAAGAGCACTTGTCCACGACAAACGAAAAGATCGAGACTTTGGAGAGCTACTGATTCCACCGATAAAGCTCATGATTAATCATTCTTGCTCTGGGGGAACCGAAGAAGTTATGACTCTATTACAGTATCTTCAAAAATGTTTTAACAAAGATTTCTTTGAAAATCTTGCAAACTGCACTAATCTATACTACCTTCGTAAAACCGGATCAGTCTTAAACACACGCAGTCAAGAGATTCGTAGTTGTTCGGCATACTTTTGTTGATGAGGTGCATTCCATATCCTCGTATTAATATGTACTGGTGTGCTGGTGTGAGATTGGAAGTACTCGCGAATCAAATGCCGAGAGATCGCTTTTTTCAATTAAGAAATAATATGCATGTTGTAAATTGACATGAGCCGCCGACAGAGAATACTAATCCACTGTGGAAAGTACAACCAACGCATGCCGCTGTGAAAAAGCTTGAAAGGGTTCTTGGCGCTTACTCTATAGACGAACTGATTATTCCGTTTACGGGTAACTGCAAACAACGTGTATTGGTTAAAAATAAACCAAGACCTCTTGGACTTAAAACTTACGTCATCTAGTGATGGCTTAATGCTTGATTTTGAAATATATTACCCTAAAAACCCGGTTTTTACTGACGAATCTCTCGGATAAGGACCTGCAGTTATGCTATGCCTGGCTAAGAATGTTCCCGCAAATAGTTGTTTATATTTAGACAGATATTTTAATACAGTTCCACTTATGGAACGTCTGAACGATATTCAGGTGCATGTCACAGGAACGATTATGCTTAATCGAGTTCCATCTTAGTTAAATCTTGAACAGCACAGCGCAATGAAGTATGATGATATAGTACAGCTTGTTTCCAATGAAGTCGCTGTTGTCAAATGGAAGAGGGCTCTAATTTCACTGGCGGAATCAAACTTCATCTATCCCGAGATGGGACAAGAAAGAAAAGGTTTACGTGCAGGTAACGGCTCCGAGAATAATTTTAAATTATAATAAAAATATGGGCGGAGTAGATGTCCTCGATCAGCTCATTGAGTATTACAGAACTTACCAGAAGACGAAAAAATGGAATGTAAAAGTATTGATTCATTTCCTAGACCTTGCAGTTGTAAACGCTTGGAAGCAAAACAAAATTGACTTTGATGCAAATAAAAGCAAACCCAAAGACTTACTGTCGTTCAGGGTGGATCTAGCGACGCTCTTATGAACTGCTATAAAATTACTTCCAACTGAGGATGAGCAGGCTTCGCCGTCTGTTCAGATGCCTGGCAAGAGGTACAGACCTGCAGCACCACAGTCTTTCGATAAACGCTTTGATAAATTCGACCATTTGCCGGTTTGTGACGATCTTTCAAGGGGCAGGAAATGCAGATTGGAAAGCTGTTCTTCCACAACGAAAGTACGATGCACAAAATGCGATATTTACTTGTGTATCCTAAGGAACCAAAATTGTTTCTTAGCTCATCATAGCAAGTGACTCTGTTCTTTTATTTTTATAGTGATTTAGATTTTTCTGTTTATGTGTAATTAAAGCCTAAAGAGTATTTTTATGTTAGTTCTTGATTTATTATACTATAAAATCAATGTTTATGTTAAACATTTTATGTTTTATGCCAAAAAGCAACTTTATATGCCGAAGATTGATTTATGTAGGCATTATTCTTAAGTAACTTTGGTCTATGTCATAAATATTGATAAAAGATGATCTCGAAGTACTGTGTTCATAAAGAAATTTAAGAAAAGTTATAAATATTTGCTTTAATTATCAACAATCGGCTTTGATTACCACCTTTCCTTGGTTACGCACAATCTTGTGTTAGTACATTCAAAAAGCGAGCGCACGTACGTACGGGGGGGGGGGGGGTTCTAGGAGGATAGGTGGTGTAACGTGTTCACCATAGATTTTCCGACAACTTTCAAAAGTATATATTATTTGTTAGTATCGCACATCTTAAATGTAGTATAAACTCTCGTAATTGGATGTAATAACGCATCAATGTTTGGAGAAGCTTTGCTATTGCAACGTTTTCTTTCGTCTTTTACGTATTTAAAAGGTTTATGAATTTTTGTGGAATGTTCTAAAACGAAAATAAAGCTTTTGTTGTTGATCAAAGTAAAATGAAAGTTTAAAAGGAAAATGTGAATTACATTTTTGGTATCGATGTTTAACCATTTAACCAAGTTGACAGGAAACATTCGTTAGTATCTTCGTAAATAAGATTTTTTTGTATAAATAAATGTTTTCGTTATTCTAAATTGAGTGAATTTCGTTAGAGTTGAGATTGCAGAATCTACAATTAAATTAAAAAATGCATTCAAATTATTACATTGTAAAGTAGATCTTTTGCAAAGGTTACATTTAGCCGCCAGTTCGGCACCGTTTCTGTTAATAAGAATTTGGTTTTAAACAAAGAATTTGACTTTAAATACAGGGCATTAAAAGCTAACGTTGCCAACAAAATTTCAATTTATCATATATAAATTACTTAAGATAACGTCTCGAGAAGAGTAGTTTTCTCCCCGATTAACCCTCGCACCGATCTTTTGATTTGTTCGCCCATCTCGAGTTTAAATTATCGTAACGACGTAGTGCCGTTGATCCAAGGAAGTGTAATATGTTATAATTAGTGCATTCATTTTCCTCTGGAGTAATCATCGCTTTTATGCGGAATTCACCAACGTTCTTTCCTAGTCCCAGACATTAGTTCACAGCTCGCCAGTAACAATTAACTTGCTGTAAATAGCTAAATTTTCGTATAACGTTAACAACTAATATTCAGAATTAAGCAGATCGGTTGAGCAAAGTAAAGTTTGTAAATAAAGTGTAAATAAATAGACTGTAATATATCGTACATCCAAGTTAGATGATAATCGACCGCAATTCGGCTTTCTAAATCGCCTATATCCTTCACGAGGGAATTCCGAGCGTAGCTACCACACTCATTACCTTTCTATCGCTACTACAGAACTCAACCTTTTTCTGTGGACAATGATAGAAAACATTTTGACATTTAATTGGACATTAAGTTTTAATGCGTGTGATCTTCTTTGCATATATTTTATTTTAAGTTATAATACAGAGTGAGCCCATACTAGTTGCGTATGTTTACGCGTTTTTACTTATATCTCGAGTTAGACAAAAGATATCGACATGCGGTTTGCGCCATTTTGTTACAAATTTAATCAGTTTCCGTTGTAACTTACAATACTTAGGCTTTTCTTTTTTAACATAGAGAAATTTTAATTTTTTTTATTCGAAAGTGCCCTCTATCTACAACAATTAAGACTAAAGGCAATCGTTTTATAGTAGATGTAATTGGTTCATCTACGCCCTTTCGAATGAGAATTCTCTCCCACTCTTTATTTAAAAAATAGAGAAAAAAGTATTTAACAAAATTTGTGCAGAAATTATACATCATTCCAATTTACTTATTTAATACTTCCTATGATTGGACATATTTTATAAGAAAATTGTTTTTAAATTGTTCTATAAGATTATGCCCTCTAGCGGTAAAGCTAGAAACTTGAAAGTTATTTCCAGCGATTTCCCTTGGCCGTTTTTACTAAGGGGATTTTTTTCCTAAAGCTGTACGATAACAGTTCCTGAGATATAGCCGGATTATCGGCTTATTGGTCCACCTGGTACATATTTTGTAATCCTCATCTTTACTCACAACGCTAATATTCTTACGTTCATTCCAAATTTAGAAGTTCAGTTATGTTGGATTACATTCAAAATTTATGAGTAATTTATTTGTTTCTGGTAACAGTTAATTTGCACAATTTTGCAGTAGCATTTCTTTGAAGTGTTTGGTTATTTAAGGAAAGCCTTAATGTAATAATTTGAGAGACAATTAGTCATTTTGATCTGGTTGATAAAATTGCAGTTGAAGATAAGTTTTAATAGATATACCGTAACGTAGATTATAAAGTAAGTCGGTCGTGGAACAATCAGATGTTTAGTATTGCACATGATAGTTTTGCGACTAGTCGCGCGGTTTCTTTGAGGTTATTTTTATAGGAATCAACTTACCGACACCGTAGTATCTGAATTTGCCAAAAGGTAAACAGTTTGTTATTTTGTCGTTTATTAAATTTTAGGACTTTATAGATATTTGATCGTATTTATTTAGTTTTGTTGTGACGTATTTTTAGTTTTGAATTGAAGTTTATCGAAATGTTTAATGAGTTTTTTAGTTTGTTTGTCGCAATTTTATGTCTATTATATGAAGCTTAAGATTTTATTGAGGTTGCGCACGCGTGCACGCGCGTTTGGATGAAGTAAATATTTTTGGAGTAGGATTTTCAGGGAGGCGAGTATTTTAATTTGAATGAACATTCCTGTTTAGTGGTGTAAAATTCACGCGCTAGCTCGCTTATTTCTCGCGATAACCGACAATAAAGTATAACCAGATAAAATGTATGTGGTCTAATAGTACCCGTAGTAGGCAACAACACAGTAAAATTACAACTGTTTCGGGTACCTAGGTCAGAACTTTTTTATTCACGAAAAACTGAAAATTTTGCGAATTTCGAAAATCACGTTTTCTTATAGAGAACTTGCAATTTCTCCGGTTCTATAAAACGTAATATTTAATTCTTCACAAATTATATGCTTCAAATTGTTGCCAAATTCGGGTCAAAGTCGCAATTATAAAAAAGTGCATTGAAAACTTCGACATGCGGGCAGCTATGTGAAAAAACAGATATTAAAAAAATTTTAAAGTGCCAAACTGTTGCAAAATGATTAGAAAAGTTTTTGCAAAAGGAATTTTGGACATCGGTTGTAAAATGTTTACGGTACATGCTCCCAACTTCAAAGAGGGAGCATCGCTAGAGCGCGGCCCACATACGGCAAGAGCGTCTACCACAGTAGGAATTATTATGGAGCGACATTTAAGGAACAGAAAGTATAACTTAACATGTAATAAATATATCTCAAAGATAATTTTAAGGAATTACAGATATCTTAGATATTTTCATTAATACTTTGTACTAAAAATTTATCTACGATATCTGTTTTCATATGGAAATAAGTAATAGATATCTGTACAACGGCGTTTCATAAATTATACTGAGCGTCTACCGTACATGTCGCACAGGCAGATAACAGCCAAGGTGGAGAAGGGAAAAGGGAAAAGCAACCCCTATCAAGGCAAAAATAGCTGCAACAGTACAGGAAGAAGTGCTACTGTTAGAAAATAACATAGAACTGGAGATTAGGGATTTAGACTCCCTTACAACCGAGAGGGAAGTGATGGAACGAATACATAAATTGAACCCGGAAGCTAGATGCAGAGTCAAAAGCCTCCGTACAGTAAGCCGAGGCCAAAAAGGTGCAATAGTGGTAATGGACAAGAGAACGGGAGATAAAATTATAAAAGACGATGGACTGATAGTTGGTCTGACAACGTGACACGGGTAAGATCAGAATCCGATCGCTGTTTTAGATGTTGGGAAAGAGGACATACTACCAGAGAATGTAAGGGGACTGACAGAAGCAGTTGGTGTTTTAATTGTGGAAAGGTTGGGCACGCAATCAAGGATTGTGATCAAGATACCTTTTGCTTCAAGTGCGAAGGAATTAAACCAGGTACGGGGGCAGGACACAGGGCATTTTCAAGGCAATGTCCAAATGAACGAGTAAGTGCGGCAACTAACGAGGCGATAATAAACACGCGAGGGGAAAAACCGGTAGCGGGACCATCCATTAAACCGCAACTGGATGAGCATAAGACGCCAGAAATGGAAGTAGAAAACGCAGCACACTTCAAAAATGAAAGTACTGCAGACAAACATTAATAATAGTAAAGACGCGTTTTCGCTGGCACTACACACGGTGAAAACAACAAAGACTGATATCATATTAGTATCAGAAATTGGCACAAACAAGGGCGAGAGGGTAGTGAAAGACTTAGTAAACAAAGCAGCTATCGTGTTAGTGAACAATAAAGTGATAGTGAATGATTCGGGATTAGGGAATGGGTATGTGTGGTTAAAAACTAACAACGTGTACATATATTCGGTGTACTTCCCGCCTATTGAACACGTGCATCAACTGGAAGAAAGGCTGGACCAGCTGAAGCTAGATATTAGAGCTAAGGGTCGATGTAATATCATATGTGCTGGGGATGTAAGCGGTGCGTCGCCATGTTGGGACGCTGGTAAGATAAACACAAGGGGACAAATGATTCAAGAGTGGGCGGAATACCTAGATCTGAGTATTGCAAATGCCGGCTCAACGCCTACTTATGATAAAGGACTAAGGAAATCCATAATTGATGTTACGTTTGCATCGGACAACACCAAGGATGAAATCCTAAGCTGGAGAGTAATGGAGGAAGACACTTAGTGACCATAAATATATTGGATGGGAGTGGAACTCCAAAAGGCAATATGAAATTAAAAAAAGGAATGCTCGGAAGCCTGAAAATAGTCCAAACTGGAACAGCAATAAGCTAAATGTCGACAAACTGAAGAGATTGGCCCGGGAAGTCCCAGAAGAGGAAGTGAGCGACGCTCAGGAGCTTACAAGAGTTCTGAGGCACCTATGCAATAAGACCATGCCGTACAGGAAGTTAGGGCGAATGGGCGAGTACTGGTGGAACCAAGAAATCGCCCAACAAAAGAAATTGTGCATATCGGCACGCCGTAAATATTAACATAAGTTGAGAACGGGCAGGACGGCTGACACTGAACGTAGCATGCTTAACGAGGCGAAAAAACAACTAAGAAAAATGATAAAGGACAGTAAACGAGCGGCCTGGAAAACACTATGTAATGAATTGGATGGAGACATTTGGGGAAAAGGATATCAAATCGTAATGAAAAAAATCAGACGAAGTAAACCAATAGTAGGATGGACAAATGAGGCGTTTGATAGAGGTCCAAACCCTTTTCCCCACACACCCTGAGTTGGAACCACTAGCTCGTGCTGCGGCAAACAAGTACCAAATTGTTAAGGCAGCGGAAGTAATCGACGCGGCACAGGAGCTTTCGGTAGATAAAGCCCCGGGGCCGGATAAGGTGCCAGCAAGGGTAGTGAAAATAGTAGCCAAACTAAAGCCATCATTATGGACTACGTTAATAAACAAGGCGTTACAGGCTGGAGTATTTCCGAAGATTTGGAAAATAAGCAAGCTGGTACTTGTACCTAAAACGGCACTTAAATTCCGACCGATATGTCTGTTGGACTATGCTGAAAAAATTTTTGAAAAAATTATTAAAAAAAGACTGATGAGAGAAATAGGAGATAAATTAGAGCCAAGACAATATGGCTTTACCAAGGACAAATCTACAAGTGACGCGCTCAATCACGTTACTTACACAGTTACTTAACAGATCGAAGTACTAGTGCGGTTAAACCAGATGGAACGATCACTGATTTTCCTGTAAACGCGATAGTACCGCAGGGGTCAGTCCTAGGGCCGGTACTGTGGATTGCGATGTACGACGGGGTACTGAAACTAATCAAAGAAGAGGGAGTAACTACTGTCGGCTTTGCGGATGACCTAACGGTGGTAATATGCGATAAATATATGGATAGGGCGGTCGAAACCACAGAAAGGGTGGTAAGGAAAATCGACAACTGGCTACAGGACAGGGAGGTATGTCTGGTACCTGAAAAAACCAAGGTAGCCAAGATGACAGGGCGACGGAGAAACGGAAATGCAACAATAAATATACTGGGTCAAGAAATAATTACATACACGCAAATTAAGATCCTGGGCGTAATTATCGATAAAAACTTAACCTTTATATCACATGTTAAACACATCTGCGAGAGAGCAATGAAGACATATTCGGCAATTTGCAGGATCTTGCCAAATAGAGGAGGAGCACGCGCTTCTAAGAGAAAAGTGCTAGTAGGCGCAGCGAATTCTATTATGACATGCCGCAAAAGTATGGGTTTCAGCACTAAAATGGGCGATAGTTAGAAATAAACTAAACAGCGTGCAACGATTACTTGCAATAAGAATATGCAGTGCGTACAGGACCGCTGCTAGCGGGGATGTCCTCGTAATAGCGGGAACGACTCCCGCACATCTATTAGTAAAGGCGAGAGCATTGAAGTGGAGCCACGAACAAATAATGGAAGAGTGGCAAAAAGAGTGGAACAACAGGGGAAGTTGGACCAAAACACTCATCCAGGACCTCCCGACCGGGATAAACAGGAAACACGGCGAAGTGAACTACTTCCTAACTCAGTTTCTTACAGGACACGGCGAGATTGGACAATACCTACACCGGTTCAAAACGAGGGATCACTCAAAATGCAAAGATTGTGATGCAGAGGATGACAACGCTCACCCTTTCTCCGAGTGTCAGAGATGGGCCACCACGAAAGTGACACTGGAAACAAAAATTGGCAACTGACTGACACCGGATAACATTATTCAGATGATGTGTGAGAGTGAAAGGATGTGGGACGATATTGCAAGTGCATGCACCCACATCTATAAAACAAGAGAAATGGAAGCCAGAAGCGGAGGAAATGCCGTGCCACAAGAGGATGAATTAAACCTGCAGTAGGAAATGTGCAAGCACAGGCATAATGAGCTAATGTAAATATGAAACAGTCTTAGTTTTATAATAGTGAGTATAGCAACAACAATTAACTTGTGTAGTGGAACTGCGTGAGTTTAGTACATAGGTTGGTGTAATTAGGAGCAATAACAGATAGGATACGTAAAGTTAGGTTAGTAGTAAGTTGAATGTGAATATAGCAACAATTAACTTGTGTAGTGGAACTGCGTGAGTTTAGTACATAGGTTGGTATAAATAGGGGGAATAACAGATAGGATACGTAAAGTTAGGTTAGTAGTAAGTCAGTAGACTAAACAGCCGACAGGCTAGTGACAGCGCAAACAGCATTGGTGACGCGGGTGCGGGTATTAGTCCGCAGCGGAAACAATTGTGACGGGTGTGTATTAGCCCTAAGTAGTGGTAATATGACAGTGACAGGGGGTGAGTGAAACGGTTAACCATAGACGGCGCAACGAAGAGACTGGCAATAGCGAAAGATGACAGCTGTCCCACATTGGGATAGCAGGCTAGCATCGTGAAGATATGCTTATGGCGGTGCCCGGTGCTAGCGAATTGGTGGGAAACAGGAGTGGTTTTAGTGGGTAGGCCTTCCAAGGAGAGTCCCACACTCCCCCACGCTGATCGATCGAAGGCGAGGGGGGTGTATAAAACATTTCCACTCCTACAAAAAAAAAGAAAAAAAGATAGCAGTCAAGGGCCGGCACTGACACAAACACGTTTTTGTGTGTTTTCATCCCAAGTAAAACGTCATTTTATCGTAATTTGGGTTGCGAACAGTGTATTATATGTGGCACATTTCTATTCGGAGTGGTAGTATTGACACAGAGTATTAGTCCTCTTAGAAATTTATTTAGATGATAATTGATTTATCGGTGATCGCTAATGTATTTGAGGTTAGAAATGGCAGATACGCATTGCTTAATTTGCAATGAAGCGTTGTCGCATGATGAGCAGAATATTGTTAAACGTCCTACAAAGAAGGGACTCCTAACCATACTAGAACGTCGCCAAGACTCGCAATCGAAAAATATTTTCAACCACAAGACGAATATTTTGCGAGGCGCGACATCATTCAAGTTCCATAAACTCTGTCGCTCGTCATACATAAACAATAGAAGTATGTATTCCAATCCAAATAATGAAAATGAAGAGGCTAGCTGTGACTCATTACAAAAAAGGACTAGGCAGCATGTGACACATTTTGATATACGCAAAATGTGTCTCTTTTGAAAATAGAACGGGTAAGAAGAAGAAGGAACATTTGACAAATGTACAGACAGGATATATAATTTTTAATTTGTTGTCTTACGTTATATGAAAGTCCATGTTATTCCTCCATAGGCACTGGATACACAACACATGGATGTCACTGAATATGGATGGACAGAGAAAAACGGTATATATGAACCGGTAATGACTACTATGGACGCCATACCAACAGATATCCGCAAAACATTAACCATTTTTTGTTCCGATAAAATGTCCAATAGCACAAAGTGCATATGCCTCAGATAACGTCTAAATGTTGAACCGACTGTACATGCAAAGATTGTCGAAGTGAACAGTACGAGAAAATTGATTCTGATGAATACATATAATAAATATTTTGTGCAATTGTAATTTTAATTTTGATGCAGGTTAGTAAATTTCATCGGCATTCACAAAAAAATACTTTGAACAATTCTTATTTTGCCATTGCGAACAATGTGGCGCCGCGCACGCAGCGGCATAGGTACGCACCTCACGTCCCACGCAATGCTCCTTCTTTAAAGTTATGTACCGTAAACATTTTACAACCGATCTCCAAAATTCCGTTTTCCAAAAACTTTTCTAATCTTTTAGGAACAGTTTGGCACTTTAAAAATTTTTAAATACGTATTTTTTCACATAGCCGCCCCCCCCCCATGTCGAAGTTTTCAATGCACTCTTTTTATAATTGCCACTTTGACACGAATTTGGCAACAACATATCTCATCAATTTGAATGTGAATGAAATTATTTCATTGGCATATGATTTTTGAATAATTTACACAAAGAATTAAAGATTTAAGTTTCATAGAACCGGAGAAATTACAAGTTTTCTATAAGAAAACGTGATTTTCGAAATTCGCAAAATTTTCCGTGTTTGGTGAATAAAAAAGTTCTGACCTGTAATTTCACTGTATTGTAGCCCACAACGAGTACTACTAGGCCACATACATTTTACCTGGTTATACTTTGTTGTAGGTCAGAGTGATAATTTTGAAGCGACTTTACTCCACTAGTTAGACCATTATTAAGATCTAGTTCATGACGTTTTCCCGTTATAAATGTATTTACCAGACGCGGCTTTTTGACATTTATTCCGATTTTGACATTTTTGGAGTTGTGACGAGTGCCCTTTTCCAGCATTAAGTAAGAACCCCGCCCACACCACTGAGCTATGCCGTGCGCACATATTGCCTTTACGGGCTGATGCTCTAAAGAGTATTTGGCCTGTAACGAGTATTGATGTGTGCTAGGAATCACCGCTGTGGCTGAAGGAGCGTGGAAAGCTCAAACAGCCCAGAATGAAATATGTTACTTTCCTTTTTTTTTTTAAATCAACACCTCCAATGTAGAGTCACGTTCCACGTAAGAATATATGAGGTTTAAACACATAATTAAAATTGAATTTCGATACAATCAATGTTAAGACTTTCAATCTATGAATTACTCTCACAAAACTTTACTTTTACTGTATGTCAATATTAACACGTAAACCACGGGGCTGATTTTGAAGAGTATTACATTGTATCGGTTCTTACCCCCGGGGTCAAGAAGATGACCTTGAGTTAAAAACGGTTCTTGCCTCCGGTGTCAAGAACGCATGTTGAGTTGGTACCATGTACTGTTAAGTTACTGAAGGTGTTAAGGCGAAATTGCTGACAGAATACTATTATTTATGGTCATAGATATCTCTTTCCACAGACGTACTTGATTCGGACGACAAGAACCGTTTTTACGTTATAATAAAAATGGAAACTTTATTTGAATATATTTACTGTTATTATTTCGATAATGTTATTCATTTTTATATAAAACTAAAATTTTAAAATGTAAAGTATAAACCAAATAATGCTGTGTAATAAAATAAACTAATGATACAAATAAATGCTTACAAAATAACATTAAGTTTTATGATATTTGTTGAAACAATCCAAACAAAATCCGGGATTTTTCTCACATTCACAACAGTAACTAATCACTGGCCTTGCTTTTTTGTCAGCTTCCTTACTGCACATACTTTTACGTAGAGTTGAATAACAACCAATGCACATTCTTCGTTTTTTTTTCTTCCAGGCCCTTCTGGTCTTATAAATGTGTGTGTACGTTTTGGGGTAGTTTTTGTAGATATTTCGATCGGTTCTTCTGCAATAAGAGATCTGGCTAAAACTTTACGGAATTCAGTAATTCAATATTTAGTGGTTGCTTTAGTGGTTGCTAAGGCGTTGTAAACAAACCAAGCGTTTACAACGGCAGTTCCAAACATGAATTCAAAAATTACTTTTCTGTACCATTTATTCGATTTTCTCAACACTGTGTAATAGGATGACATTTGGTCACTTAAATCTACGCCTTTTTTTGCTAAATTATAATCCAAAATGCACTTTGGTTTCTTAACATCTTCTCCTTTTTTATTTCTCTTCCCTGTTTCTTTTAGAGCATCATCATGGGTCGGATCTGTTGTTAACATTAAAACGGGTCATTTATCCACCCATTTTACAATTTTTATGTTATTACTCTGAGCACCTAGTACTTCACCTTTCTTCATTTTCTTTTTTTACATATGTGGAATACCCTTTCTATCCGATCGAAGTGTACCACAGTAAATAATTTTCTGTTTATAAAGATCAGCGGCTAATTATCTGCATATAAATGCCTTCCTTCCATTTCCACTACACATTTCAGTAATTTCTTTACCATCGACTCTGCGTGTCCTTTTCCAGCATCCGTATCTCCACGTCCACAGTACACTCTGGCATTATAGGTGTAACCATTAACTGTACAAAGTTTGTATACCTTAATACCGTATTTGAGTGTTTTCAAAGGCAGGTACTGGCAAAATAAAAGCTTTCCCCTAAAAGGAATCATGGTCTCGTCTATAACTAGATCCCTTCCGGGATTAACTACTTTTTGAAAATTACATATTAACATGTCCATTACTTGTTGTATTTATGAAGTCGGCTGTCATTTTGTTCTTCATTGTTTGAAAAATGAATAAACCGTAATAGAAGTAAAAAACGGTCCCTTGGCATGATGCTAACAATAAATTCATTTCTAAATATACTGCCTTTGGACGAGTATAGATCTAATGATGGAAGAGGCACCATTCCCATGGTTAAAATAATGGCAAACATTTTTTTTAATTCTACTGAATTAGTATCGGTCCAGTTCTTTACGTGTGATAATCAAGTATCATTGTCCTCTCGTATTTTCTGAGCTGCATATCTGTTACTTTCTTCGACTATCGCCTGTATTACCTCGTCATTTATAAATAACCTATATATTTGCAATGGGTTATCAACTACACCCTCAAAGTTTATAACATCATTCTTACGGAAATCAGCAAAATCAGGTTCTGATAATAAGATCCCATTGATCAACTATTTGCTGAGAATTATTATTTTGAGGTTCATCAAGTTGTTCTTCGATTAGCTGAGCTTCTATTTCTTCTTCTCTCTGATATATCACTGCTGCTACGTGAGACAGGTTCATAATCTTTATCAAACTGTGAATCATCACTGCTGTATGGATCAGTTATATCACTATTATTATCTTCCCCACTTCCAGATAAATAATCCTGAGCTAGTTCAACAAGTCGTTTACCGCTAGACATTTTGATTACTCAAGCCACAAAACTACACTAAAACCTCATAACGTATCTAAATACTGTCTACGCGGCGGTACCCCTTCCAAAGCGCCAAATAATGCTTTGTCATTGAGTTTCGCGCCATTACACTCTTCTTGACTCCAGAGTCAAGAACCGTTTATAATTAAACAATTATAAGTTTAAAACGGTTCTTGACGCCGGAGATAAGAATATTTTTCTCTTAAAATTCGCACCCGCCATGAAATTTTCAATAAAAAGCTAGTTGAATCATGATTCTACTACAAAGAATAATGAAAATAAGTACCCCGTTTTTAAGTAATGCACTTTAAAAAGTCTCGCCGTTGTAAATTTAAATGATTTTCTTGTCCTCGGCGTCAAGAACCGTAGTTTACGTGTTAATTCATAAAACAATAATTCATATTTCTTCATGTATTTAGTGGAATACTTCACCAGTACTTACCAGATCAAAGATGTGTAAAAAAATCACTGCAAACCCTAAACTCTAAATAAAGCTTACATATTTAATCCCTATAATAACACAACGGTCTGGAATTTTTGATTATACAATTAGAAAATGTTTCAACATAAATTACCATAACTAACCACCTGAAATTATGTGGCACATGGAAAAGTCTTACGTCATCGTAGTTAAAATAAATGCCAGCCTTAAAAATTTGTATCTGAAATATTCATTTCTGTTCATTTGTGACACATAATCCATCAAGTGTTTTGTACGTAGGAATTTGACATAAATGTATGTAAAATATGCACAAAATAGTGCAACTTTTAAAATAAGCTCCAAGCAGAATCAGCTTAACCACAAAATAACAAATAGTGATGGATATCATACTATTTGTTGAATCGGCATATTTTCACAATTTTTGCTTTCGCAGCAGGACGTTTCAAAAGCAAACTTTGCTTCCATCATCAAGCTTAGTCCCGAGAAGGACTGATGTCGATTCATTTACTATGAATTTTTCTCAAGCACTTGACGATACAAAATCACAGTAAATGGATTTCGACTCCAATGATAGAAGTAGAAGCTCCTTCCGAAATGTCACATTATAAAAGCAAAAACTGTGCAAATAGGCTGGTCAACCCAACTAAGACCGCAGTTACAAAACACTTGTAATACATAAGTACTTCATACTGTTATATCAATAAACAATCTATATTACATAATAGAAACATCTTAAAAAATTACGAACAGCCTATAAGTAAAAACTAACGTGCATTCACACATTCTTCTAAAATTATCAAAACCCAAAAATGTAAAACACATTAATAAAGCCTAACAAAAAGAAATCACATCAATTCAAATTTTAAATAAAACTTTTTTTTTAAATACAACTTACCTAAACAGGTACATAAGAAGAGATCCAAGAACAATTATCGAGCTGGTGGACGGAATAGCTGTATCTCCACTTGGTGTTTGTCCACAAGCAGGTGGACAGACAGGAATGACGGTTTCTACATACACAACTAGCTATAGCCAACTACATACATAACATGCATTAAAAAAATAACAACCTTGCAAATTCACAAAATTGTTGCAAACTTACCAAATAATTCAACATAATCTTCATCGGAACCAAGTTTATTGGCGGCTTTACACATGTAATTACCATATTGACGTTTTTCTATAGTGATTACTCGTATTGTTGTATCGGTAAATTCATCAGCAGTCGCAAAGTGTGATATACTAAAATGAATAAAATTATTCTCAATTTACAAACTACAATCTTATAGGTCAAGAAATTTTTTTTGTTAAGTTGGCACTTATACTAGTGAAAAATGTTTCATTTCAATTTAACCCAGTGAACTCTATCACTAACTGGAATGGCTGTGACCGCACAGAAAAACGTGCCAAGTTTGAATTTATGCAACGCACTGTTATGATGTATCTTCCTCTCTTTCTAACCAATAAAATGTAATGGCGCATACCATATTATTGATATTAAAATCGGTTTATATCAAATTTTTTTTTTTTATATTTATTGATATTATACACATATTATTCCCTTAATTAAGTAAAGGAATACTATTTATATATTAACAATTTTTAAGAATAATTAATTTTGTCATTTTTTGTCTGACGCTGGCATCCTTGCCATGAATATCAAAATTTTGAAGTCTTGCATGGTGATTCAACCGCCATTTAATAAAACATGATGCAATATTCCGGCTTACTTGAATTTCATACCAGTCTTCGAAAATAAATTCTTCAGTTGGTGGGTGTTGAGGATCAAATAATTTTAAATTATGTGTGAAATTATTAATTGTTCTGTTAATTAACAGTTTTTTTTATGTTTACGTCACTTGTAAATAATTTATTCCCCATTTAAATTGTTTCTCAACATATAAAACTATTTTGTAAACAATCTCTGAGGCATAAATCAAACCTCCATGATTAATGTTAGTGGCAAATCTCTTGTAAGAAACGTCATCGGCACAATATGTATGATCCCCCGAGTATTTACTATGTGTTAAAATATCAAGACAGTGAGAGCATCAGTTTTACCATTACAGTTCGCACAACATACCCAGCAATATAATAAAGTATATTGTCTTGGATATCACTTAAATGTATGGAATCTATGCATGTTATAAAATCAATTCCATCAAGATTGTCCTCAGAAACATTTTTTAGTTGCCTCATTTCTGAACGAAATTCTAAAGCTGATGAACAAAAGTTCCCAAAGTCACTGCAATTTGAATTCACACTGGCTTTTACAGAATTCTTAAATAATAGCTGTCGCAAAGACCACTTTAATTGTAAAAGTTTGGATTTTTATTCCAGCCTCCTCTTGAGGGAATACAAGAAAAGAACAGTTCTAAGTGATCCTGAGAATGTTTATATATTAATAAATATCTCAGTGGATGTTCCTGTAGTGAAAATAAATCCTGCGCTAAACTCAATCAGCCTTATGGATAGTTAGAATGTAACCCACTAATAACATACTATGTCTTAATTAGTTGCCAACTAAGTAAAACTGTATTATAAATTCCTTAGTAGCGATCTTATGCATGTTTAAGATCATTGTAACCTTAAAAACAGTTGTGTCATTGAGTTGTGTTCGTGTAGCTTATAAATTATTATTATTCAACAGTATTATTATTATCAGTTATATTTTTAAAATACGTATCTTTTGATAAGCACCTTCAGATAAAATTTGGTAAGAGAATAACGTGTAGGTAAAGTGTTATTTGTAATATAAATTTGCAGAGGTAATAATGGAAGACCTTATAAATGTCGATGAAGAACTCGAAGAAGTTCAAATCATTCAAGATGTTGTTAACATCAATAGGAACCCCAAAGTGTATGGAGATCATATAAATCCATTGCTGCACTATAATGATGAACAATTTTGTCAGCATTATAGATTAAAAAAACCAACTGCGCAAATTACTATAAAAGTTGTGAGGGACCAATAAAATTATTTAAGTAATCGTTGCTCCTGAAATTCAAGTATTAGCTTTTATAAGATATTGTGCTAAAGGAGCAGGTCAAGACGATATTAGTGAAAAACATGGTTTTCACCAAAGTACATTAAGCCGTATTATCAAATGTAGCTGCAGCTGTTCACCGCAATAACTACGTAAAGTTTCCTGCAACACAAGCACAATTAAATACAGTTAAGCAATTGGAGGTTGCCCTAATACAGTCGGCTGCATTGATGCGACACATGTAAAATAAAATGTCCAACTGTTGATAACCCCTTACTTTACATCTACAGAAAGGGTCATTATTCATTAAACGTGCAAATAGTGAGCGATGCTAAATGTAGAATTTTGGATATTATGGCTCGCTGGAGAGGCAGTGTTCATGATTCGAGAATATGGAATGAATCTAATTTAAAAGCAAAATTTGATAATGGTGAAATAAATGGTATTTTATTAGGTGACAATGGCTATGCTTTATCACATCATTTATTAGCACCTCTATCAAATCCCACAACTCCAGCAGAAGAAAGTTACAATCGAGCACATATTAGAAAGATTGTTTGGGTACATGAAGAAGAAATTTCGATGATTTTTTAATACACTTAAAGTAGACAGAAATAACGAAGATATGTCAGATGATTCCGATGATGAACAAGATAAACTAATAGCACCATTAAGGGAACCAGACAATATATGAGGCATTTTTTTAGACAAAACTACAGGTTGCGGCATTAGTGCGTCGAAGTACGATATATCCGTTATTAAAGAGATATCAAAAAAAGGTTATTTACAAAAATTATAGGCAACTTCAAACTTCACACAAAATTATTTTCATATTTACAGAGTATTACATATTACCAGGGAGAACCAAACATACTTTTTTTTAAATGGGACACCCTATATATTATTTCAAGTTTAGATTAAACTCATGTCCCCCATACTTCTAATATAGGGTTTCATTACGTTATACAGAGTATTTCAAAAGTTATGGTCAATTGTACACGAAAATCATTCTCATTTCAACGTCCTGTATACTCTAGACAGAACAACCTAACAATAATTCTTTCCAGTCATAACTTTTTGACATTGGTACAGTGCTACGAGAAAGGACTATTTCTTTATTATTGCACCAATTGAACATAGAGCGAGCCAAAACTCGAACACATGATTTTGTCATTTTTTTCAAAAGTATCACCCTGTATTTTATTTTAAAAAGTGAAAATACACTTTATGTTCTTTCATTTTTACTAAGCACTCCTTATAGCTAAAATCGTTAATTTCTGAGATATTTTCAATTTAATAACAGAAAGAGATTTTTTTTTTAATTTCTATTATAACAAGTTAGCCGTGAACAAATAAAAGTCTGAAAAATTATTATAAAAAATTCACATCAGTTATCAAGACAAAATTCTTATAAAATTAATTAATTTCACATTAAACGTTAAAAATATCCACCGAAAACATCAATACAGCATTGCAGTCGATCTTTAAATTCTCGACTGACATTTCTTAACAAATTTTACATTAATACTCTGGAATTCTATTCTTCATATCATCTTGAGTGGTTGGAGGTATTTGATACGCATGGTTTTTTCACATAACCCCACTTGAAGAAGTCAATTTTACTTAACTCTGGCCATGCAATGGGTCCTCCTCTTCCCGCCCATCTTCCAGGAAAATGGGTATTAAGATGATTATGAATTAATCTAGCGTGATGTACCAGACCTCCATCGTGTAACAACCACATTCTTTGACGAATGTTAAGAGGAACGTTTGTCAACAGTAATGGTAATTGATTTTCTAAAAAGTCCAAATAAACCTGACCATTCACTGTTCCATCGAAAAAATGTGGTCCAATTACGTGATCTCCAACTATACCACCCCAAACATTCAAAGACCATCTAGTTTGACTATGAGTTGTTATAAGATCGGAATTATTTGTCGAATAATAATGGAAATTGTGTCTATTCACAGTTCCATTTTTATGAAATGTGGCTTCGTCTCCATAGAGGACAAAATCAAAGAAATCCGCCTGATTTGGATTTGTTGTTGAGCCCATTCACAAAAAGCAACCCTTCTGGGATAGTCATCTTCGAGTAACTCTTGTTGCAACTGGATATGGTATGGATGCATCTTATTTTTAAGCAGTATTCTTCGGACAGACCTGTCACTAATATCATACTGATGCGAGATTTCACGTGTACTAACATGTGGATTATGCGTAACTTCAAGCATCACGTTAAATTCATTTTCCTCGCTAAGTACAGATTTTGTCCTTTCCTTTTTTTCATAAACTACTGAACCCGTTCGATTAAAATGATCTACTAACCTTTCCAACGTTATTTTTTCGGGTTGTCTTCGTGCGGGATATCTCTCTTTGTAAATTCTTTGTGCTAATAAACAATTTTTCATACATTCTCCCAGTACCCACATCACATCTGTTAATTCCTCAACAGGAAAGTTAATTTCAAACAGTATTTAAGTGTTTACAAATTAATAAACACTACACAATCTCAAAGAAGTTTGTTAAATGACAAGCTACTAATTATTACTAAATAATATCTATCTGTGATTTGTTCATGGCTAACTTGTTATAATAGAAATTGTTTAAAAAGTCTCTTTCTGTTATTAAACTGAGAATATAATTCACATGTCGCATGGTACATTTCTGATTACTTTCATAGGTTAAAATACAAAAACAAAATCGCAGAATAGGCTATCAAATCGGTGATAATTTTATCACTGCATGTTGACTGTCACATGATTTTTATGAATAAAATAGTTTACGGTCAAAGTGACAAAAAGTTTCAAAGAAATAAATAATTTTATTGATTATCTTGTAACTGTAATATTTACTATCAAGGTGACAGATTGTTTAAAATTGTAAACTTTAATAAATCTATGAAAATGTAAACTTTCACCATTATAACACATAATAAAATACTTATCTTTTTTGGGTTTTTTAATGGTTGATTTTAAATTATACAATCTAAACGTTTCGATAACACTTACAGTTATCTTCGTCAGTAGTAATATCTATTAAAATTGTTAAAGATGTTGAAAACAATTTGTCATCGTTGAAAAATTAAAACATAAACATCAGCCTGCTATGAATATTGCAGTTTGAGAAATGTATAACCCAACTATATAATTAAATTTTTAAAAATCTAATTCTATTTCCATCGGTTTTAACTTGAGCTATCACCAATGATAATCATAACACTAGTTATATTATTCCCAAAAATATCTCAGAAATCAACGATTTTAGCTATAGGGAGTGCTTAATAAAAATGAAAGAACATAAAGTGTATTTTAACTTTTTAAAATAAAATACATGGTGATTCATTTGAAAAAATTGACAAAATTATGTGTTCAAGTTTTGGCTCGCTCTATATTCAATTGGTGTAATAAAATAGAAATAGCATTTTCTCATAACACTGTACCAATGTCAAAAAGTTATGCCTGGAGAAAGTAGTGTTAGGTTGTTCTGTGTAGGGTACACAGGACGTTGAAATGAGCATGAGTTTCGTGTACAATTAACCATAACTTTTGAAATACCCTGTATAATGTAATGAAACCCTATATTGCAAGTATGGGAGAGATGGCATTAATCTAAATTTGTAATAATATATAGGGTGTCCCATTTAAAAAAAAGTATGTTTGGTTCACCCTAGTAATATGTAACACCCTGTAAATACGAAAATAATTTTATAATGTGAATTTTGAAGTTGCCTATAATTTGTGCAAAAACTTTTTTGATATCTCCTTTAATAACGGATATATCGTACTTCAACGCACTAATGCCGCACCCTGTATATAAATAGATATTTTAATAGGTAATTTTCCTGAAATATAATTTTATCACAATAGTTATATTTATAACATAAGTAAATAAAAAGTGTGTTTCAATTTTATTCTTTTAATATTTTTTCATACAATAATTTGTCGTAATACGTTTTTAAATCATTTAGCTCCTGTTCATTTTTTATTTTTTGCATATGAACTTCCTCTACATATTGCATTGCCTGTTCATATTTTTTCTTGTTCAATGCTACCATTTGTTCTTCATATGCAAACATACAACGGCTAGCATTTACTTTTTAGTCTGGAAAAATTACACCAATGAATTCTCTACAATGGTGAGCATAATAACTAACGCCCGGTATTATCAACTTTATTTAAAACTGTATTTAGTTAAATGCGCATTTAAACGGTGTAGCTGTATTACCAAGCTGCCTTCAAACACTTTTAACCAAGTGCTAATTTTAAAAGGGTTGGCAACAGTTGTAACTATTAGCCTAATGTAAACCTGGTTATTCTGCCACCATCTTCAAATTATTAACGAGTTTCTTGAGAAGTACAGCGGTTGGTTTTTATGGTTTTATTTCTATTCTCGTATTTTTTGTGTTGTTTCTATTTTCTGTTTTTGTTCTATAGTAATTAATCATTTTTGTAGATAGATTTAACTGTAGTTTAGCTGTTCTTAGAAATAATTTTAGAAATTGTAGTGGTTTGGTATATCTTTAATTAATTATACTTATGGTGGAAGGAGTTTTTGTAGTATATTTATAGCATACTGTATAGCATTTTACTAATAGAATTCTTTAATTAACTTTCTTTACTAACTATAACTTTTATTACTAACAAGCAAGACTTCAAAGAGAGCTCGTGGCAATAATTTTACTGATCAAGACGCTATTGATCTTTTAAATTTAATTTTCATTCACAAAAATGTCATTGAAAACAAACAAATGCAACTGTCGTCAAAGAGAAGGTATGTTTATTTTAGTTGTTAGTATCATTTTATTATTAAATCATGTTACAGTCATCCATTTGGAACCGTATCACAGAACAATTTAATGCCAATCATCCTTTTACTGTAAGATCTACAATTCAGTTATCTGCAAAGTATGAAAATCTGAAACATCAAGCCAGAAAATATGCAGCTGATATGAAGCAAGAACTGTATAAAACCGGTGGTGGATGTTCACAAACAACACCTAATGTAATATTAGACAAAATTCTAGAAATTATAAATATAAAAACAGTAGAAAGCGAGATAAATATTTTTGATAGCGACAACATGGTTGAAGTTATTGAAGATAATACTGAGACAATGCAAGAAATAGATTTAAACAGCATTTCAATAGTAGCACCAGTGGAAGCAACAGTAGAAGTGTTGCCTTCGTTATCCAGGGCCGAAACAATGCCAGTTTTACACACAAATGAACCACCATTAGAATTTGTTCAAGCTACAGCTCCTGTCACTCCAAAACAAGCAATGCAACGAAAAGGTCAGCTATTGAAACGAAAGAGGAATGAAGTAAAAGAGGTGGATAGTGTTTTACAGGCAAAAGAAAAAATGTATATAGCAAAAACAAAATTATTGGAATGTGAGTAGTTACAGAAAGAAGAGGATCTAAAAAATAAAAGATTGCAAAACCAATTATTAGAATTGGAGTTAATAGAGAAAAGAGACTCACAAGAAGTACGGTTAAACTTATTAAAAGAACAACTAGAAGAAAAAAAACTACAAAATGAAGAAAGAAGACATGCACTAAATAAGAATTATTCTTAAATTCATTATAAAACTAAACTAGTTATAAGTTATTTTAATTCTTACAAATACACATATTTTAATGAAGATAATTATAACAAATTTTGAAAATAATTTTCTATTAATCTCCCTCGAGCTGTATTGTCGTCAACAATTTCATTATTGTAGCTATCGATGGAATCTGTAATAACCTCTTCAGTAACGGGAACAGGTACATTCATATCGACAGCTATGTTGTGTAACACAGCTGTTGCAACCATAATAATTTTCGCCAATTCTATGTTGACCCTCATACCCAATGATAAAATTGGGAATCTTCGTTTCCATACCCCATATTGCCTTTCCACAGTGTTGCGTGTTTTAATATGAGAACGGTTGTATAATTCTTCTGCTGCGGTATGTGTATTTAACAGTGGAGTTAATAAATAATTGCAATTTCAATACCCATTATCTCCCAAAAGAAAGCAATTCTGGTATTCTCCATTATCGAACTTTGCTTTCAGTCGGCAATTATTAAAAATTGTTTGATCGTGTGTTGATCCTGGCCATCTAGCTATTAAGTTTGTTATTTTTAGGTTCTTGTCACACACTGTTTGCACATTATATGAAAAATATCCTTTTCGGTTTCGATACACTTCTGCGTCATCTTTACCTAGTAAATAAAATATATTAAATTGGTCGTGGTATTAGATTTATTACCTGGAGATTGTATTTTAATATGAGTACAATCAATAGCACCAATTACTTTTGGAAATTTTGCAATTTCGTAAAATCCAGCCTGAACCTCTTGAATTTCCTCACCTGTGGTAGGCATTTTTATGAAGTTCTGTTGTAATTCAGCAATTGCTATAGAGACCTTCTTAACAACCCGCCCTGCAGTAGCTTTCGTTACACTAATATAGTCCCCTACCGAAATCAACATACATCCTGTTGCGAAGAAACGTAATGTCAACAATAATTGCTGCATTGGTGAAAGACGTTGGTTTCTTAAGGAATCATACTTTAAATCATTTTTAATTTGATTTAAAACTTCCAAAACTGCTTCCTTTGTTAAGCGAAACCTTTAAAAAAATTGAGAATCAGAGTATTCTTCAAAATAATTCTTTCTTTGCTTAAACAATTTTGGTTGTCTCCTCTTTCTTGCAATTTCAAATAATTCTTCATCGGATGAAGTTGTAAAATCACTACTACTTGAGTACATTATAGTAGAATGTAAAGGAAGGATAAATACCTAGGATTAAAATTAAATAATTAATTTGTATTTTACACGGACAATATTACTCACCTAATATGATTACTAGAAAGACTTGTTTGTTTTGAAAAAAACAGTTGATTTAATGAAGATATGAAAACATTAGTGAGGTTAAGGTTATAACGATGTCAGCTGTTAAAGACAGAGTAATAAACTTCAACTGTACGTACAACAATAATGAATACGCATGCGTTACACTTAAAGTTAAATGCGCATTTAGCTTAAATGTATTTTAAAATACGTTCATAATACACTTTCCTAGATATAAAAGCCCTTTTACACTAAAAGTACTTTTAAAAGTGTTGATAATACCATGCGTAAGACTCCCTATATAACGTGCATGTAAAGCACATTACACACCTTTATTAATGGTTTGTGCTACACGATGCCAGGATTTGGTGAGAAGACAAAGTAGTAGCTGAAGCAAGAATGAGTAATAATGATTTAAAACTTAATTGGATTAATAAAAATTTACAGTATTTTCAATGTTCTGAGATTGCTGCTCTGGAAGTTTTATATTCTATAAAGATTAATTTAAAAAATTATTTCGGAGAGTTATTCTAGGAGAAATGTTTGATTAAACTCTTCGAGCTATTTAATCAACAAAGTATAAATGTGGAACTGCTTCAGCCACAAGTAAATCGATTTCGGAAGATAGCTCACATGGGGAATCACCACCAGTGGTTTTCGTCCTAGTCGTTGCTCACTAATATTTTTTTTTAATTGCAGATTCAACCTCATCCACTGCTCTTTTATTCGTAAAAGTCCTCTGCTATAACCTAAATAACATTTAGTAACTAAGTGTGCACAAAATGAAACTTAATTCACCTTGGCATAATAATTCGTTTTGAACTTTCTTCCACGAATCTTCGTTTCTGCCTGTTACAAGACGTTGATTTCCTTTTATCCTCGAGAATGGGGAGGTATGGTGTAATAATCTCGACCAACGTCTTTTTTTCTTGGTCGTCCCAATTTAAAAGTTCTTACTCACTTATTTTTTTCACTCTAAAATAATCATGTTAGCTATAAATTAAACTTTATTAAATTTTATTTTCTATATTATATATATATACACGTAAAGTAAGGTTAAAACTCGCCAATCTCGTTGTTACAGCTGATGTTTTGCGATGTTGTCACATGATTTGTTTTTTTAAATGTCAATTTAGTAATGTACTACTTAGAACCATACAAGTTCATATTACAAAGAACTATGCATACAAATATTTTAGTGGGTACTTGAATCCTACTGACTGTGTTATTCATAGTGCATATGAAACCCAACGCAAATGTTTTTCTACCATGATTTAATAATGGTATGCCATCAATTTTTAATGACTGCAAATAATTTATCGCATTTGTAAAAGATTGAATATAATAATTCATGCTTTGGTGTTTCAATGGAGCTTTATAACCTTTGCCGAAAGGATTTCGAGAATTCAAATAAGATCCTATCAATAGTTCGGATAAATTCTATAGTGGCTGTACAATCTTCAAAGCCTTTAACACCTGAATCTTTTAGGTATTGTAAAGCATCTGCAACACTACTGCTTAGGGCTTGAGCAGCTAACCAGACATTCATTATTTTATTTTTATAATATACATGATGTGATGATAATGAATTTTCCAACCTTAGCTCCTCCCTGCTTTGGATGACATCGTTTTCTTAAATATTCCCAACTAATTTTCCCAGTGGAGAATAGATTTCTTTTTCTGCAAAGCAATTTCTTGCTAGTTTGAGACACGCGTCAAGCATGCAATAAACATTAACCCATTGATGGCCATGTTGCATTATTGGAACACTTTCTAATTTTGCTATTATACAACAGGTGGCTCTGATGTTTGACATGTTTGTCATTTCAAGGCGTCCTATATCTTGCAAACCTAATGTAACTGCAGTTATTCATACTGCGTTATTTTTTGTGCTTTGGCAAGTAAAATATTACAATTTTACGTATGGTAAATTTTATACATCTATTCATGCCATATATTTTATGATCAAACTTTTCAGATCAATCTTTCGTAATACATTCTGTTAGAACACCTTATTATGATTAGTATACCTAACCTCAATTAGTAAAATTACGCAAGTTGTTAGTATGTCATACGTAAGGCACGTTCCAAAATTGGAACTTGGCGACATCTACCTACGCAATTTGCTAAAAATTCAAACAGTCTTCGTGTTTGTGGATCATGGATCTGCAACCATTTTAAGGCAAGAAACGTTGCGCTGCAGGTAATCTAAATCAACTTCTCAATACGATTAGTGACGAGCCATTCGGATCAGCGGACATATACATAACACATCCGGATGATTCAGACGGGAATTTGGAAAATTCAAACTCCGAAGATACAAACAATTTTGCAAACTCATTTTCTCCCAAAATGTTACAAAACCCAGCGGAAGCAATGGTATATTTCCAAAACAGACCCGATAACGGTCATTGTTCCTACAATATAGAAGAACAGGAAGAGGGCAAGAACTACAGTTAACATTAATTATACTAATAGTAGTGATAAAGATGATGTACTAACTGCGGAAATAGAAAAAACTTCACAACATGGAATAAAAGGTAAAGAGAATAGAATAAAAAGAAGGGAAAATTGGAAAAGAGGAGATCTATCACACCCTCAAGAAACTAATAGTTGTATTCCTAGTAATGGTGATGCCGTTATGCTTCCAATAAAAACGCCTGTTGAACTGTTCGAGTTATTTTGGGGAGAACAATTACTGAGTCACATACAAGAACAAACTGTGTCTTATGCATTGCAAAATAATCTAAACAGTTCTTTCCAGATTTCTATAAATGAAATAAAAATATTTTTAGCAATTTTACTAATTTCAGGATATAGTCCAAAACCGCGACGTGATATATACTGGAGTATTGATCCAGATCTTGAAAACCCGGCGATATCGGGAGTAATGTCTAGAAACCGATTTAGAGAAATTATAAAAAAATTTCATTTTGTCGATAATTCAATATTGCAAAAAACTGATAAATTCGCAAAAATAAGACCTTTGATTGATCACCTGAACAAGGAGTTTTAAACCATGTACCACCTTATGAAAATCTCGATGTAGACGAATCTATGGTGCCATACTACAACCACCATTGCTGTAAACAAAGAATCCAAGGAAAGCCTATACGGTACGGCTTCAAATTTTGGTCAATGAATTTGTCAAACTCGTACTTGGTAACTACAGAGCCATACCAAGGGAAGGGTACTTTATTAGATCACAAAAGGCTCGGTTTGGGTGGATCCGTGGGTTATAACTTTTGCTTAAAAATTGAAAAAGATGTATCTAAACCCCAACTATAATTTTTTCATCGATAACACCTTTACAGGACTACCGCTAATCAGAAAGATGACTGTGCAATGGAAACTAATAAATTACGAAGCGAAAGATAAATTATTATAACTATAAAACACGATGCGATTATACGAAACGAAATACGAAGAATAATTTGAGGTTAAATAGCCAAGAAGACATCTGACAGCGTCATGAACTTTGACTTTAGAATCGACATACGTTTTTAAGTCCGGCATTTAAAATATATAGCAGACGTATACATTATAACCCATCTTTCTTTAAGTGGGAACTTCGCACTAAGATAAAGAGAAACAGATGCATTTCACAGTAATAATTACATCCCCATTCTCGAGTCCGCCATGAGACACTTCTCCCCGGCGCTACTATACGTAGGTATTTTCGTTCTGGATTTATCATGAATACTATCATACATCCATACACACACACATCCATACACACACATCCAGACATCATGGCCGATCTTGACGAAACTTGGCCAAAAGTTGTAAAATGAGTTAATAAGCCGATTTATCCATAGTGAAAAAAATGTCGATTGCACAACCTTCTATACCTACATATGTCTTTGTAAGTTGGAAGGTAAAAATATGTTCTCATTACCTTTTTTCGATTTAATAGCCCTCTTGGAGCACTAGTTGCTTTCATTAAATGTTTTGGAAATGAAAACATACTTGGCACTATCAGGTTTCAACATTGGTTTTTGCATCCAGGTTTCATTAAATAATTTGATACTAAAAATGTATTCCACAAACCCGGCTTGGTTTAGTTGGTTTCCAATTTTGTCGACGAACTGCATTTATCCATAATTGTAGAATTTCCGGACGTTTAAAAGAAAACCTAATTGGAAATGTAAAAATTATAAATACTTGGTCAAAACTCAGAAGAAACAATTACTAAGTATATAGGTATTTACATTGTGGAAGCAAATTGTGATTTACTTACGTATGAAATGTTATTGGATTTCTGGGATCTTGCAGATTTTTACATCCATAAACAACACAGTATATCACCATGATTTTTGTTTATTTTAAAATATTATGTATAACTGATTGAATATACGGTAACTTTCATTTACTTCACCCCACGTGCACTATCCGAATTATATTAAACACTCTCCACTCATTTACCTGTAAGACTTAAACTAAAAACCGAACACCTGACACCATTCACTACATGCTATGTGCGTAAAAAAGATAGAGATACGTCAATGTATCTCTGGTGTTTGCCCCTGACATGAACTTCGATACTGTTTACAACTGTCAGGGTTATTCCGGTTAATATAGAGTTCACTGATTGTGCTTACGGGAAAAACCCTACACTTATATTTTCAAAATTGTTCATTTATTTATTTAAAAAATGTGAGTTCCTGTTTCTTTATAGGTTATAGTTAACGACCTTAGTGCACAGTTAAATACATCTACTCTGTGACACATAGTGTAATTGCGGCACATTGTAAATATCGGTGATTTTTGCAAAACATTTGTTCTAAGAGTAGAATAATAAAAACTAAAAAAGTTTCTCAACAAATATATAGGAATGTTGAAGTAAATTAGCAATAATAGGTTATAACGGTCAATTTGATTGTAAATACAGGCCTAATCACCTAAGAAGGCGAGCACGGTAATGCGCGAACGAAGAATTTATACTGCTTGTAAAATTGGCACATATCTATATGTCAGTGTCGTTACATGTTGTTTTCATAGATATGTTTATTCAAAAAAAGTTATTGTATTTAAATATATTAGTACAATAAATGTAATTAAGTACCTGCTTTATGACAAACAAAATATATTTCAAATTCTAAAAATGGTGCTATAAAATTAATAAAACACAGAAATGCCTAATGTATAAAAAAAGTCATTCACTATCGCTTGAACTTAAATCACTAAACTGATATTCACTTTACATTTATCACTAATTGATCAGTTTCTATATCTAACATGTTATCACTTTCACGATATTTATTTTCAATGTCAATTACTTTATCACATTGACTTTCACTAAATATGAACATTAATGTTATTTATTGAATTTTAATTACAGCATAATTACATATTTTAGTGACATATAATCAAATTCGAATTGTTATTGAAAAAAATGCACTTGTGGGAATGCATTATTATCCAGAATAACAATAAGTAAATGAAGATATGATACGCCACTGACGTGTACTTTTACAGTACTCTGCTTTCGGAATCATGAATCAGGTTGCGCTGGTTGCTCGCCTTCTTAGCTGACTAGGACGGTAGGCTTATAAAAAAAAATTACACTGTTAAAAACCAGCAAGGGGCCATATAACCAGAAACAAGGTATTTTTACAGGTGGAGAAATATACATACACCCATAGGCAGAACAATACATGGGCATTTCTGTTGAGTTAAGCTTAATTATTAACTTAAAACAAACTCAAATTGCTTAAAAAGCGACACCACTAAACTTCGTAAGCATATATGTGTAAGACAAGCAAAGAAATACAGATAGTCTCTAACACGGTGTCTTCAAAACGTTTCTCATAAACAAACATAGAGCGCACAGTCCAGTTGAGTATCGAGTTCAATGATTTCAACACAGTTAAGACATAATTTTATGAATGCCCTGCTTTATAAACAATAACGTAAATACATAAACTCTAATGGAATACCTATAGTAACGCTACCTTTTCTATCTAATTAATGTAACTAGGTTACAAGGAGTACCTGTAATGTTGATTATTTGAGAGTTGGATACCGTCTTTATGCCAAGTAATTGCGGGCGGTGGATATGCTTCGATATGGCATTCTAAATCCATATCATACTGTAAAGCTTGACCTAATCGTGGACGTGGTACAGTAACCACAGGTTTAAACTCAACTTCAACAGCAATATTACCTATTAATTAAAAGTGTAATAATAGTAATAACATCTAAAGTAAAGGACTAACGTTTATTTCCCCTTCCAACACCATTTTCAGCAACACAATAATAAGTACCACGGTCTTCTTTACGAATTTGTCTAATTTTCAATCTGTTACCTCTATAAATAGAACCTCCCGTTGGCAAGATTGCATTATTCTCACGTCTCCATGAAATTCTTGGTGGTGGATAACCACCAGCATAACATTCAAGCTGTACAGCTAAAAAAACAATTGAATGTATTTTATTAACTTTACTCAACATTACCTTCCCCTTCCGAAACCACAATAGACCGAGTAGAGTTATCAGATATAATTGGCGGTCTACGTACTTGAAGTTCAACTTCTGCCGCTATCTTATTACTAACTGATATCAAAACCTGACACTGATAAAAACCAGCATCTGTCTCTTGAATATCTTTAATTTGTAAGGTATACGTTGAGCTCGCCTGAAGCAAATACAATTTATCTTATCTTACATTTTAAGTAAATCATACTTGATCATAACGTAAAGCAAATCGAGAGTCATGTAAAATTAGCGAACTTCCTGTTGATATGGGAAGTATATATGAATTACTAGTGTGATCGACTTTCATCCATAAAACAGGGTATTCTTGAGCATATTGTACGGAACAATGCAATTCCACTGTTCCACCGATATCTTTGATTTGCTCTTGTGATATGTGGGAGATTGTCGGTGATCGTTGTGCGTACGCTAAAAAAAAAGTGATATCAAAACGGATGTTTGTGTATGATTAGATAAGAATGTTTTAATAAATAATTCTAAAACCAAAATAGGATAAAAACAAAACAAAGTGGAGCTCAGGATATCTTAACCCCTATTTTTGAATAATCGTCTTCACATCAAAAAATACCAAAACTTACCACTGTAAGTGAACAAAAATAATCCAAAAATCAAGAACATCCCCATCTTTTCCAAAAATTAGTATTTTCCAGTCTCTTCACAACATTAAACCGCGCCTATTTTACTTGACAACATTTACTGGTAATGGCGTGTTTACACTAACAGTCTAACACCGTCTGATTTGGTCAATCAATATTAAATGCTGAACCAGTGTTTATACATTTAAACAATGCTAGAACCTATTTCGCAAAAGGGGATCAAAAGAGATAATATCTAATATCACAACTCATTTAACATAAATCTAAATAATGTAAAAATAAAAAATATAATATTGTTTTAATAAAAGGTTTCCACAGTAAAAGAAGTAGGGATAAACGATTAAATAAACAAATTTAATTGACATTAGTCATTGAGATTTTATCACATTTTACAATTTATTTGTTTCCATTCCTTTCTGTTTTCTTGTATTCCTTAGACCATATACCTACAAGAATATATTTTAAGTTGTATTCCAATTTCTGTAAACACGTAAAAAAATGGTTACTAAGTATAAACCTCTTCACATTGTAAGAGTGGGTGGGGCAGATTGGACAGTTTTTTCAATTGTGATTTTTTCCAAAATTTTTAGAAATTTTTGGACCAATGCGTGCATAGTTCGATTGATATACATGTTATCTCTTGAGTACTCCTATCAGAAAGATTACAGTGCGCTGATAACAAAAATTGCATTTTCTTCATGCTTACGGTTGTCCAATTATGCCACATCATGGAGTCGATTTGGACAGAGGTGGGGTACTTTTGTACAAGTGCATAATTATTTAATTTTTCTTTTACTTACAGTATTCCCGAACAGGCTAAGATTTGCTTAACGTGCTAAAGCACTCAGGAACACTGGGAGGGTTTAGGGATATTGTTAGGCTGCCGAGAAATGTTTATGAATGGCTACCTTAAATTGACTTAATTCAAAGTTTGGAGGAAAACAGGAACATTCTACAATTTACTCGCCGTGAGGAAAAATGTAGATTTCGCTCGTTTAGTGGGATACGATGGAATTTTGAATGCGTAATTATGGTGTGAATGGACAAACCGGGTGTTCCTAGCGAAGATGGGCTGCGAAGGAATTAAGGAGTGTATTTCAGAGGCACACTTGCCCTGGTAACAGCGAAAGAACAAGGAAACAACCGAAACTATTCTTCTGTGCTCAAGAGGCTGTAGGTCAGAAGTCAGAGAGGGGTCATTTATAAGCATTATAGCTCATTTTTGGATGCGGTTTATCATATCAAGGGCGTATTGGGGAGCACTGACTCAAAGGTGGGAATTGTATTCCGGATGAGGTCGAATTTGAGTCTTATACAGTAAAAGGTGTGGTTGCGATGTGAAGTACTGTTTAGATCTGTATAGAAAGCCCATTTTACCGGCAGCTGTTTTTCTGGCTGACAAAAGGTGGTCAACCCATGAAAGGTTCGATGATACGGATATCCCTAAGATAGAAATAGAGTTTGAAAGCTTGCGTTCTAACCCATTCATATTTACAGCAGGAAATGATCAGTCTTTATTGGTGGACACAAGGCAACACTGCGTTTTGTCGGCGTTGAAGGTGAGTAGATTATTCTTTCCCCATTCAAGGACACGTTCTAAGTCACTGTTGATTGAGGCTGCCATGTTTACCTTAACGTCCAGCCTAGACTTATTGCGGGAAAACTGAGAAGAACTACAATGTAGCGTGGTGTCGTCTGCAAAGCAATGGATCGGGTTAGTTGTTGAGGAAATGAGGTCATTTATGTATAGCAGAAAGTGTGGGAGCTATCACTGATCCTTGGGGTACTCCCGCGTTAATAGTAGTTTCTTTTGAATAGAATCCATCGACGACAACGCGTATACGTCTTTTGTCAAGAAAGCTTGAGATCCGATTCATGAGCATATCGGATAAGCCGTACAAGGTGAGCTTGGCAAGTAGGTACTTGTGCCAAACCTGGGCAATAGCCTTTGAAACATCTAAAGCTACTACGACTGTTTCACCGGACCTCTCTAACGTGTTAGTCTAGAGCTGGGTGACATATGAAAGAAGATCACCCGTTGAACGACTCTGTCTGAACCCATACCGGTGGCCGTTTAAGAGTTTATTGGACTCAAGGAACGAAAGTAATTGGTGATTTATGGCTTTCTCCATGATTTTCGACAGAATGGAAGTGATAACTGTTGGTCGATAGTTTGAAGGATCGGTTTTGTCGCCCTATTCAAGTATAGGTTGGATATTTGCCAACTTACACTATAAGGGTAACTTTCCAGATGACATGGAGATCAAAAAGAGTTTGAGTAATACAGGTACTAGCCCGGGGTAGCATTTTTTAAGGACAATAGGTGGAATACCGTTAGGGCCAGTAGCCTTGTTTGAGTCAAGTTCATTGATGATTTGGGCGACGGCACAGTTTTACCAGAATCATTGAGACATGCATTTGCTGCAAAGTAATCGCCAAAGAGGTTGGTTTTTCAGCAGGATCAGCTACTACATCTCCGTCGCCAAACGTCATGGGAGAAAAGGAAGATTTACTAATTTTTTTACTAATGGCTTGAGCTACGACCACCCAAAGAACATGAGACTAATTTTTTTGCGTTTACGTTCTTCAAACGTCTTTTTGGCCTTGGTGATGATTTTTTGCAAACTATTGCTTGCGGAAACAGAGTTGGCGTGGTTTTCGATAGATTTATTTGATTTCCATTTGGTAGAGGGTTTATGCTTTTGCGATAATGTATCAGTGCAAACCCTACTAAACCAGGGTTGGAACGAGCATGACCTACACGATTATGTTTTTTGGGAATGTACAACTCCATACCCATCAAGATAGCTTCAGTTATTGAAAGAGCAACGTTTGAAGAGGAAGACGGTTTAAAGCAATACTCACGCCATGGGAAGGTTGCAAAAAAATCTCGCAGTTCGCTCCAGTTAGCTGATTTAAAACACCTCATAGTTCTATCTGTTTCTCGAGTAACAGTGGTATTGGGTACAGTGGAAATTATTTCAATTAGGCAGTGGTCTGATTGGCCAAGTGGGGTAAGGACTCTTGTTTTATAGGCAAGTGAGTTAGTTGTTAGGAATAGGTCTAGGAGATGTGGAGTATGGTTAGGGTTATCAGGGATTCTGGTTGGTTTGGAAATGATTTGTGTGAGATCACAGGATGCATCAAATGCTCCTGCACTATGTCCTGGGATTAGTAGTAGACGAAAATTAAAGCCAATTAGAGTTGTGGGCATTAAAATCTCCTAAAATTGAAATATCGCAAGATAGAAACTGTGATAAGAGGTGGTCTATTTTCAGACTAAGGTAATCTAAAACATCTTGGAAATTGTTATCATTGGGAGACCTATACAAACAACAGTAGAATTTTACAAATTGGGGCCCAGAATGTTTGAACCAAATTGCGTCAAATTTGTTGTTTTCCAAAGTGAACATCCTCTAAAACCTACGTTGTCCTTGGTATACGCACATACTCCGCCTTTAAGGCGAAAGTTAGAGCAGAGGTTGTATCTGGGAAATTGCAGGTCAGACGAGTCAGTGCTTCCAGGAGAGACTTGTGTTTCTGATAGAAACAGAATGCCCGGTTGCACTTGTTCAAGGTGTTGGTGAACAACATTAAGATTCGACCTGATACCACGTATGTTGCAGTAATGATTCCGGTACTTTCGATGACCGAAGTCGGTTGAGTCCTGCCCTCCCGGGCATCCGAATAGGGCAGAATTTTATTCCTGGCAGATCTTGCTATTATTAGTCTTGATTTTGACATTAATAAATTTTTTAACCCTCACCCCTAGAATCCTTGGACCAGATCGACGAATCGATATGAGAGTGTGGGCGTCTCGCCCTACTCACCTGGGGTATAGCGTCTGTTTTAGAACTCGTCATTTTAAGGGTTTAGCCGTTAAAACGCCGCGCCTAGCTAGTGCGTGTTGGCGAGTACATAAAGAATGAAGGAGAAAGTGACCGGCAGCCCCTAACGAGCTCAAAAAATTGGAGCACCAATATTAAAAAGCCCATGGTAATTGTGGTGGTATTGCACCGGGCGGCATAGGGTATACATGCCTTCCACCTTTGAAGTTGTAGAATATTAGAGCTTAAAAGGAAACATTAATTAGTTTACATTTCATCATACAAGAAAAAAAGTTTTTGTACGATTGCTGAATCAAGTAATTGTACTGAAACCAAAGCAGTATATTCATTAACCTAATTAAAAGATCGTGCATAAGTTGTATAGCACCCCAATCCGTTTATGGTTAGTTTCGTAGGTGTTGACGGCATTGATTGAATAAGTTGTTAACTTTGGTTTATTATTTAGATTCCAACTTGCATATTATTGCCATTTTAAACTAACCAAATCTGTTTATTATTGTCGTGAAACTTAACCTTTCCATTTTTTTAACTTCCTTCTTTTTTTTAATTGAAGGGTAATAATAAATAACGATAATGACCCTGTTATCGCTCCCGACTTTAATTGCCTACTTTTAGGGTCAATTAATTACAATTAAAATGAAATATAGTAACAATGGCAAAAGTTAAATGAAATTTTAAATTTGCTGTCAAAGGAAAATATAATATGAAATATAATGTTATAATTAAACTTAAAATTTGATATAGTAACAAAAACAAAATTAGATTTTTTAAATTTGAAAATACTTCTAGGTATTCGATTTTATGAGCTTCAATGGTCGTCTGGCATAGGTTTAAAGCAGGGATTCCCAAACTGTTTTGGGCCAGAGACCTATTGATACAATATACTTACCAATTAAAAAACTTTGCGGTTGGTTAATTGAGTCAACTTGACATCACTTTCTCCTCAAAGTTTAACAGATGAGTTGAACCCCTATTTTGGTTGTATTAAGAGCCTTTTTGGCTGTATACCCTTTGGAGGTTAGGCAATTGCGAGTACATGCAGTGTTCGTATTGGAGGCATTAAAACTAGGCCATGCCTCACGTTTAATCGATTGGTGGTGTGTGCACCCGCCTCTCTGGCTTCTGATTGGTCGTTAACCCACCACTCAGCAGCTGTGCTCTGATGGGAGGACTAAGTTCCTGCATTCTAATTGGTTGTGGCGGGAAATTTGAATTTGTATTCTAATAATAAGGGGCCCTAATGCTAATTTATAAGATATGTGTAGATCTTCAAAACTTGTTCTCGGGTCTTCACTCCCTGTCGCGGCCCCTGGTTGGAAATGGTATGGGGCTAACCTTATATATATATATATATATATATATATATATATATATATATATATATATATATATATATATATATATATATATATATATATATATATATATATATAAGTGCAGAAACTAACTCTTGGGCTTTGGCCCTATCGTAGCCCCCTTGGTGAAATTGTATGTGGGTTCTAACCTAATCTTATAGTTGTAGGCCTTCGCCCCCCGTCATAACAAAATGTATTATAATAAAGCTCTTTCTTACACACAAACAAATTAATTAATTAATTAATCAATCAATCTCAAACAAATCATGCCCGATCAAATCAATCAGATCAATCTCAATCAATCAACCAAAATCAATAAACCATGCCTTACAGTTTGCGGAAACCAGCTTACAGTTCAAAACTGAATACATTAAAGTCTAAATAATAAATAATTTCTACCCTAATGCAATGATGCTTTTTATAGAGGCAGATTCTCTTTCTAAACAGTCACCACCTACACATTCGGAAAATTATGTCTGATTTATTTACATGTTCAATTACATACACACAAAATTGGTTCATAGAAACGTGTACATTAATAGTTATAAAAACCTCATCAAAAGGACTGAAAGGTAATAATTACTTATATATAACATAGAGTTAAATTAAGTTAACATGTTTTAAAAATATCAAATTGATGTAATGGAAATAAAAGGCAAAAGGTTTTAATGGTTTATTATTATACGCGAATTAACAATAACTACAAGTTTAAAATCCACGAATGCTTACCACCTATTGTAGATCTGATTTTATGACGTCATCCTATAAGAGTAATAATACATTTTAAAAATCTTTATCGCCATTTTTGTTAGCAATAGCAAGTAGAACATATTAAAAAATAATACGCATACCTTCAGATGTGTTTTTTCTTTCAACTGTTCAATAATAACCATATATCGAACTGAAATATTTTTATACAGATCTCTAAACACGTTTTCTACTTATGAATGGCTGGATATAACTGGCTATTGCTTTCCCTTATTAACTAATTTAGAAAGTAATACACAAAACCTAATTACTGCAACTCGTATTTAGCATCCATATTGTACTTATAAATTTACATTCAAAATAAAAAAACGACGATAAAAAAAATTATTTTCACTTTGATAGTGTAAAAGCCAGACTTTATCGTTTATATTGTGTACAAACAAAAATATCACCTAGGTGTTATAATAAATAACAGTCTTCAAACTGTGTTTTTATATTGAGTAAGTACATACACATTGCTTTAAATAAACGAGTACCTAATTAAGTAAGCAATCAATTAACATTTTCTAGTTTTACAATGTGAGAGCGCGCCAGCCCACAAGACGCAAGGCAACAGCATTCTCGTTTCTTGTCAATGTTCTCGTAGAGTCGGTTATTTTCGGGTGAAGTTTGGAGTATTGACTTAACCACACTTTAATATCTTCCCTAGGGGCATGTTTATAAATTTAAATTCCTTTTTTATCGCTGAAGTATTTTCTCCTAAGACGGGTGCGAAGGCTATTCCGGCGCCCCCTACTCCAAGCTTCCACGAAGATACCAATTCAACCCGAACATTGACGAGTGCGCCAGCGCACAAGACCCAAGGCCAGCAGCATTCCCGTTTCTCGTGCGTTTCGCTCTTTAAACTGTAACTGTCATCGAGTGAGCATTATTATAATGTATTCTCCTGTTTATGAGCCAACATCAGCGGACATTAGAGATTTTACTGACTTGTTAATAAACTATTACAACATAACCGTTCAAGATGATGATGGAAACGATGTGATGAGACGAATGTATCTCACATCCAAGGCGATGGTGACGATTCACAGAAGAGGAAGAAGAGCGATAAGGTAGAGGAGAAGGACGAATCTCAAAACCATGATGATAAGAGCGACGAATCTCGGTTCAAGAAGAAGAAGGCGGATAAAGGTGGTGATTAAATAAATGATGTATTGTTGTTTATAATAATAATATATTTTCAAACGCTAAGCTTTCCTTCAATTTTGTTACTAAACTTGCTTTTCCTAACGGTGTTTGAACCTGCACTAACAATGCTGCAGTTAATGCGAAAGTACAGTTAGATGGGTAGCTACAATAAGTGTGAGATTGAATTTTCTTTGCACTCTGTGCGTTCAATCATACTGCTATTTTTTGAATTGTGAGCTGATTTTGTATGATTAAGTTAAATCAGTTTGGTATTTAATTGACTTGATTTGAGTAATTGATTTGTATGTTTGAGAAAGAGACGAGGGAGAAACGAACACGATCAACCTCTATTACAGAAAACATTCATTAGTCTTTACACCACTATGTTGCACCACGAATAACCCTAATTAGACCTAGAAATATACCGCTAGGTGGCGCCGCCTCTATTACAGAAAACATTCGCTAGTTTACAAATATACCACTAGATCGTGCCACAAACAAAACCCTGATGAGTACTAGAAGTATAACGCTAAATGGTGTCACCTTTATTACAGAAAATATTTATTAGGCCACACACAACCAGATGTTGATACAAATTTAAATTTCCCCACGGCAGGAGGGCGCAGCCCCTAACACAGGTTCCTACGTTTTGTCTTATAAGTTAGCAATAGGTCCCTTATTAGAATACAAGCTCAAATTTCTTGCATTAAGTAGTCAGAATGTAAACACTTAGATACAAACCCGAATTCAAATTTCCCGCCAAGGAGCCAGGGGTTAAGACCCAAAAGTAAGTAAGTTGCAAAGCCCTACGTATGTCTTATAAGTTAGCATTAGGCCTCCTTATTATTATAATACAAGTTCAGATTCCCCCTCATAGATGGCGTCATAAACAAATTCAAATTTTTGGTCGAGAGGCGAGGGCCTGAAGGTAAGTTGTTAAGCCCTACATCTGTCTTACAAGTTAGCATTATACCCCTTATTATAATACAGATTCATATTTCCAACCATAACCTGTAGAGACTTAAATACAAATACAAATTCAAATTTTCCGCCATTGGGGCCTCGACAAGGGACAAAGCACCGAGAGCAAGTTGCGACGCCCTACACCTGTCTTACAATCTCAGTTATGCTCGGGGAGGGTTGGAGTGGCATTGCCGAAACAGCCTTCGCCAAATCCCCCGCGCCGCGAAATTTTACGTATATGATGCATGTTAACTTAAAAAGAAATCCAAGGCCGACGGCTTCTATAAAATCAAAATAACCTTGTCACATGTTAACAGGTTAAATTAGTTAAATAAAATCTTTTATTATGCAACACTTGTTATTATCTTTATATGGCTTTGTGCTTTGTTAGAATACAATTTTTATGACAGAGGATAATTTTGCAACCTCTTTATAATAAATCATATTACAAGAATCACATTGTAAAACTAGAAAATGTTAATTGATTGCTTACTTAATTAGGTACTCGTTTATTTAAAGCAGTTTTGTATGTACATATACAATATAAAAACAGTTTGAAGACTTTAACTAACTAAAATGCACGCATTTATAATCTACCTCCAAGGTCAAATTGAACCACTAAAAAATCACAAAGCTAACTTCAAGGCCAACTTCAAAGTCTGGCCTATGGCTAACTTCAAGGTTGGTTGAAGGTGATTTTTTTCTCAAGGTAAAATAGGTATGTTGTAAATAAAATTCATATATAGGTAGAGTTCGCAACTGACATATAGGGAGTAAAAGAAGTGAAATAATTTTAATAACAATTATGCAACCTCTTTTATAATAAATGCGTTATGAAAAATAACAATCACATTGCAAAAGCAAAAAAAAAGTTATCCTTTGTACACCTTTGTCAGCTTTCAAATTCATGGCTGACCGCTTCTATAAATATTAATGGCCTTAATACATGTTAACTTAAAAAAATTCCAAAGTCAACCGCTTCTAAGTCCGAGGCCGGCCGCTTCTATAAAATAAAAATAACCTTGGCGCATGTTCACAGGTTGAATTAATTAAATAAAATATTTTATTATAAAACACTTGTCAATATTTTTACATGTCTTTGTTCTTTATTAGAATACAATTTTTATGACAGAGGATAATTATGCAACCTCTTTATAATAAATCCTAATACAAAACTTACATTGTGAAACTTGAAAATGTTAATTGATTGCTTACTTAATTACGTACTCGTTTATTTAAAGCAATTTGTGTGTACATATATAATATAAAAACACAGTTTGTTATTTATTTATAAAATCTAGGTGATATTTTTGTTTGTACACAATATAAAAAACTGATGAAGTCTGGCTTTTAAGCGATCAAAGAGAAAATCATTTTTTTTAAAGCATGTCATCGTCGTTTTTCATTTTGAATGTAAATTTATGAGTACAATACAGATGGTAAATACGAGTTGCAGTAATCAGGTTTTGTGTATTACTTTCTAAATTAGTTAATAAGGGAAAGCAAAGATTTTTAAAATGTATTATTACTCTTATAGGATGACGTCATAAAATCAGATCTACAATAGCTGGTAAGTATTCGTGGATTTTAAACTTGTAGTTATTGTTAATTCGGGTATAATAATACACCATTAAAACCTTTTGCCTTTTATTTCCATTATATCAATTTGGTATTTTTAAAACATGTTAATTTAATTCAATTCTATGTTATATATGTTACACGTTTCTATGAAACAATTTTGTGTGTATGTAATTGAACATGCAAATAAATCAGACATAATTTTCCGAATGCATAGGTGGTAACTATTTAGAAGGAGAATGTGCCTCTATAAGAAGCATCATTCCATTAGGGTAGAAATTATTTATTATTTCACGTAATATTTAATTTGGACTTTAATGTATTCAGTTTTGAACTGTAAGCTGGTTTCCGCAAACTGTAAGACATGGTTTATTGATTTTGGTTGATTGATTGAGATTGATCTGATTTATTTGACCGAGTATGATTTGTTTGAGATTGATTAATTAATTAATTAATTGATTTGTGTGTGAGAAAGAGCCGAAAGAGAGAGCGAGAGAGAGAGAGAGAGAGAAACGGATAAGCGTGATAGAGAATAACAGATGTGTGCATGGTCAACTTCTGTTACAGAAAATGTTTATTTACCTGTACGCTACTAGATGGCGCTAAAAATCAATTTTAACTCAAAGGGGGCCTGGGCGCAGACCATGATACAAGTCCTCGAAGGCCTACAACTGTAATATTAGGTTAGAACCCACATACAATTGCACCAAGGGGGCCACGATAGGGGCTAATTTCCAATAGCTAGTTTCTGTGCTATATATATATATATATATATATATATATATATATATATATATATATAAGGTTAGGGTCCCATACTATTTCCAACCAGGGGCGAATGCCCGAGAACAAGTTTTGAAGATCTACACATGCCTTACAAGTTAGAATTAGGGCATCTTATTATTAGGATACAAATTAAAATTTCCCGCCATAACCAATCAGAATGCAGAGAGGCGGGTGCACGCACGACCAATTGGTTAAAAGTGGGGCGTGGCCTAGTTTTAATCCCTCCAATCAGAACACTGCATGTACGCGCAATTGCCTAACCTCCAAGAGGTATAGAGCCAAAAAGGCTCTTGATACAACCAAATTATTGGCTCAACTCCGCCCGAGGGTTCAAAAAAGCCCCCGAAGAAAAGCCGGCCCCACCCTCCAAATATACGCCTCCCACGTAGGCGTGTAAAAAAAGTGGTGGGAATGTGTCCCAGGGGGCGGGGTTGTTACGTAAAAAAAATTAGAGGGGAGGGTGTCCGTGTACCACTGCTATAAAACCACGATGACGACCAACTGTGAATGGTGCACCATCAGTCGCAACACAAACAATGTTCTTCCATGGAACGGCTTTGTCGGTAAAAAAACGTTCCACGACCTGAAAAATCGTTCTCCTCTGGTATCAGTCTCTAAATATGTAGCAAAAAGCAGTTCTAAGCACATATTTTCATCTTTAATCGAACATATCCTAACAACAGAGTTTCATTTTCGGGTAATGTGTACTCGTCCAACTGGAGTCTGTTGGTCTTTAAGAAATTGCATAAAATGTTTTCCACGTCGCGACCCATCTCGTCTATTCGTCTCTGAACGGTGTTATTGCTCAAAGGAATTCTCTTCATAATATCATGTGCGGGCTTGTGCAATACATTATTGAGGACCTCCGCAATGGCTGGTAAAATAAGCTGCTCTCCAGTTGTGTGGGGTTTCTCCGACTTCGCTTTTAGTAAAGAAATATTATAGGACGCTCATAAACCATCAACGTCTCGCAAATCAAAAAAGATTTTTTTTAAACTACTTAAAAAAACAATTAAACTGTTAAATTTGCACACGAGCTTATTTGTATAACACCTAGATACTGGATGTTTTTTAGGTATTCTCACGAACTTACTCAATGATAAACTTGGATAGTATAAAAATTTGTATTAGGTACCAATCAGCGTAAAAAACGAAAACAAAGAAAATTGAACATTTATAATTTTAGGTAGCAACCTTTCTAAAGTAATTTAAAAAAATACTTAGAAAAATATTAAAAAGTGCAGGCTTGTTATATACTAAAATATCATGAGTATGTTTGGACTTGAACTTGATCATGATTTCGTTAGTGTTAAATTGCGTATATGCGTCAAATTTTAAAAGTACAACAATTATACTTTCTACTAAAATATTACTCACTCTTATAACAAGTTGGTATACGTAACACAACTCATACAGTACCTTGAAAGTTTCAAACAAAAACTTTTGGTAATTAATAGGGGTCAATTTTTAGACCTCGTCGACCCCAAACTCAGTTTTCGTTTATGTCGACCCCTGGGAAACTGACATTGACCACTTTGGGAATCCCTGGTTTAAAGGAACCGTATTTTTGCGTAGAAATTCAATGCTGTAGCAATCCTAGATTTTGTTTACGCGCCTTTTTTATATATTTAAAGAACCATTTGACACATTATAAAAATTCTACTGTTTTAATTATTATTATTTCGTTTATTATTAATATTCAAACCGACAAAAATCTATTAAAAAGCATCGTATTGTATTTAAATTAGATTATTCCCTACGCGACTTGCTTTCCTTTATTTGAGAACAGAAAAAGTATTCAATTTACAATTCCGATTACAAATTAGAGCTGGTTATTTGTTTATTTTATCTATTCATTTGCTTTTTTTATACTTTGAATTACGGATTCGATTCAGTTATTAATTTCTATAATTTAAACTAATAAAATGATTTTTATGACAATGCTTACGCCTGGGTTTCTTACAGAAAGGGGTTTATTAAATGCAAAGCTGTACATTTTTTTGAATCACATCTGGTCTATTTTTCCGCGCTGACGTGGGATAAAATAAGTTATTTTATCGGTTCTCTATAATTCATGGTTATTGCAAAAATGTTTACCTGTGCGAGTTCAAGACAAAAGGGCGGTATTTGCGCTTAAATTTTACTTTACAATTCTACGAGTTTTCACAATCACTTCTGGTATGGGTTTAAAAGAGCCGCATTTTTCGTAGAAATTCAATCCTATAGCAATCCCCAATGTTGTTTACGCGCCTTTTTTACACGTTCAATAGTTCTACTGGTTAGTTTATTATTGTCTTTATCCATTATCAATATTCAAACCGCTGGGTATAAAGATCTGTTCAAAAATTCACCCCTACCGTACAGTAACCCTATTGATTTAGAAAATGTTATTTTATTCTGGATTTGTTTCACTGATCGAAGATAGAGGCTGGAACCATCCCAAACACGTTTTATCGCTTTGACGATCCGACACAACATGATTAAAGCCTAAGCTTACAGAAACGTACTAAACAACCATATATAATCTATTTTTTTTATTTGCCCCCTATATTTGGGGTGTTTTATTATTACACCAAAAGTAAGCTGCTATTAGACGATTCTCACTAACCTCAAATCTGATTATATGTCAAAATTAATTTAACAGATGCCATATTTAATTGAAATAAATAGTAACCACGGATCACTAATAATAGAAGGAGCCTGTTGAATTTTGAGTGAAGAAGTAGGTTTTTTTCCGTATTATAACTTACCCATAAATTTTTTCTGGGGCATCCTTCAATTGGAATAAAAGATTTTCATTAAATTTCATAAAATAATTTGATACAACTAAAAAACATTTATTTTCAACAATGTTCAAAACTAAACACAAATAAATAAAAGAACCACACTGCTTTGTCTACTGTCCTTTAGGTAGTTAAAAAATATTTAATAATTGCCAATCGAATCATGACGTTAGCAGCAAATCTTTAAGATAGTCTCTTATTCCACTGTAAACATATTTTGGTCCAATCTTTGACACGTAACTTATTAGAAAACCCGCTTTCTTTGCGTCCAAGGAGATCCAAGTATGATGGAATGACATGTCTCAGATCTTTAAAGGTAAGGTAAGTCCCTAACCTCTCAAAGCTACAAGGCATGATGCAAAAGCTTCCTCTTCTTCTCTGGTAAAATCTGGAGTCCTCTCTGGAGTATTCTTATGATATTGTTTGATTTAACTGCTTATTGTCCAGAAAGGAATGTTGTATTTTACGGAAGCTTTCCCCCATAATAGTTCTTCTTTCCGGATACGCACTCTTATAAACTTTCCTCGCTATAATCAGTATACCAACGTGCACTAAGTTTTCTTTTATGAGTCCGTGGGATGTATAAAACAATTCGGTAAGGATTTTATTATGTCCTAACCTATCTCACTATAATGTTAAAAAAACATAAATAATACGTAATGTTTTTAAGAATAATTGCTCACACTGCTTTAGAGACATATTCTAAGCAATATGAAAAAAGACTTACCTATTAGTGACTCTTGTATCCAAAATACCGAAGGTAATTTTTCAGGCTATACATAAACGGCGAGCTGTTGCCATATATCCTATTTAAAATTATTTTACAAAATAGCCACCATTTTGGAAAATAGTTTTAAGTGAATCATATGGCAAGTAACACCTCATTTTAAAACTGGTTCCAAGTCCTTTTCAACGGTATCAAGAGCATTAAAATATTGCTACTGATTCATGAGTTTCCACACAAAAGCACCAATTAACGTTTTTGGGTTGAAACTCATAAATCAGTAGTAATATTTTGATGTTGTAGATGTCGTTCAAAAGGGTTCAAAACGAGCTTTCAAATGATGTATTACTTGCCATATGATCCCATTTAAAATTATTTTACAAAATAGCCGCCATTTTGTAAAACAATTTTAAATAAGATCACATAGCAAGTAATACCTCATTTGAAAGCTCGTTCCAAATCATTTTCAACAACATCAACAACATTAAACTATTACTACTGATTCATGAGTTTCCTGCCAAAAACGAAAATTAAGGTTTTGAGGTTTTTGGGTTGAAACTCATAAATCAGTAGTAATATTGTAATGTTGTTGATGTGGTTGAAAAGGACTTGGAACGAACTTTCAAATGAGGTATTACTACCACATGATCCCAATTAAAATTATTTTACAAAATGGTGGCTGTCCTCCATTTTTAATGATTAAGTCACTGAATATCACCAAAGCGTTATATATGTGCCATAGTTCGGTTTCCCAGAATTTTATTAATTTCAGTTTTATGGTTCACATAACAGGTTGGGGGCACTGTATATATATATATATATATATATATATATATATATATATATATATATATATATATATATATATATATATATACTGGTCGCCATAAATAAATGAACACACAGTAAACGCTGACGAATTTTAATGTAATTTTCAAGAAACGTGTATTTTATTCTTATTAATAAACGATTAAAATTTTAGCGAAATACAAATATTGCTAACATTAATAATGCGTCGACCCTCCTCTGTTTCTCAGATATTCAGGTAGCAGATTAGGCATAGTTGAAATGAGTGAATCTATGCTAACCTGTATTTCACGCTGCTAAAATTCGTTGTTGAAGGGCATCTACAGTATTTGTATTTGGGAGTGGTTGTGGATCATCTATTCTTCTTCCTACCATATCCCACAAATGTTCGATTGGTCATAAGTATAGCGAACGAGAAGGCCATGGAAGACGATCAACATTAGCAGTGTTTAAAAACCCCATGCAACCCTTGCGTTATGCGGCCGCACTGAGAAATTGGATTTTCCATTTCTGGCGGTTGTGGCAGTAATACTGGTTCAAAAACGTTGTTAATGATTTCCATTTAATGTTCCCTCAAGAACTACTAGAGGAGATCTGCTTCCATGGCAAATAGCCCCCACCCCCCACTGTCATACCTTTAGTGAGAGCAGTATGTCGTTGAACAGAAAATTGCAAATTTCGTCTTTCTCCAGGACGTCTTGTAACCAATCTGCGACCATTATGAGCCCATAAACAAAATCGAGATTCGTCACTAAAGATGACTTGATTCCATTGCACATTCCAGTGCAACCTCGCGTTACACCATTTCCGCCGTGCAGTACGATAGCGTGAGTTAGAGGTGAACAAAGCAATGGTCGGTATGATCTGAGCCCAAAAGATCAAATTTTTCTATACGTCGATCGTAAGGAGATTTGATGATCACCAATTTCCCTTGTTGATGAAAAATAATCCCGAAGATCTACAAGCCGAAGAGCACGATCTTCACGATCAGTGGTGCGTCTAGGACGTCCGGGATGCAAACGTCGTCGTTCCTCATCATCTTCGCCAACATAAGAAAAATATGTCGACACTGCGTCCCAGGCAAGCGGCAGCATCACGAATTGATAATCTGGCTTCTAGTAGACCGATTATTCTGCCACGTTCAAACTCGGTTAACTAACGGAAATTTGCACGATGTCGTTACCGGAGGCATTATTTCAACTTGAATAGGTTTATTTATTAAGCTTACAAATACAAATATGCTTAGCATAGACACTTAAGTAACTAAGGTCAAATAAAAAAGAGTTTTTGTTTCATTGTCGATGATTACTTGCTTAATCTTTATTGTATCTTGCTGAAATTGTCATCGTTTATTAATAGGAATAAAGTACACGTTTACTGGGTGTTCATTTATTTATGGCGGCCAGAATATTATTCTGCCTTGAACAGGGAAAAACTAATTTATTTTATTATTTTGCAAACGTGAGTTTCATATTTCCAGCTCACGAATTTGACGGCGAACCCATTTAATTGAAGTACGGATATTAGTGTAGATTTAGAGTAGAGTTTGATTATACGCATAAACGGCTTGTGTTCTTGTCGAATTAAAATACATTTAAATCTTGTTTATAATTTAATAGCAATTCAGAATCTACAGCACCTATACCTGCGTTTTCAATAACGTAACCCCAAAAGTGTTGAGCGTTGCTTCGGCGGTGTATGCTTATTTTCGTGGTTTGGCCTAAAACCCTCTTTACGTAAGGTAGTATCACATAAGATTCTGGGAATTATCTGCAAGTGATAACGACATAGAACTTATACATGTTTAATTTAAAAAAAAGAGTTTCAAGAGCAATGTTCTAAGTTCCCTTCCGTCAAGGCACGGGAAAGCCTGTACGCGTTTAAGGTGTATGTCTGTTTTGAGAATAACACCTTTAAATAGACGTATTCAATGTAACATCTATTTGATTTGAGGGAAGAATGTTTGTTCTACCAACATTTTCCGAACATCTACTCGCACAGCAAAAGGTTTCGGATACTCTATAACAAGATTTGAGACCGGATTAGACAAGACTGCCCATTATCTGGTCCTCTTTTCTCGATCGTACTCGAACCACTACTTACATTATTGCGAACTCTTTTCACAGCTTTTCCTTTTCCTAGTACTCAGGCTCCTATAAAAATAAAGGTTAGTGCATACGCGGACGATGTATCGACATTCTTTTCCAGCAATGACTTTAATACCGTAGTGAAATGTCACCTTATATGCGCTGAGCAATCCGGTTCAGAACTAAATTTAAACAAATGTAAAGGTTTATGGGCATCAGGTGCTTGAAAGAAAAGAAAAAATGCCCCGTTGAATATAACCTGGTTAACGGAAATAAAAATACCGGGAATCACGTTGTCGAATGTTCAGTTGCTAGATTTATCTGAAGCATTCGCCAATTTATCACATGCACTGTATAATACTCTTATGAAATGGAGAAGAAGATTACCATCATTATCTATTATTGAACGCAAAACCGTTATTAATCAATTCGTAGCACCAAAATTATGGTACACTCTTAATTGCCTACCAATCACTCATCAACAACTGTATTTACAAAGAAAAATTACCGATACATATGGACGGGAAAACACTCGACTTTCCAGATGCATTTGTGTGTCCCCATTATGCAAGGCGGTTTAGGGTTAGTACACATCCCATCCAAATTAAAGATGCTAAGGCTGTGGTTGGTAAACAAATTACTAAATGAAATGGAAAAAAAAGGATTGGCAGTTTATTGTTGAGAACAACTTAAGATTGGCAGACTCCTTGGGTTTAACGTGGCAATGGATGTTTCTCGAAAAAAGATTGCCAAGAGAATCAATGCCACACAAAAAAACGACTGTAGTACAGAGATTTGATCCAGCAAATGTTCCAACAATCGCATCCAAATTGGTACCTCGAAGGGTTCCTGACAGTTTTTCAACGTTTTGGCAATACCTAGGATTTACAACCTTCAATGACTTTCGATGCAACGGAATGTGGTTAGAAAAAAATTCCCTTCTCCAACGTCTTCAAGCGCCATGTGTTCTAGTAGAAAACGAACTGCTGAAGCACTTTACAAGAATAAAAACCATATGTAACGAACTGTTTCCAGAAAAAGTATCACACCAGGAAACAACTGGAACGCAAGTTAATAACGAAATATGTTAACCTAAAAGAAGAACACATCTTAGGAAGTCATTGGACCTCAGAAACTACCCATTGTCAATCGCTCTTTAATCCATTACCCTCCGGCAACGAATCCAAAAATTCCTAGGAGATTCTCAAAAAATAGATTAGGGGATCCAATATTTTTAAAACACGTCAATTCAAGAAACGCTGATACATGCCAGCATTGCACATCAACGAAGTGCGATTCAGTACATGATATCAGATTGTCCTAAAATACAAGAAATTTGGAGAATAGTATCTGACATGGTACCACAATGTTTAAACATTACTCAAATACACAAAATGTCGTAAGTATGCGGTTTTAGAGGCAGCTCAACGGTCACATAGTTGCTAACTACTTGATAAATCTAGCAAAAACAACTATATACAACATTACCATAAACAGCATGAAAATGACAGTCACTCCGCAAACTTCAAATCATTCTTCACATCCGACTCCGAAACAGAATTATGATAGATTTCTACTGGACTCTAGGAAAAGGAAGCATTGACAATTTTAAAGAAAGATGGTGCATAAACAATGTGTTGTGCGCTGTCGATGATGCTGTCATTGGTGTTTAATCGAAATATTGACCACTTAATGTAAGCATAATCTATACCTTTGTAATATGACAATTACATGACCATGATTACTATATTGTAGCATAAATAGCTAATATCTTGTATGAAGGATTGTACATATTTGTACAGTTTTAATAAATATAATAATACTAATCATAATAATAATAATAATAATAATAATAATACAAACAATTTTATCAAAATCTGCGAACAGATACACCTGAAAATAAAAAAAATCGGAAGGTGCAACCCCAACAATGGATGTGATTCAAAACTTCTGGTCAAATATTTGGAGCGTACCGGTTAACCATAAAAGAAAGAATTGGCTACGTGAAGAGGAAAGACGATACAGAAAAATAAAACCTACGCTCAATTGGAAAATAAACGTACAAGATGTAAAATCGGCTATAAAGAAGACATTAAGTTGGAAATCACCAGGACTAGATCAGATTCTAAATTTTGGTTTAAGACATTTACTGTGACACACGAACAACTTGCAAATTGCTTCACGTTGATACTAGAAAATCTACAACAAATGCCGGAATTTATGACCAGTGGTGTTACCTATTTGTTGCCTAAAACGAAAGAATACAGTCCGGATCCATCTTGTTATCACCCTATTTCTTGCCTCCCTACAACATACAAATTACTTACGTCTATAATAACAAGTAAATTATATGAACATCTAGAATTAAATAGTTTACTTGATGAAGAGCAAAAAGGATGTAGAAAAGGATCACAAGGTTGAAAGGAGCAACTGTTAATTGATTTGGTATTAACTGAAACACTCCCTTTTTACAGCTTATGTAGATTATCAGAAAGCTTTCGACAGTGTTCCACATTCATGGTTATTGGAGATATTACAATTATACAAAATTGATAATCATATACTGAATTTTTTAACTTATGCTATGTCAACCTGGAATATAAAGTTACTATTAAATTCACCTTTGGGTTCAATCGATGCAGGTAAAATACAAATATGTAGAGGAATTTTCCAAGGAGACGCACTAAGCCCTCTTTGGTTTTGTCTGGCGTTAAACCTCAATGATACTGAACAGACAAAACAAAGGCTATTTAATAGAAACAATAGTATTAATCCACTTATGGTACATGGATGACTAAAAACTATTCGCATCCAAACTAGAGCATATTCGTGCATTATTAGATTGTGTATCACAGTATAGTTCCGATATCGAAATGAAATTTGGAATGAATAAATGTAAGATCAACGTCATGGCCAAAGGAGAATGGGCTTAATGTCCAGGGTATGAAACAAATGGTAATTAAGGAATGATACTAAGCCTTGCAGAGAATGAAAAGTACAAATATCTGGATACAGGCAAGCACAAGGGATAGATCAAAAACTATCAAAGAAAAATATAACAGAGACATATTTAAACGGAGTGAGAACAATTTTTAAAACAAAATTATCTGCACAAAATATTGGTTTAGCGGTCAATGCTTATGCTACGTCCATTCTAATATATAGCTTTGATATATTGAAGTGGACTGACACTGAATTAGCAGCACTAAATATTAGCACTAGAAAATTTTTCTTTAAGTACAGATGCCACCATCCACATAGTTCAGTTGAAAGATTCTACTTACCAAGTCATGGAGGTCGTGGAATACCATGTATTAAAATTCGACATTACTTGCAAATAGACAAACTACGCCAGTATTTCGTGCAGAAATCAATTAGTAGCCCGATCCACCAAGCAATAGTTCAATCAGACATAAATATGTCTCCATTAAAACTATCGAACAAAGAATATGACCCTAAATCCAAAATTTTTAGTCTCTTTAAATTAAAACAACAATGGAAAGACAAGACACTTCATGGTCGTTATCTAAAAATGGTAGATAATAATGAAATTGACAATTTGGCTTCTCAAGCTCTCAAATGGAAATATGTTCCCTGAGACAGAAAGATTTATAGCGGCCATACAAGACCACATAGCTGGTACAAAACCATATCGGAAAAAATGTAGAATGTGCGGTAACATTGATGAAAGCATAGAGCACGTCATATCAGGATGTTCAGTGTTAGCCCCAAGAGCATATCTTGAAAGGCACAACCAAGTGGCGAAAATACTGCATCAAGAATTAAGAATTAAATACATGGCCCTACAAGAACAAGTTCCTTATTATTCCTATAACCCACCTGCCGTGTGTGAAAATGAAACCACAAAAATTTACTGGAATCGACAAATTATTACAGACAGACGGATTCCGAATAACATTCCAGATATTGTATTAACTCTAAAATCTGAAAAAAATTACACATCTAATTGACATTTCAGTACCTCTTGGAATCAATATCAAGAAAGCACACACAGAAAAAATCAACAAGTACATCCCATTAGCTGATGAAATTAAAAAGATGTGGAAAACAGATAAGAGTTATAATAATTCTAACAATAATTGATGCTACTGGTAAAATACCAAAAAAATTGCATGATGGATTAAAAACTCTAAATATGAATTCAAAATTATATCTGCAAATGCAGAAGTAGTATTACTGAATACTTGTATTATAGCTCGTAGAGTTTTAAGTTTATCAAACTAAGACCTAATTGCCTTTAATTGTATTACATTCTTACCTGCACATAAAGTGCTGTAAAGATGTAGATATATTACCCTGCATTTAACAGACATATTAGAAATAAATAATAATAATAATAATAATAATAATAATAATCTAGAAAAATTAAACAAGTACGGAGCAAGGGGCAATTTACCTAAATTTGATGAATCCTTTATGGCAGATCGATACTTCCAGGTACGAGTAGGAAAGTCACTGTCCACATTAAAAAATTTAGAAAAGGACCTTCCCCAGTGTTCAACGCTCAGTTATACCCTTTCATTATTGCAATGAACGAAATCGCCCACGCAGTAGATCCAGGCATTTTTCGGGCTCTGTACGTTAGCCATATATTGATCTGGTGAGACTGTAGGACAGATAAGCGCAAAATTACAATGCACGATTAATAACATCCTGCAAAATAGTAGTAGAATTCGTTACCAGTTCTCGGAAGAAAAAACCAAATGGGTATACTTTTGCAGGCTACGTAAACCTCACTACGGCCCATTACTTTATATAGGAGGCAGGGCAATTGCGTGCGTGCAATTAATCAAATTCTTAGGGATTACACTTGACAGCAAACTTACATGAGGAGAGCATATTGAACACCTGAAATTAAAAGGTATGAAAACCTTAAATATTATAAAAGTGCTGTTACATACTAAATGGGGTGCAAAAGTCCAAACGTTTTTAAATATTTACCAGGCCCTGGTGCTGTCACAAATCGATTACGGATCAATTGTGTACGCGTCAGCCCGCAAGTCGAGGCTGTTAACACTAGATAGGGTGCGTAACATGGGAATAAGGTATTGTCTGGGGGTTTTCCCCACTAGTCCTGTTTGCAGCCTATACTGTGAATCAGGTCTTCCCTCATTAGACATTAGAAGGAAATACCTAATGATAAACTATATGGTGAAAATTAAATCCCAATCCACTCACCCAAACAATAAATATCTCTTTCCCCATGAAAATGTCTATTCTGCAAGGACCTATAAGGAACTATAACAAGGCCGCTTGACGTAAGGCTCCAAAAGCTACTATAAAAACTAAACGAGTATGTAGCTACGCCATTTTACGAAAGCAAGCCAGAGCATGCCCCTTGGATGATACGAGAAGCTGAACTAAGGTTAGGCATAAGTTGAATAGTTACGTTCGTTCGAAAATATAATTGAAAGCTATCCAAATAAATACTCATTTTCACGGATGGCTCAAAAAGTGAACTGGGGGTTAGATCGGCCATTGTATTAGATGAAGAGAAACTCTCCTGGAATCTGAATACGAAAGCCTCAGCATACACAGCCGAACAGTATACAATGTGGAAGGCACTGCAGTACATCCCCATGACACCTACAAAAAATTCGTACTTAATAATTAGCGATTCGTTTAACGCAGTAAACATTATAATGGACAGGTACACTACCGATCTTCTGGCACAATTATGCCAGACATGTTTAGTCAATCCAAATAATTATGAAATCAGACCTGTATTTGTCTGGGTCCCTGGGCATACAGGTATCCCTGGAAATAGAACCACAGATACTGCAGCAAAACAAGCAGTCACGATGCTACAGATTGAGGAGCTGCGTGTCATGTCAACAACACCTGAAAAACAAGAACATTGAGACAAGGCAGGAAAACTGGCAGACGGAGAATACCCACCTTAGAAGAGTCAGTAACAGAAAAAATTAATTTACGTGGTTTTCACAAGAAGGAGCAGATAAAAATACATCGAATAAGGGTGGGGCACACTAAGCTGACACATGAACATCTCTTGAAAGGAGAGCCTGTACCGCACTGTAATATGTGACGTCAACCTCTCTGTGGAACATGTAATATGCGAGTGTCCACGTTTTACAACTGAACGTAAACAATTTAAAATAAGACCAGGTATCAGATACAACCTAACAGATATACCAAACTTGAGGAATGTGTTACAATTCCTAAAATGAATTAACCTATACCCAGGGTTATAGTTGTCTGCATTTAATAATGTAATATGGTGTCGAAACCATTCAAACAAAAAAAATAAACAAAAAAAACAATAACAAAACATACACACACACACAAACACTCACGCGCACACGCACACGCACACGCACACGCACACGCACACGCACACGCACACGCACACCACACGCACACGCACACGCACACACACGCACACATACACGCACACAGCCTTATGTCCAAATGAGCTCAAATTGCCTTATTATTTTACATACAGAAAAACCTATGTGTTATGGTGTTATAAAATTTTAGCACCGAAACGAAGATTTCTAAAACACATAAAGTGGTGTCCTGCGTAAACCTTGTCTTGAATACTTTCTGTTACTATTATCGTTCATGTATCTTTGTTCTGAAATGTGTGGTATTATATATACATATATTCCCATAAATTGTGCGTGCGCGTGCGTGCGTATGAACGTGCGTGCGTACGTGTGTGAATTTTTTTCATGGCTTTTCTTTGTTTTGTTTGAATTGTATTTCTAACAATTTTTTGTATTGCGCATTATGTGCCTTGTTCAACCATCCTCCACGAAACGAGTATTTTTGCACCAACTCTATATAATCAAGACCGGTCTTAATTCTAGTCTTGTACCTTTGTTAGAAAGTAGCGAATGGAATGTTGTGGTTTTTGAGCGTGCCTCTGGCTTACTCCACTTTTATTATAGATGACTTTCGAGAGATCAACTGCGGCCCATTTAGCTTCTTTCTCAGTCGTTCGTTTATAATTTTTAGGCATCTGAAATAATACATAATTGGAGTCTGGTAATGCCGGTTAACGTAGGGTAATGGCGGTCACTGACTAACATTACCGCAACTATTCTATGAATGGTTAAAATACATAAAAAATCAAACATACTGAATTTTGTCAAAATTATGTAGATGATGTTATTGCATAATATTTACCTTGTAGAAAAAGTATTTGATGAACGTATCACCCAGAAATAGCTCGGCAAAATGTTTCAAATTATCTTCGCTTATTTACACGACGCACGGAGATAATGGTAAACTGCTTGCCGGTAACTTTGTACACAACTGAACGTGAAACTTTTCATTCCCTGTATGGCTAGACGTCTACACAATTTTCACGGTTATTTTAAAACTATTTTCGGAAATTTCTCCCATATTTAGGTAGATATTTAACTAGAATTTATTAATGGTTCTTTTATCATAGCAGGATCCACATTTGAATGCGTTTGGTTAACCATTAAGTGCATAACGTATCATATTTGATACATCGCCTTTATAATACTGCTATGACCATCTACTAACTAATGTAAGAATTTCATTGTGTTGTATGGGCGAGACAACATGTATTACAGGATACTGTGAGAATTCAAAATCATTTATTTCTATAAATGATCATTAGGTACAAAAAGATCTTAGTAAACCAGCAACATTATCACTAAATTCGTTACAAAAATACATAGGAATTGTTGTTTTCATCTGTGGCACGTGTTTCTTGCATTAGGGATCTCTGGCACCCGATTTTGGGTAATGAGGTGGAGAAAGCAACTATGGGGGATCAATAAATTTGAAGGCATTCGTCCTACTCTCCATTTCAACGATAATACTAAAAATTGGCAAGCTGCTGATCCTGCTAGAGATAAACTATTCTAATTGCGTCCTGTCATAGACCATGTGAACAATAAATTTTCTAGTATGCTCATGGGCGAGAGTCTTTCACTTGATGAACAGATTTGGACAACTAAAGTAAAACATTCGTTGCGGCAATACAATCCCCGAAAACCCAGAAAATGGGGGTACAAATTATTTGTTTTATGCGACAGTGAAGGTTTTTGTTACAAATTTGAAATCTACTCAGGACAAGAAAACGTAATTATTTATGGAGAGGTAGATATAGGAGCAAACTCTAATGTTGTCATTCGGTTGACTAGGGGTATCCCAAAAAACTGTCGATATACTGTATATTTTGACAATTACATACCTCTGTACCCCTCCTCACTGAGTTGAAGAAGAAGGATATTTTTGCATTGGGGACAATACGAAAAGATCGCATCCCAAATAATCCCTTTAGCGATGAGAATAGTATGAAAAAGAGTGCAAGAGGGACTGTAGAAGAATTTGCCACAGAATATGATAACTGTCCAATTTCTCTTGTTCATTGGAATGATAACAATCTTGTGTGTGTGTGGCATCCAGTCTATGTGATATAGAGACTATTGATACAATACGCAGATATGTCAGAAATGAAAGACAATATGTCGACATTACCTGTCCAAAACACATGGGTGGTGTAGATTTAATGGACGCTCACATTGGACGACACAAAATAGCAATGAAAAGTAAAAAAAACTGAGGAAAAAAGAAATCGCTCTAAATCATTGACTAATTTCATCTGTGGGAAATGTAAACTGAATTTCTGTGTAATGAAAAAAAAAGAAATTGTTTTTCGGAGTTCCATCGTGACAAATGAGATTAGTGTTATTTAAAACATAAATAAATATTGATTGTAATTTTTTTGAGTTTCTTTATTTTCCCTGTCACATGATGTATTATATTTGATACCAATGTTTTTTTTTGTTAATTTTGACGAAAAACGTAATCAGAATTTTTTAAACAATTTTTCTTGCTTAATTTTTGACGATTTTCTAAAATTCATGCAGTTAAAGGTTAAAGTATTTTTCTTCTTACATTGTTTTTGCTGCCCTCTGTTGACAGTAATACCAACTTCATTAATGACATCTTATTTATAGGTGCTAATCTTAGCTTTTGTTGTACGTTATTGATTGATAAAAATATAGGTGAGAGATTTACCGCATTAAAATCTTAAATTGAATGAAAATTAAACTTTTTTCGCCCTTAATGTCGGTATAATTATAAAACACGTCTAACTAAAAAGGTAATTTGTGCTTTTCCATTCATCTTATCTTGTTTATTAATATTTATGTCATATTCCCATAGCTATTGTTTATAAAAATTAGCCTTGAATAAATAAAAAAATGACAATAACAAAGGTAGTCATGAATTATTATTTGTTTATACTTTACAGGGCACTCTAAGATGTCAAATAAAAACATTGCAGGACAAGAATCTCAAATAAAAGAATCACTTTTTGACTTTGTTAAAACGCACATTCCGAATGCTGATTTAAATTTAATTGATGAAATTGTTTTATCTTACGTTGTTGCAATACTTGAAGATGTTAGTTCTGACCCAGTTTTTGATGTCGAAGGTAAGCTTTATATTCTATAATTTTTTATTAAAGTCTAACATTTAGGTTTTTGTGAAATGATGGTAGCTTATTTTCCTGAATTTGAATCAATAAATCATTCGACTATATGTCAGTGGATTTTTGAATTAGCTGCCAAACTTCAATCAGACGAACCGCAAGAAAGAGATATTTCGTTAGTTGAGTTATCGTTACCTGAGATATTACCAAAAGCAAAACCAAGGTTTGTTAACATTTTTTTAAGTTGTGCTTTCCTATGGTTTGTTTGTAGATATCAGATTACCTCCGAAAGCTTTGATCGACCGAAACGAATTCACCATTTATCTGAAACGAGTGACGGATCTACTGATGGCTCTTGTGGAGATTTTTTAGAAGAGGTTGATACGCTTCAAGAAATGTTTCCATCAGTGTGTGCAATTGAGGTATGTATTTTTAATGCTGATAGGATTTCTGTTAATGTTTTTGAAACTGGGTTTTTAGGTGAGATTAATGCAGAATTATCACGACTTTGCATTTCCTAAATCAAAGTAGGTCAAGCAATTTTTATACTTTAAACTAAAATGTTTGAATAATAAGGCAAACGAGTAATTAAGGCCCAAAGATATTTTTGTTTTGTATTTGTATTTAGGACGGTAATGGTATAATAGATTTATGAGATCCAATACCATTGATCATTTGAGTAAGTAGTATCAATAATCCAGATATTAGTTTTTTAAGAAAGTTGAGAATGGTAGTCTTTTATGATAATTCCAAACACTTAATGCTTGTGACTTTTGAGTGATAAAGTTAAATAATGGTGTATGTTATATGTAATTATATTTTTTCTTTGGCATTGCCATCTAGTGTCACATATTGAACTACATTTCATCATTGAGAATATGATAACTCACGATTTTTTTTCAATTTTGTAGGCTGTAGGGTTTTTTTATATTGAGTTGACACTTGAACTAGTGAGTTTTTAGACCGTCACCAAGATGTCAGTTGGTTATGGCAATGTTGGTTGGTCTTTACATTAAGTATTTTTTAATAGCTTTATTTGGGATATGGTAGATGGTTGGTCAACTTGATTTTATAATATTGTGTGTTTTAATTTTATGAACAATAGGGAAAAAAAATTACGAAAAACACTAGAAAACTCACAGGAGTATAACATTCAAGCAATATGTAAAAAAACCAAAATTTTAGCACAGGGAGAATTTGACATATTATATAAACAATTCAAACATGTAACGCAACAACAAAAATAAGACTATTCTGAGACTGCTGCCCGTGTTGAACTGGAAGGCGCCCTCCTCTCCATATCTTATTTTCTAGCATACATAACATTTTTATTCAATAAAATATCTGGTGTGGAACAACAACTACCTTCCAACCTACAAAATGGAAATTAAAAGAAATGAAATAAGTTTAATAACAATTTTTTAGACTAATTTACAATAATTTAATTACGAAAATAGGCAATACTAACAAAAAAATTCCAAAGCAGCCCATTTCTTTAAAAATATCCATAATACGGTTTAATCATTTTCAATCATAGGTATTCATTTAATTTTTACACTTATCACGCTTTATAGGAAAGTAAAAAAATGTGCAATTTTCTTAATTGGTGTTTGGTAAAGATAATATAAGATCACCAAGTGATAAAAATTAAAGGTATTAAACCTTTTTCAAACTATTTGCCTCAAATATATCTCAATCCCAATGAATAAGTTTTGTTTAACTATCTCTTATATTCGCCTTTTGGTATTAAGCATTTTTTTTTTAAATTTGATTAACGATAATTTGGCTTTGAATACACTTTTACTTTTTTTATACCGCCCGAAGTGGGGCTAGCAGGCCTAGAACAATATTTTTTATAAAATCATACAAAGACTATTGAACAGTACGCATACACCAAATTTCAAATCGTTACCTTTATAAATAAAAAAGTTATTAACATTAATGAAAAATCACAATTTTTATATTATTATGAATATCTCAGTAAGCTTTGATGTTTTTTTAATGTATTACCGGTTTTTTTTCTGTGTATAAATGTAAGAAACTTTTTTTCCATTTAACGATTCCTGTATATCCTATAGTTTCTAAGATCCTAATGTGAGCATTAAAATTTTTCCCACTTGTGTATATATATATATATATATATATATATATATATATATATATATATATATATATATATATATATATATATATATATATATATATATATATATATATATATATATATATATATATATTTCTATTTAGATTTCCACAAGTATTAATGTTTAAATAAGACATTTTTCTTTAAAACTTGTGTAAATAAACGTACAATTAATTCAACGTTTCGGGAACGTCCTTTGTTCCCTTTGTCAAGAATTTATTTGACAATTACAGAAATTGAAATAAGGTAACTATTTTTAACAAGTACAGAATATGAAACAAGGTAACTAATTTAAATTTAATTATATATATATATATATATTATATATATATATATATATATATTTCGTTTATCGCCTTTTACATTATGTATTACCAATTCAACACTATTCAATTAAATTAAATGACTGTTCGTCTCGTAAAATGTTTACTATTCAATTCTTAATGCATAATCTGAGGACAAGACGTTCCGTTGATAAGTACGTTATTTATAGTTTTAAGAAAATGTCTTATAATATATATATATATATATTATAATAGTATCATATAATATATATATATTATTATTATAGTCATCATATTTATCAAATTATATATTGAATATAAATAATAATAATTATAATATGTTTATAATGAGAAAATAGGCTTTTGGCATATTTCGAGAAACAGTGGAATAAAAGTGAAGAATAATTCATTATAAAGTGCACGAGAAATCCTTGGAAATTATTTTTAAGTTCCTAATTATCGACAAAGCAATTGAAAATTAAAAATAAAATTAAATTTCTCCGAATAATTACATTAAGGCATACCTTTGGTAACATCGTTAAAGCTTAGACAATTCTGCATCATTTTGGTCTAAGGCTCTAATTGGCGTACGACCTTAATAAGATGGGGAAGCTATTGAATGTGTAATCATTTAAATCGCTGTTATTTTTTAAACGACTTATCCGATTGTAGTAAACCTAGGCTTGTTAGAAGAAAAAGGTAAGTACATTTTAAATGTCGCATCCATTGGTACGCGATTAGCTCTAATAAAATTGTTAGAGGGCGCAATTTGTAATAATACCAGTTTTTGATGTTGTATTCAGAAAAATTAAATCATACCGGTTATAATTATGACATCATAAGCGGAAAGTAGCTTAAATTTGTAACAAAAAACGTAAATAACGCAATTTGATATCTTTAAATTTGTTCCAGAGTTATGGTGAAAAGAAGACTTTTAACCGTTTAATTTAATAATTGATTGTTGCTATGGTTTCTTAAGGTGTATAGGTTGGATTAGTAATGAGGAATCTGCATTTATCATAGTCTGTGCCTCCTTCACACTCTATCTAGGCTTAGGACTAGTCCAAACTAACAAATTGCAAAATTTGGAGCGTGTTTAGAGGCCAACGGGCCATAACAACGATATCAAAGTAATGATTGATTTTGTTTAAGAAACTTTTAATAGAATGGTACAAAATCATGAACAACTGTTAATAAACAAGTGAAAAGCTATAAATGTTCAAATTGACGGCCGTTTTGTAAAATTCAACTATTAATTCTTGTTCTCGTACTGGAACAGCTGTTTCGATTTCGTTTCGTGGAATCGAATTTATTGCAATTTCAATTCGGTGAATCATGTCCTCTCGGTGGTTGGTCTCGTTTCGTAAACAATATCTTTTATTCTTCACAAGTAGAAATCTAATACAGTTAAATCCGGGGATCTAGGTGGCCACGGAAACAAACTACCCTTCCCATCCAGCGATTTGGGTATCTAACATTTAAGAAATCACGGACTCTTCGGGAATAGTGTGAAGGACATCCATCATGTTGATACTACAGGGATGCTCTCACGTCAAGGGGAATGTCTTCTAAAAGATTGGGCAAGTCATTTTGTAAAAAGTTTAAATAAGATTCACCATTTATGTGTCCATGAAAAACAAAGTGTCCGATAATTCTGTCACCTAAAACACCACACCACAAATTTACACTCCATCTGTTTTGGTGATGCACTTCGCGCATCCAGTGAGGATTTGTTTGCGACCAATAATGCATATTGTGCAAATTAACTCTGCCGCAGCTAGTAAAAGTAGCCTCATCGGTCCATAAAACTTTGGAAAGGAATCGAAGATTTTCACTACACATGTCTCTCAGCCAATAAAAATAGTCGAGCCGCCTGTCAAAATCAGTGTCTGATAAAGCCTGGTGTAAAACTAGATGATAAGGATGCAGCTTAAAATCCTTTAAAATTCTGAACACAGAAGCAACACTTACACCTAGTTCTGTGGAAATCTCCCTGATGCTTACGTGAGGCTCCGATTCTACGTACGCAAGAACATTAATACTATTGTCTTCATTTCTTATGCGACGTCTTCTGACAGGAAGTGGAATACGTCGTACATTTCCTGTTTGTCTTAAACGTGTTGCCATTCGCGGAAACACTTTTCTAGTGCAGTGCCTTCGATCAGGATATCTGATAGCGTATTGTCGTTCCGCAATAGCTGCATTTTGAAAACATTCATAATACACGGCAAGCATGTCGTAATCCTCGGCATTGGTATACGACATTTTGAAGGATAGCACTAATTTCTGATAAGGTACAATGAAACCCAAAACTAATGAAGGAAAAATTTTTACAACACAACATCAATCAAAATTAAGTAAGTTGACAACTATTTCAATTTATTTACCTCCATGGAAACGAGCCGACTTTGTTCCGCAGCAAATTAGATTATTATTTTAAAACACACCACATTAGAATTATGCCTTAGAAGTTTTATATGATGTTATAAACGTACAGAAGAAGAATTAGTAGTTGTTTTTACAAAACGGCCGTCAATTTGAACATTTATAGATTTTCACTAGTTTTTAACAGTTGTTCATGATTTTGTACCATTCTATTGAAAAGTTTCTTAAACAAAAATCAATCATTACTTTGATATCGTTGTTATGGCCCGTTGGCCTCTAAACACGCTCCAAATTTTGCATTTGCTTAGTTTGGACTAGTCCTAAGCCTAGATAGAGTGTAGGGGAGGCACAGACTATGATAAATGCAGATTCCTCATTACTAATCCAACCTATACACCTTAAGAAACCATAGCAACAATCAATTATTAAATTAAACGGTTAAAAAGTCTTCTTTTCGCCATAACTCTGGAACAAATAAAGATATCAAATTGCGTTATTTACGTTTTTGTTACAAATTTAAGCTACTTTCCGCTTATGATGTCATAATTATACCGTATGATTTAATTTTTCTGAATAAAATCAAAAACTGGTATTATTACAAATTGCCTAACAATTTTATTATGAGCTATCGCGTACCAATGGATGCGACATTTAAAAGTACTTACTTTTTCTTCTAAACAAGCCTAGGTTTACTACAATCGGATAAGTCGTTTAAAAATAACAGCGATTTAAATGATTACACATTCAATAGCTTCCCCACTCTTATTAAGGTCGGTACGCCAATGAGCCTTAGACCAAATGATGCAGAATTGTCTAAGCTTTTAACGATGTTACCAAAGGTATGCCTTAATGGGAATTTTCGGAGAAATTTATAATTTTATTTTTAATTTTAATTGCGCTCTTGCGATGAATTACGGAACTTAAAATAATTTCCAGGATTTTCTCGTGGCGACTTTTATAAGAATTTTTTCCACTTTTATGTCCACTAGTTTCTGAAATATGGCCGGTGGCTTTAATGAAACACCTGTATATATATATATATATATATATATTATATACACAACATATATATATATATATATATATATATATATATATATATATATATATATATATATATATATATATTGTGCAGTTTATCAGCCTATTTCCACAGTTTTTGCTTTTGTAGCGCGACGTTTCGGAAGCGGACTTTACTTGCGTCATTAGGCTTAGCCCTGAGGACTGTTTTTGCATTTGAGTCGAATTCATAAGCTTCCTAAGAGAGCTCTTGGACGATCGCGCCCTAACATTGCTTTAATTCAAATATCTTCAAAATGGTTTCCCTTTAAATGATAGCGTTCTGTACATTTATTTAGTGGAATATGCCCAATCGTATGGCATGAATATGATTTTTTAGTTGTACTCATAAGCGGCTCGTTTGGGCGGGGCATTGGACATTGTTATAACTTTTGTTAAAAAATTTCGATTTTTTCATAAAAGAATGATACTCTTGTCTGAAGTCGCTACGAATCCATTTACAATTATGAAAGATGGCTATGGAGAATAAACAAAAAACAATTGCGTGAACATCAAAATAACTAGTATTACAGATACTAGTTAAGGTTAAAGTGTCAAATAAGTTTTAAGTGAAAGATTTTTTATTGTTCAGTTACATTACCGTACATACAAGAAGTTGAATATTGTTAGAATGGTTTCGTTTAGTAACGAAGATAATGCCGATATGCATTTTGTGTACGGCGAAATACAATGCAACGCTCGGGCAGCAGCACGTAGATATGCAGATAAATTTCCAGGTAGAAGATATCCTGCTCCTAAATCTTTTACGCTTCTTCATAAAAGAATTAGGGAAACAGGATCGGTAATTCCTAAAAATAATGAAACGGGAAGACATGCTGATCTAATGGAAGAATCAGGATGATATTTTAATGGAAATTGAGTACAATCCGAAATAAGCGTAAGAAGGTTGGCTGCAATGTATCCTAATGTGTCAAAATCTTCTGTGTGGAACATTCTACATAAGGAAGGCTTGTATCCTTTTCATTTCAAAAAAGTCCAGACCTTGCAAGGAGTTGATTTTTCTGCTCGTGTTGATTTTTGCAATTGGATGCAAAATAAAGAGAATCAAGACCAAGATTTTTTTTCTAATGTTTTGTTTTGGGATGAAGCCGCTTTTACAAAATATGGAATTTTTAATACGCACAATGCACACTATTACTCCTATGTTGATGAAAACCCTCATACGATAAGGGAAAGTAAAAATCAGGAAAGGTTTAGCATTAATGTATGGATAGGTGTTCTTGGTGATAATTTGCTTGGATCTGTAGAATTGCCTAATCGTTTAAACGGCGAAGAATATCTCAACTTTCTATAAAATACTTTACCGTATTTATTAGATGATATTAATCTGAGTATTCGGCGGAACTTGTGGTTTTTACATTATGGTTGTTCGGCTCACTATAGCAGAACTGTTTGTACTTGTTTAGATAACAGTTACCGAGAGTAATGGATTGGAGAGGCGGTCCGGTTGGTTGGCCAGCAAGGTCTCCAGATTTAAATTCTTGCGATTTTTGTGTTTGCGGATATCTAAAATTAATGGTTTATTCCCAACCAATAGAAACACGCGATCAGCTTTGGAAAAGAATTCAGGATGCCTGCGACGAATTTAGGAACAATAGGGGATTTTGCAAAAATTCGGCAATCTTTACATTAACGAATGACAAACAAAATACACTCACGTACCACACACCTTTAGGCTACTCTGAACTCATTAAGCTTTCATAACTTTCACTTTCAGTTTCACCAGATTAGCAACGAAACGTTACTCTCTGATATGTTAGAAATTTTCTTTAGTCCGCCCTAGTCGACCGCTGAGGATGATAGCGTAGTTATCGAAACGCGTTCGGTGTTTTTTAATTTTGTGTGGTACGTGGGTGTATTTTGTTTGTTACAGATCCTGCCACAGTTCCAGTGTTCCAGATTTTTCATAAACGAATAAATTTGTGTATAGAAACGAATGGTCATGTCGTCGTCTTTTGTAGATTCAGTTGTGGGTTTCATGCTTTCAGTTGTCATTTTGAATTTTTTTTATTATTAATTGTGTCGGCAATATTTTTTTGTATTAAAAACGATTATTTTTTACCGGAGCAGTTATTTTGTTTATTTTCCATAGACATCTTTCATAATTGTAAATGAATTCGTTAGTTAATTTTATAAAAGTATGATTAACACATGTAAAGTTCAAATCGATTTATTTCGAAAACGCCTATGATCGGGCATATATCACTAAATAAATGTACAGAACGCTATAATTTAAAGGGAAACCATTTTGTAGATATTTGAATTAAACCGATGTTAGGGCGCCATCTTCCAAGAGCTCCAGCTTTCTTAGGAAGTATATATATATATATATATATCATATATATATATATTATTATATATATATATATATATATATATATATATATATATATATATATATATAATTAGGGTTAAAAGTATGGAGACGGCGATTTATTGTCGTTAATATTCATTTTAGGAAATTATGTTCAATACAAAAGTTTGTTATGAAATTATTATCTACATTTGAGAATACTTGAATTATTTTTTCTTCAATTGTTTTTAAGTTACGACGTCATCGATATTTTTGAAATGACAACCTACATTTCTGATTATTGATTTCGATAGTACATTCTATTCTTCTTTCAACGGTATACAATTTTCAATATGTTACATTTGAAAAAATTGAGAAAAGTGCCTTAATGTTCAAATATTAAAGATCCATTAAATTAGCAGAATTAATTAACACGGTAACTAGACTCATTTATTTGCAATAAACTTATCAGTCACAATCTTATCATTAAAAAAAAATTAATAACTAAGTTAAAGTAAGTGTTCAAATTGTTCTCCATTTCTAATTTGACAATGACTCAATCGATTTACAAAACCCTGAATAGAATTTTGTAAAAATTCTGGGAATTTCTTCTATCGTTCTGGTAATTCGGATTTTTAAATCTTCGACATCGTTCTTATCTTTGTAAACCCTGTTTTTACGTATCCCCAAAGAAAAAATCTAAAGGGCTTAAATCAGGCGAACGAGCTGGCCATTCAATACTTCCTCGTTTCCCAATCCATCTGTTTGGAAAGACGTTATCCAAATATTGACGAACATTTACACCATAATGTGGTGGTGCCATCTTGCTGAAACCAGATACTGTTATTGGGAAGGTGTTCATTGTTTTCATCTGGATACAGCATAGCACAAACAGGTATAATTTCATTTTGCAATAACTGCAAATACAGAGCCGAAGTAAATTGCCATTAATGAAAAAGGGACCGATAATATGACCCCTAGAATGCCAACCCAAACATTAACCTTTTGGGGTACTGCGTATGGTGCTCCATAAACCAACAAGGATTTTCCGATGACCAATATCTGCAATTATGTCTGTTTACTTCACCGGTAAGACAAAAGGTAGCTTCGTCAGAGAAAAGAATATTGTTGACGAAATTTGCATTATTATTGTAAATATTTGACATTTCTTCACAAAATTGTAGTCTCCTATCAAAATCATCTTCCGTCAACTTGTGTACCTTATAAGGTTTATACTTTTCACTTTTCAAATTGAAACAACCGATGACTGTGAAATATTGTGATTGGCCGCTAATTGATTGGTTAATAAATGGGAATCTTCAGATACGGCCAATAGAACATTCAGTTTTTATCATCGCTTTTCGCTGTTCTAGGTCTACCACTCCTTGGCAAATCTTTAACACTACCGGTTTGTTCAAAGCGTTTTAAGGTTTTACCAACAACGGATTTAGAAATTGGATTTCTGTTTGGATGCGTGTCATTAAATAAATTACAAGCGTCTTGTAAACTTCTGCGTCTATTTCCATAACCCAGCATCATAAGTATTTCAATTCTTTCACGTTCACTTAAACTCGCCATTGCTAATATTAACAGCAACAAATTGCACAATTGAAATATGTCAACTATTTGACATAAACAATAACCACTGATAAAGTTACCTCGCTCGAGTTTGTTTATCGCCTCGCTTTTGTCTATCTAGATTAATTCTGCTAATTTAATGGATTTTTAATATTACATTAAGGCACTTTTTCTCAATTTTTTCAAATGTAACATATTGAAAATTGTATACCGTTGAAAAGAGAATAGAATGTACTATGAAAATCAATAATCAGAAATATAGGTTGTCATTTCAAAAAATATCGATGACGTCGTAACTTAAAAACAATTGAAGAAAAAATAATTCAAGTATCCTCACATGTAGATAATAATTTCATAACAAACTTTTGTATTGAACATAATTTCCTAAATGAATATTAACGACAATAAATCGCCGTGTCCATACTTTTAACTAACCCTGTATATATATATATATATATATATATATATATATATATATATGCTATGGGTGATAGGAGCCCATCGCCATCCCAAGCTCTGGTTGATATAATTTGACTTCTACTTGGAAATATGTGGTTCTAATGCATATTGGCAGAAGTTCCATTATTGTGTTTACCGAGAGTTGGGTGCTTTAGTCTAACCTTTCATCCTTTTCCATCCTGCTTCTTATGATACCTAGTGGCTTACCGGTGGGCACCTTTGTGAATAGGCTCACGACGTCGAAGATTACGACTATTTCTTGGTTTTGTTGGAAGTTTCTGATGGTTTCCACGAAGTGCTGCGTATTCTTGATCATAGACCCGGTTGTGCGTGATGATGCCTAGTACATACCGAATTTCTCGAACTCACAATTGGTTTCAGACGTATTCCTTCCTTATGGATCTTTGGTAGCCCGTACAGATGCGGAGGTTTGCTAGCTATAGTGTGGGGCAAGTGTAGTAATCGGAGAACTCCCCCTTGTGTTTTGCCAGAGTCTGCTATATCCGTCTTTCGATTGATGGTGTGAGGTCTTTTGGTATGTATGTACTCTGTCGCGTTTCTTTTTTCTGCCGGGAGAATTTTGATCGATGCGTCATTCTTAAGGGAAATGACCACTCCTGTTGCTAGGTTAGAAAGGTTGGATTTAGTTGGCCTAGATGAATCTAAGACTGATCTAACCTTACTTCTGTATTGATCGGCTTCTTCAGCATCTAATTTCGTAGCTGTTTCTTCAACTGCGGTTATTAAATCTACTTTCGGAACATACCTCGGTGTTATGGCATAGTTCAAACCTTCGTCCTGAACTTTCAGTTCGTTCTCGTTTAACTGTCGTTTTAGAGATGTTTATGACAGTGTGTTGCGATTGATGTTGGTTGGTTCTTCTCCTTCATTAGCTTTTCTAGATTTTTCTGCTGAATTTTCTTGTGCTTTGCCTTGGTCTTTGAATATTTACTTCTGGTAGTCGTATTTATCCTATCTAAGTCTTGTTCGTTCACTCGATTTCAAATGGTTTCTCTGATTTTGTTGGATTGGTGTTCGAGCTGGTATTTTCTGAAACGGTGATGTCTGATTGGTTCTTTGACTAACGGTTCGCTAACTCTGCGATTTTTGATACTCTTGGACTGTGTATCGAAGTGTTTATGTTGAACCTGGTAGGTATTACGTTGTTATCATGGGCTTTGCAGAGGAAGGTTGGGTGGTTCTCTAGTGCTATCTTGTTCATGGATGTTTCAAGCTTTCTGAAAAGTTTTTGACATCGGAGCCGTGCTGAGGTATTAATTCTGTATTTTGTAACTGTGGTTTCATATTAGTTGAGTCGATCGGCCTAGTTTTTGCTTGCATGTTATCAGGCTTAGTCCTTAGAAGAACTGTTTTTGCACTTGATTCGAATTCATGTGTTATGATTATTTTTCCCAAGCACTTGACTACTCTCAGTTTCTTTGGTACCTTCCACCTACAAGTCTGATACCTTTACCGCTGAGCCACTGAGTATTCTATATATATATATATATATATATATATATATATATATATATATATATATATATATATATATATAACTTTCTTGATTGCGCAGATGTATTGCGCTTAAGCTCTTGCGTATTATTGGGATCCATATGGATTTCATTTCTCGTCCTTTGCCACTATCTGTACGTTATCCCATTGTATGCGGTAGTCTTCGTTCCAGACATGTTCGGTGATTCTTGTTCTTTCTGTTTCGCCTTTGCGGCTGTTCTTATGTTCCCTCACTTTGAGTGGTCTATTGCTCCCTCTACGTATGCTCTGCTGCATTTGATGGTAGGTTGTATGCACAATTCTTGAAACTCTAGTCTTCATTGTGTCGTTTGGTTTTATTTAGTATTCTGAGAGTTTTGTTGATTTGAAGGCAGTGCTTATTCTGTAGTTGTTGCCTATCCTTCGTATTTGGTCTGAGATACCTTGTATATATGGTATTATCGCTGTATATTTAGGTTCTTCTTTTTCGGTTACTCTCTCGTTTAGGTTAGGTTGTAGATCGTAGCCTACCTTAAAGCAATGTTCTTTTTTTCAGATCCTCTTGCTTTGAGCATATTGTTTTCGATCTATCGTACAAGATCTTGCCACGCCTAACTTCACGCTTTGTGGTGATGTTATATATCATTTTTATTATTTTGTTACTTCTTTATAATTGTCAAGTTTGTACAAAACAGAATAATTTTTTCCTATTTTGACATACTGTACATTTTCTTTGTGATTTGCTACTTAGGATATACCTTCTTTTGCATATGTTATTTTAATATATGAGAATTTCAATTTCGCCGAAAATGACAAAATTTTGATTTTCAAATGGAACACTACGAAAGTGTAGAAGCGCCACTACATATTTTTTTATAATTCGTATTAACTGTAAATTTATAGATATAACTGTCTGGGTTGTGGAATGGTTAGAGAACTCATTCTTTTCAGATAAGAAGTAAAACTGTAGGTCCTGTGGCATTACGGTGTTTGACAGTTAAAGATCCCTTACTAAAGGTGAAATTCTTTAGCAAGGCAAAATTCTGGTGACGGTACTACCAGCACCATTAGTAGTGGATGCACATAGAGATACATGACATGTTCGTTTGCGTCTAGATCTCGGCCCATAACTAGACATACAAAATACAGTAATAATTGTGAATTTTAAAATTCACAATTAGAACCTGCTAATTTATAATACTTAACCTAATGTTAAAATTGACAGTAATTAACTGTAAATTACAGTTATTAGGTGTGAACCTACAATTAGAAAGCGCAATTTTAAAATTCACAGCCTATGAATTGCTCTTGAAAACGAAAAACTAGACAGTTGTGGAATTGTAGTTCATACAAGTAAATTCAACTTAGGTATACGTATGAACACGATAACTGCTAACTACAATCACGGTATTTTATGTACAATGTTTATTGCAAATAAGAATACACTCGTTGGATTAGTGTATTACGTACGCAATACCGTGCTAGTGGAGTTTTGGTACCCAACCTGTTTATCAATCGGGAGGTAATCGGTTCGATTCCGTTACCGTCTACTCTGTGTGAGGTTTTTCAGGGTATTCCGCATACACATATAGCGGCATGGTCACTGCGTATACGCAGTGTAGCTTATTATGTAAATGCTGGGGTAGTATTTTCCCCCTCAGAACCCTAATCTATCCTTAATCCCACATACTTAATTATGAAAATCCAGAACTGTGGCTGAAGGAGCTTAAAAAGCTCAAGCAGAACCCCCACCCCTTGGGGAGGGAATTAAACGTGGTCTTTTCCGTTTCCTTTCACGTATACAATGCACTTTACGTATTGCATAAAGTGGATTGCGTATGGTGTATATCGCGAAGCATATGACTGATGTATTGCATATCGAACATTGCGTATTTGATAATGCGTGTGGTGCATTTGGTATTATGAATTAAGTATTGCTTATTAAAAAATTCGACGCTTCTGTTGAACGCTGTATATTTTTCAATACATATTTAGATACTACAGAAGTAGAACAGGGACACCTTCCGCCATCTTGGATTTTCTGGGGAAAACCCATTTTTCACTTTTTTATACGCCCACGTGGGGATCGTATTTTTTCACAGCTATGGTTTCTTTTCGGAGGGCATTTTCAAGCCTTGATGAAATTTTCACCCTGATTTGGTTGTATTAAGAACCTTTTTTATGGTTTCTTTTCGGAGGCCATTTTCAACCCTTGATGGAATTTTGGCCCTGATTAGAGCCCTTTTGGCTGTGTTAACTTTTTTGTCAGTTCACACCTATGGCTTCTTTTCGGCGGTCATTTTTAACCCCTTGATGGAATTTTCACTTTAATTTGGTTGTATTAAGAACCTCTTTGGCAGTTTAGCCCCTGGAAGGTATGTAAATGCGTGCGCATACAATGTTCTAATAAGGGGCCCTAGTGCTACCTCATAAGACAGATATAAGAAGTTGTGTTAGTGTCTGCGCCCCTGTCGTGGCCCCTTGGCGGGAAATTTGAAATAAGGGGGCACTAATGCTAACTTGTAAGACATGTGTAGATCTTCAAAACTTGTTCTCGGCCCTTCGCCCCCTGTCGCGGACCCTGGTTGGAAATGGTATGGGGCCCTAACCTTATATATAAGTGCAGAAACTAGCTCTTGGGCCTTGGCCCCTATCGTGGTCCCCTTGGTGCAATTGTATGTCGGTTCTAACCTAATCTCACAGTTGTAGGTCTTCGCCCCCCGTCATAAAAAAAATTGTATTCTAATAAGGTAGCCCTGCCTTGTAAGACAGGACTTGTATCAGGGTCTGCGCCTCAGCCCTCTGAGTAAAAATTGATTTTTAGCGCCATCTAGTGGCGTATAGACTAATGAACATTTTCTGTAATAGAAGTTGATCATGCGCACCTCTCTTTCTCTCGTTTATCCGTTTTTCTCTCTCCCTCTCGCTCTGTTTCGGCTCTTTCTCACATGCAAACAAACCAATTAATTAATTAATCAATTAATCTCAAACAAATCATTCTCGATCACACCAATCTCAATCAATCAACCAAAATCAATAAATCATGTCTTACAGTTTGCGGAAACCATCTTACAGTTCAAAACTGAATACATTAAAGTCTAAATTAAATATGACGTGAAATATAATAATTAACATTATATTATACATAAATGTTATACGTGATGTTTCTGTAAGGGTATCAATAGTTATTTTCCTTTAGCTCAAACCGTATAAGTGGTCGTTAAACTTTAATGTTTTACACTTCCACGGCGTCTTTTATTTAACATTAAGGCATTTAATTTTTACTAATCGGAAACGCTTTACTTATTTAAAACGACTTCCTTCACAAATTAACAGTTTTTCAACACATCTCGTAATTGTTTTACCCGATACGAAACCTGTAGTTATAAAATTACTTGCATTTATGTTATGGCAAAGGTTATAAACAACGCCCGCGAACAGTGGTTTATATCGCGTCTAATGTCAACTGTCTCACCCTTCAAGATCTGTTTGCTTTTATTGGTCTGAATCATGTTAGAAGTCGCAAGAGAAATTTTTTGTACCCAAGTTTTAAATCTACCCATTAGTAATCAAAAGTCTTGAAACTCCATTTTTATTCATGATATACTTTTGAAGGCGATCGATATTTTTCCATACATAATAAATGTATCGTTTAAAACTAAAATTACTATGATTACTAAAATTTTCTACGGTATTTAAATTTAGTCTGCATTTAATTTGAACTCAATATAATTGATTTAATGAATTCTTCCTTTTCAATATCAGCCATTTTACTTAATTTTTTTAAAAAACTAATCGTAATAACTAAAAATTATTAATTTTATTAAATACATAACTAAGAAGTTTACCTGGGGTAGGATTTGAACCTACGACATATACTTTGCTGGAGTACCGCTCTAACCAACTGAACTACCGAGATACAAGTCTCAATCGATGGAAATTTTTTCTTTATTATCATCATAATCCTTTGTAATATGATCTAAATAGTCTACAAATTACTCTCAATCTTTACCTTTTTTTTTCCGTAAATTGTAAGATAACGTGTGACTCATTTATCCTATATTGACGTGAAATACATTCATAATCGTTTATGCTCTTTAAGTAGTAGGTAATTGAAAATGGTGTTATATAATTGAATGAGTCCTCTGGTAAATCTTTTCTAGGTATGTACTATGGTGCTTCGTTTTTATATCATGACATTTGATATAGGGAAAATAAAAATTGATTAAATGGGGAGTGTTAATGACAATAGTGTGAAGAGAAAAATTGTTTTCATTGAACCATTCTGTATTTGAGTTTTGTTGTATTCTGGTTCCTGCGATTAAAGGAAATTTAAAAATGGTGTAATTAGGGGATTACTTACTGAGCGTAGTGTACATTCGTCAGCTCTTGAAACTAATGAGAAAGTTACATAAAAATGACGAAGAAATAAAAAATTTCACAATTTTAAATTAGTTTTCTTTTTGTGGTTTGAAAAGTTATTTTTGACTTTAGTAACTAATTTAAGAATTTGAAAAGTGCTACTAAAATTAAGGTGTTTACTTTTTAAACACAATTTTTTGTTAAAAACAATTTATATTGATTTTACTTATACAGTCACTCAGTCGTCACCTAATCAAGGATCCTACGGTAAAAGTCCTGCAGTTATTAAACAAAAACATTATTTTTGGTAAAGAATGCCATGGAAGTTAGACAATTAAACTTATACGAATGAACAAAAAATAATTATTGTTAGTTTAAAGTAAAATTTTTGTCCAACAATGTTGAAGACATTTGAGTGAGAGACAACGTATTGAAATATTAATGATTTAAGGGGACAGAGATAGACAGAGGACTCAAAGCGCAGCATGCAATGTATTCAACGGAATTTACCCAGATACTCCTGTATTTGAAGGAACAATCACTCAACTAATTAAAAAAATCCCTGAAACTGGTAACGTTAAGGACGTGGGAGAACTGGCAACAACTAAGGGAAAAGCTTTAAATGTTCTGCTGGCAATTGAAGAAACGCCGCAAGTTTCAACGAGAGAAGTAGCAAAAAATTTAGAAAATAGTCATACTTCGTGATTGGAATTAAAAAAAATTCATCCTTATGAGCTTCAATTAATACATGATTTCGATGAAGATGATTGTGATAGACGGATAGATTTTTGTGAGCAAATGATGGAACGATGTAAAGTAGATGTGAATTTTGCTTCTCTGCTGAAGCGACCTTTACACTCAATTAAATCCACGTAGTTATCAGTATTGGGCGAAAACGACCCCACACAGGGTGCAAAAGGCACACACCAGAAAAGAAAGCATATCATAGGACCGTTTTTCAAACAAAGACCACGTAATTTTGAAGGTGCAAATAATTACCGAAATGTAGAGGTGTTACACAGAGCTACTGCAGTAGAATTTAAATGCCGATTGGGTCATTTCTTTGTAACGGGTTCAAACGGCAATAGAATAACTGAAAGGACAAACTAGCTCGTCGTGAGATCGTGAATTTGATTAACATTTTGTAGTTACGATAATACGGTAAATCTGCTCACATAATGCTTTGGACGCCACCCTGTCTTAATGTACAAAAGTGGGTGCACAAGCATAAAACGGGGAAAAATGCATGAACCTACCTTTTTGTTCGCCACCAACGGTTCGATTCTGAAACGTAATGCCCCAAAACACCACAATATTTGAAAGTTTAACTTTTAATTTTTTACTAAATTCCACCTTGAATATTGTTGCTAAATTAAACTAAGGAAATCTCCCCACAATTGGAATCAACTTTAATTTAATCTCTAATTCAAATAAAAGAGCCCCCATCCTTATCTTAGTTGACGTAATATTCAAATTAAAACGCCCGTTAGCTTCGGTTTCCAATCGAAATTTACCACTTAAAGAAACTGACTAATTCAATTTAACAATTATTAAAATTAATTTAAACAAACGTTCAAATACACAATCAATTTCAACTTAACGAATAAAGCTTTTATCGTCGAATATAGTTTGAAAGTAAATCACTCCTTAAACCTTTAAAATTCTTAACTTTGCAACTACAAAAGCGCTGTCGAGATCTCAAGATTGGCGGCACATGTTCTTTTATTTAAATATAAATATTTAATTATACTTTAAAAAGAAATAATCGCAAACCATCCGAACACCACGTCCTAGTAGTCAAGATGAAACAAATCAAATTAAATATCTCAAGCTACACGTGAATAGATGACTAACAAATTCGTAAACATGTCGATAACAAATAAACATGTAACTTTTAAAAATGCTATTAACTGGTGACGTGTAGTTTATAATATTTAATAAACACAAATAAGTTCAAAAATCTTCTTTAAAATCAAACAACGTTTACATTTATTTTAAACCAAAATCACAATAAGCACCTAAATATTTTACCTTATTCTTTCAGGACGCCAAAGTAGAGACAGTAAAGGGATATTCCGAGTCTCATACTCGTCTTTTCCGCTCGACACGATAGCTGGCCGCTTTCCAACAACTATATTCCTGACAACATCCAAAATTCTACTACGTTAGCTGATGGCTCGATACATTTACCGTCAGCATAATTTATTGGTGTATTACAGTTATAATATAACATCCAACGCGTGTGCTCAGATGATCCACTCAACACTCACGTTTGTTAATTCAACCCACTTAATTACTAAAATAAAATGTGTTCTGCAAATTTCATCAAAATACATTTCGCGAAATGGGATAGCAGTCTACACGTTACTCTAATACACACGGACATAGACTTAACGCTACCGCTCCACCACCGTGTATTGGCCATATATATATATATATATATATATATATATTAGCGGTATCTCTTTCCAATAAAAGATATTTTTTTTATTGGTGCCCCATTTTACCTATTTAAAGCACACCTCGAAATAAAATAGTTACCTTCACAATACACAAATGGACAAACGAGGTTCTTTTTCTTTTCACAACGGCGCTGACTGCAATTGAATTACCCAAAATCTCATCGATAAAATAACCACTAGCTTCTTAATTCTTAAGTCATGTGTACACAAATTTCGTTAACGACAAACTTTAAACCAAAAACCATATAACTTCTGAATTCTTAAATTTATCTTTACATGAACTTTGGCAAATCGAACTTGACTTCCATAAAGCAAACTACGTTAAATCGTTCTTGGCCTCTATTTACACATGTATTAACATGAATGTTATATTTACACAACTAAATTTAAGTGGTATATGTCTACAGCAGTTGAAAATGCGATGAAACGGATCAACAGAACAAAGACTCAGCACTTAATAAAGCACTTGAACTAGAATCTATCATTCATTTCGAGCACTCCGGCTTCGCCGTCCTGCTCGAAAAATCGCGCGTGTTTTACAGACCTTGTTAACCACTTATACTTTAATATACTATTTTTGGCACTAAAAATAGAAAAAAACTAGTAAAATAAAATTTTGTTGTTGTTATGGTGGCAACTACGATCGTGGTTAAGGATATTATGCACCTACTATTTTACATAAAATGATTAGGCATCCTAGATATTACTAGGTACCTGCAAATAAGATCTAATCAATCTCATTTATTAATGGCGCATTCAATTGTAGCGCGGTGCGAACTCGGCGTGACTGCCGTGAGCTGCGTCACCCGCTGGGGGCTCTCGTTCTACTTCCGTGGGCAGCTGTCGCGTGTGTGGGATACAGGCGGGGTGGACGTGTCCACCTGTCACTAGCGTAGAGGAGAAACATGCCTGATGGACTCGCCCATCCGCCTGCGCTTCTTCGCGCCGCGTCAGTCTTCACTCACTACGAGTTCAGTGCAAAACAGACAACGCTATTAGTACCCGCGTGCGCTCCTCACTTCTCTTCACTACGTTATCAGTGATTAATTGGTAAAGTGAAATGGACAAAAACTTAAACTGATTACTTTTACCGTGTGGGGGAAAAGTAAAAGACTTAAGCCCACCGTTAGTCCAGACGACAACGTCACACAGCCGTCTTCACCAACTTCACAACCATCGTCTAGCAGTGAATCACTTGACAAGGTAACGCTTGTTGACTGTAACTTACCGCGCTCTAAAGAGAAAGAACAACTAGTTGAATGCAATGATGGCTGGCCAGATTGTTGGACTAACTTGCACAAAACTGAATTTTGCAAAAAATGACTGGTTGTTTGTTAAAAATGGAATGTTAGGATGCAGTACTTGTAAAGAGGTACGAATCTTATCTGTAAAGAAAAAAGCAGGTATGAAAATTTCAAGGGAATGGGCAAATGATGAGATAGAAGGTTATGGGGACACAAAAGAGAAAAAGCAAACTTCCTTAAGGAAAAAAATTCATGACCACAAAGAGAGTGCCGGCCATAAAGCTGCTGAAGCAATTTTATGCGAAGGTAAGGAGGGTAAATTAAAAAAATTGTTTTGAGGCAGCGTTCTCAAGAGAAAGAAGTGACTGGGAAGATATTCGAAACAGCATACAAAGTTGTTCAAGAAAATCAGTCCTTTCACAATTTTGAAACGGTGGTTGATTTGCAAGAACTGAATGGCATTCACATGGGTCGAATTTTACATTCAGACAAAGCTTGTGCTGACATTGCTTTGCATAGAAGTAAAGAAATGAAGAAAACATTTGTAGATGGAATCGTTAAGAATGAGTCAAAAATTGGTCTCATAATTGATGAATCCACTTCCTTAAGTAATAAGTAATGAGTGGCTCCATTAACGCCTTTTTGATCTAATTGAACTTGATGGTGTTACTGCTAAAGCTGTCTTTGACTCTTTGGTAAACTGTCTTCACTCTAATGGATTCACGTTTTTAACTAATAACTTGACAAGCTTAACTTGTGATTGTACTGCTACTATGATTGGTAAAAACAAAGGTATTGGAAACTTATTGTGTCAAAAATTCCCTTCTGTTATTGTTTGGCCCTGTGCAAACCACAGACATGAGCTGTCAGCGTCAGATGTTAACAAATCAGTTTCAGGGGTTAATAGGTTTAAATCCTTTATTGACAAACTCTACGTTGTGTACCAAGCTTCACCGAAGAACAGCAGGGAATTGCGAAGCTGTGGAAGTCTACTGGAGGCGAAACTGTTAAAAATTGGAAGAGATTGAGCACCCGTTGGGTTGCACCTAGTTTCAAGTCTGTTTCAGCGGTTTGGACGTCGTACGAAGCTTTAGCATACCATTTCAAAGAGGTGTCAAACGACCCAACTAGGGATAACAAGGACAAAAGTACATTTGACGGTCTTCTCAACAATATAACAGATACAAACTTCATCCTTGATGTGGGATTAATGGCCGATGCTCTGCAAGAGCTATCAGAAGTAAGTGAAGAGAGAAAAACAGTCTCACTTATTCAAAATTGGCCTAAGAAGCAGTAGATAACTTGTTTTTTCGGCGTTCCCCTTAAAACAAAAACAGGGAAGGGAACAGGGAACACAGGTTCCTTGCACCCTGAGATTTTCTATCAATCATTGAAAACGTCAATAAAACAAGATTTCTTGATCAAAATGATGCTGAGCTTGCTGAAGTAATTAAAGTTATGGATACTAAAAACTGACCCCAAAATGTCCCAATAACGTAGGGAGAAAATGATATGAGGAAGCTTGCTTCTAGGTTTAAAATAAATGAGAGGCAGTTAATAACAGACTTCCGTAGTATGTACACTTCAGGGCTTTGCTGGAAAGCCTTTGAAAACCTTTGAAACAATCAATAAACTGTTGCGATTTCATTAAGCGAATGCGAGAGAGGTTTCTCTCAGATGAATTTGATAATCCACACCACTGACAGCTTCAGTCAACATTAACACAGTTTCTGAACTGTTTTTAAAAATCAATGGACCTCCTCTTCGGCTGCTTAATCCAGAAAAGTATTCGACTCTTGGCTTGTGACTGAACACCACTCAGCGCTAGCTGTGAAAAGTAAGGAGAGATCAAGAGAAAAGAAGTATGATGACAATGTGTCAAAGTTTTGGTCGATCTTTTAAGAACAATTTCTCAGATAAATAGAGATGCTGTACTGTTTTGTCTGTTTTTCTTAATGTTAATTAAAACTTATAGTTCAATAAATCATGTTAATCAATTTGTTAAAACCTAATACATAACAATGCCAAAAGTATTATGGAATTGTAGGGGATGAGAGAGGGGGATGGGTCGGAGGGGGATAATGAGGAGGGGGGCGTTAATAGGCCCCGGTATGTTACAGTACCGGCACCTCAATTTCTAGAAATCGAGCACTGTATATATATATATATATATATATATATATATATATAAAGTTAAATTATTTTTTGTTTACGGCCATGTGCTACATTTAATAGGGCTATTAAATATTTTTTTTCATTTCCGGTTAAACCGGAACTATTGTTTTTTAAATGACACCCTGTATATTTTTTTAGACTACATGATTCCTCATTATTTTTTCTTTCTGTAAATATAAAATTTTATGGGTATTATATCAGAAAATTTTGTTGTAAATCGCAAAAAACTGTTTGAAGGCGTATAAGACTCCTATTTAAAAAACAAAATAGCTATTGCCATGGAAAACGGAAACAACTGCTTTTATTATTAGTATTTATTAGAATAGTATGAAATCTGGAAACGGATACATAAACAAAATACAAAATTCAACAAGTAATAAGCACGTATTTTTTAACTACAAAGATGGTATGCAGGAAAATTATTTTACAAATTGTTCAAAATTAGCACCATTTTGTGCAACACATGCCTCTAGCCGCTTTAGAAGTTCATGATCTGTTGTTCTATGTATCACATCGGGTGTTAACTGCATACAAGCCAACCAGATTTTGTTTTTTAAATGCTCTACATTTTGTGGCGGATCTGCATAGACTAGTGTCTTAAGATAGCCCCATAAGAAATAGTCCAGAGGTGTAATATCAGGCGATCTTGGCGGCATTTCCACTGGTCCATGGGTGGCAATTAAACTCCCATTAAACGTTTCGTTTAGACATTCACTAATAATGTTACTAGTATGAGCTGGCGCTCCGTCCAACTGAAAGTATATACTTCGTCACAATGCTAGTGGAAAATTTTCTGACATGGTCAAAGGCTCAGTATTTAAAAAATGAAGAAATCTTCTTGCAGTGAGAGTTGCGTCATATAAAAAAGGTCCCAATAATCTCCTATTAAACCGCACCAAACGTTAGTACCCCAAACGGTTTGATGGTTTGTATGTAATGTCCAATGTGGGTTTTCGTCCGACCAGAAACGATTATTTTGTTTGTTCATAACACCATTATTGGTAAATTTTGCAGTTGTTTCCGTTTTCCATGACAATAGCTATTTTGTTTTTTAAATAGTGATTTTGTACTCCTTCAAACAGTTTTTTGCGATTTACAACATATATATATATATATATATATATATATATATATATATATATATATATATATATATATATATATATATATATATATACTCAAATGGGGACAATGGGGCAAACCACTACTTTTCAAAATTATGAATGATAGTCTGTGAAACACTTCCTTTCGTTGCACAGCGTAATTTTACATTCTTCTCAGTACCATCGTGCCTTTTCGATGACATTTTGCACACTGTATAGCTGGTTTGTAATTTTTTTGGCTAATGGCCATTCTCCACTTTTCTACATGAAACTGGCACGTGTCCAGAAGGTCGTGGTTTAAACTTGGCCTTTATATTTCCTATCAAATAATGTAACACAATTTTTCTTTGCAATTCTAACAGGCCAATGGATTCTTGGGAAACTAGCTGATATAATCTCCAGGAGTTGACGAGTGTCATATTTACCATATTCGTAAACAATACCCACCAACATGTTTTTCCTCTAACTACGATGCGGTAATTATTAACAGATTGGTCGTGTAGGTCTACTCCACCCATTGATTTACTATAGTTTTTAAAAAGTGCTAGTTGAGAAACGTCGATTTTGCATTTTGCACTATTTGACCAACGTTTCACACGAGTTGTAGGTTCGAGAGCATCGTACTCTGTTACCATTGTTACCGGGCTGTTATCTTGCCATCTTACAAAGAGAATACCCGATTTACCATCGTGGAAGTATTCAAAATATCCCTTTTCCTTTTTTTTAAATTGCTTTACATCAGATAAAGGACACTTTGTAACAACCCTTTTTGAGTTGTATTAAAATATACCTTAATTTAAGGTCTTTCATTCATTCAGTTGTATATATAAGAAAAATTTTAATTATTGAAATATAGGTATGTGGTAGGCAACTTAATTTGCATATCTTCTTAAGGGTATATATTTCTTAATGGTTTATATTCCCACTTCAAATTATTGTTTTCTGATCATTTGATTTGCGCAACGCGTCATCATCATCTGACCTCTTCCGACTTCCTAAGCATCCATTTTTTTTACTTCCTGATGAATGTTGAAGCAGGAAGCTTTGTTGTGGTTTTCCACCTAAATTTTAGTGTAAAGTGCCATTAATTTGATGGTAAGATATCTTTTAACGCATTATACTAAAAATTAAAACATTTGCTCTTTTCAGGCACTTTTTTTTTACTGTTACTTTTACTTTTACTTTGATTACATTTTAAGTACGCGTTTAATTTTATTGTTGCGTACGCTTTCATTTTATGATTGAAAATTTTATTGGAAAATTTCAAGATAATGCATTAAACGGATTATTTCAATTTAAAGAAGAAATTTTTAAGAGATAAAAATTCCAGTTTTGGCTGTGGCTGATAACATAAAGCACACAAGGATTACGTCATCTTAGTTTGCAATTCTGCATCATTTTTTGTAATACCAGGGATCCTCAAGAAGATTTTGTATATATTGTACAGGTATTTATTTTTAATGATTATTAGTAAGTCAAGGCTATAACTAGTTTTAAGATATAATTTATATAACCCTAAATTTTAACTGCTAATAAACTTAGTTGTATATTTTTTATTGTTTTATATTTTGATAAAATTTTTAGTGTAAAACTCGGTTTAGTTATTCCGAGATAATTAAAAAAAATAACTTGGCATCCGAGATCATTTTTATTAGTGTTACATTGCATTTTTATTATTTAGGTTAAGTGAAAATAATCTAGCAGAATTCGAGGTAATTAAGCAAATCAAAATATTGAATCGCCCACTTGAATCTTCCGACTGGGACAACGGCATTATTTGTGGTGAATGGTTAGTATCTCCAGTTAGTTTGACGACTTGTGTGTTTTGGAGAACATTTTTACTATTTCTTTATTATTATATTATTTAAAATTTATACGATTACCATTTACACTACTAATTTTATAACTTTTTTGTTCGATTCTCCCTAACTGTTCCCGTTGCTCGTTGTCCACGTTCTTCAGGATCTTTAGGAGACTGTGACTACTAAAATAATTGTCGAAAAATACTACGTGGTCCGATGGAACAGAGACAATCTGCAAGAGATTGAGAACAATTTGTGAGTCTAAAGGAATAGTATTATCAGCTTGAGATGTACCTTTGCACCACAATATGTGTCAATTGATGTGTATATCCCGTTGAGCTGCATAACTTCCAGTTTTTATATTCGAAACGCACAGGTTTCCTCGAATATATTGTTTACTAGTATGACGCCAAAAACCTTGACTGTTGCTTTGTCAATCGAAAGATGTTCGTGAAAGACACCCCACTGTTGAAAATTTTGATTTAGTTTCAACATCAGTGGACCGACCTTGGACACTATCATTTTTATCAAGATAATCATTGTCAGCAAGGTATACATATTTTTTGATCTCCATGAATCTGTTCCGAGACATATCATTTCTAACCAATGGTACCTCCAAGTCTTCGTCAAAACTCCAATAATTTCTCTCGCTTGGTAGTCGATGATATCCTGTCAGTAAAAGACATCCAACAAAAATTTTTATATCTTCACGAGAAACAAAAAAATCGTGCTTATTTTTTTGAGATGAATACTAATTAGTCTGCTATGCAATATAACATATATGACATTGCTGAAACATTTTCTAGGTTGTTTATCATTATTTCATAATGATCTTTCCAGCCAGTCGTAGATGGCATATCGATATTTACATAGTCCTTGGTCCAGCTTGGCTCCTCAAGTTTTGCTCCTGCTGCCTCGGAGTGCAGTGTCTTGACAACGGTATGTTGTCTTCTTCATCACTTGTTTCATGTCTTTACCAAAATGTTCATCGATTTTACCAGCAACGCCAGCAGGCACAGAAAGGTCTTCTGGTGTCATTTCATTGTCAAACTCTCCCTCGTCAGTTTAAAGGTTGACATCAGGTGGAGTAATGATAATGTCAATGTCATCAAGTGTTTCATTTGCAGAAATATCCTCAACTGCGGGCTGCAAAAGCAACTAATTTCTATGCCAATAGGACTTCCTAGTAGAAATATATGGAAAATTCGAAAAATTCATTGATGTCTGCAAAAAAACAAACAAATTAAATAGCGTAACATTACTGGACTTGTCGGGAAATCATAGCGGTTCCGCCCATTGTGCCCAAATGAGTACACCACAAAATATGTTCTTACCTGATTTCTTACAAAAACAATCCGAATATTAGCACTATAGACATTTATTCACTAACGTCTTATAAATAAGTTTCGAGCCACTTAATTCTGTTTATATTGGAAAAAAACATTTTTTTTTTCTAAAAATATACAAATACTTGACGGATGTCAGTTGTGCTTCATTATGCGTTAAACAGCAGCATTACCGATAATTTGCACAACATAAGATTTCACTGCAGTCCTTTACATGTGAGCACTAGTTGGTTTTTCCCATTGTCCCCATATGGGGAGAACGGTCATTAATGGATTAAACAGAAAAACTTAAAGTTACAATCATGTTTCTATGAGACAGGTTATTTTAGTATTTAATTCTTTTTTGTTTTTAATTTCAGATTAAACATTGCATTGCAATAGCATGTGGAGATGTGGAAAGAGCATCACAAATATTGGTTCATCGTCAAGAAAATGGTCAATCGGTAAACTCAAATGGTGCAGTAACTTTACACCTTTCGAAACAACCAACAATTGACGATCAAGAATTAAAAAATCGGATAATTGAAAGATATTCATATATCGATCGTGAATCAGATATAAAAGAACATAGACCAGTTGCACCAAAAGTTGAACCGAAAAAATTAATACGTTATCGAGATAATAAAATTGTAAGTTTGAAGGGTGAACGTTATACTGAAGTAAAAAAAGGTGAAGATGTTGATGATGTGTCATTGAAAAAACAGAAAAAAGGACAAAGTCCGTAACCAGAAATGATTTCATCTTACGTCACAATCTTTTTGTTATTTTTAATTATTTTTCAATTTAATACTCGTGTACGAATTCTATTAATTTACGTTTGTTATTTATGTAACAGAAAATATTATTGTAAGTATTTGAAATTTCCGAATTTAGTTCCTTGTTTTATATTATATTATTTATTTAACGTGGAGGCTTGTAAGAGGCTGAATTTTTCGAATATTCCTATTTTAATTGTATTTAAAGTTTATGTAATCAAGAAAATATCTTTCGTATTGTTCAGATACGGAATGAGACGAATTGCCAACTCGAGTTATGTCATACTCAAAAATTTAATTGATGTTAAGAATCTGCGAAAATGTATCTTTCGATATTTTAGTGTTTCAATATATCTTAATGTATTTAGTAGAATTTACTCAATGTGTGAGTATATTAACGTAAAACGTAAAGTTATAAATTCACATTTTATGAACTAGCCATAAGGGGGCAAGTGTTAAGCTTGAATCTTGTCTGCTTTAAAATATGTAGGTTTTGTTACATGTATTTAAAGCAAACACGATACCTTGACAACTTGCTCCAGTAGATGTCATGCCGTTACAAGTATTACTATATAATAGAATTTTTAAGACTAGTCAAGCTTATACAGATATTTTTCTGTGTTTAATGTTTACTTTTTCTCTAGATTTAAGTATCGTACTAAAGCAGTGATGGAAATTAGTAGATTCTTAACTATATTATAAATATTTGACCAAATTATGCACCAATTCACTGCTGTCCTTTTAATCAAATGTTTTTGTAGTGTGCAGATTTGTTCACTCCCTTTATTACTGTGATTGCATTATATTCTATTACATAGTGTGTGAATTTATGCCTGGTGACACTATGTAAATCTTTTATGTGTGTATGTATGTTTTTTATTCAGTTTGAATGATAATTATTTTATATTGTAAATTATTTATGTCATTCCGATATTTCATTTATATAAATGCCGCATTGTTTTTAACACAATATAAATATTAAATATGTACAAAAGTAGTTCTTTTTTTATGTTTTCAAAGTATGATGAAGAAATTCCAGAGTTTAAATTTTTTTAATACCTTAATAACAATTAATTTTATAAGAAAATAAGACATGTTCTAAAGATAATTTAAATTCACTTAACGTTTCTATATAAAGTATTTTATTACAAGACAAAATGTATTAAAAATTGATTAAATGTCCTCTGTTCCATCTTATTTTGTGTTAGAGCAGGCCATGGTATTTTTTTTCTGTAAGTGGTATTCTAAGGCAACTATTTGTCCCGTAGCATACAGGACAGTCCCTTCTTTAAACTCATCATTTTGTATATGTAAATATTTTAATAAATTACATAAATGTTTCACATTTATAAAGAAGTCCCTTTTTTGTCACGTTTCATAGTTTAGAAGGAATTAATCAGTCTACAAAGTACCAAAAAAGATGGCGCTACATCAGATGAGATTCAATTGAATGACATCACAAGTTCTACAATTTACGAGACGTTTCTAGCTCTTTTGTCGACTTAAATAAATAAGGCACGATCTTGCTTGTGAGGCAGTATCAAGTCTAGGAAGAAAACAATTTGCTTATGATAATAATAATAATAATTTATTGGTCTAGTGAGTCACAGATTTATGATATTAGATATGTCAGACAAATTACACTTAAATATAAGACAAATATACATTATTGACAGGCGTTTACAAAATATTAAAATTGAAATATAGAATTGACTAGAATCTGAAGCTCAAATACTGTAAGCTTGTAACTTTGGGACACTTTTCCAAGTTTTAAGCTGCTCCTATCTTTGTTTTTAATATGTAAGGGCAGTCTTCCTCATACAAAATATGGCAGAACAATAACTCTAGAAACAGGGGTATTTTACCAAAAAAATTTTTAATTTATCCCCATCTTACCCCATCGATTGGGGTAAAATTGAGACAGTGCATTATCTCTGTTAGAAACAGCAGGAAACATGACTGTACCAAAGTTACTCAACAATATTGTTTAGGCTCATTGTTTACATAAGAAACGATAGGGAAAATGAGTGTACCAATTTTACCCAACAATATTATATTCAAGAGGTCATAAGAACAATAAATTCGTATTAATGGTACAAAAATATTGTAAATAATTATTTTTTTAAACAATTAGGCTTTGAAACTTCACTGAAAAAACAGAAAATGTAACCAGGGCCTGCTCTAGCCTTCATGTCACCCCGGACAAACAGACAATTTGCCGCCAGTTTTTTTTAAATAAAATAAAAATTATGTTAAAATCATTTATTTAAAAAAATATATGTAATACATTACATAATAAATATTTAAAAAGGGCAAAACTTAAAAGTACTGGTACATATAAGGTGCATTTTTACTGCTATACTTATATTCTATTAAGAAAGTACAAAAAATATTGTATAACCAAACAGAGAAATTTTAGATTCTATAAAAATATAACTATAAAATAAAGTAACCTAAAAGAAATTTTTCTTTCTAACTTTGATTTCCGCAAATGTTTTTATTACATCTTTTAAGTTAACTTGATCAGCAATTTCATGCTCAATCGCTAAAATGGCCAACCCATTAAGACGATTTTGCATTGTAGTTGAACGAAAAAAATTCTTAATCAATTTTAATTTGGAAAAACTTCTTTCTCCAATTGCAACAGTTATTGGTATACACAGCAATACTCTTAAGGAAACACTTAGGTTTGGGGCACAATTTAACATTGTTATTAATTTTAGAACGGTGCTTGGGCTTTCTTTTTCGCCCATAAGCCCAGATACTGCACAAATTTCTTCTGCTAATTCTACCCCATTAATATCAACAGAATCACCGTGAGTTAAAATACTTTCTAGATCGTTGCAATGTTTTTAAAGATTTTCTTTAGACATGCCCTTTAAATCATATATATTATATAAAAATTGAAAATAATTACTATGGTGACTAAGTTGTTTAAATCTAGTATCTATTGCATTTAGTGCCTGGTCAATTGTAAAATAAAAAAAAATCTACCTTATAATTTTCTTTAGGATTCTCGATCAGTTCATCTCGAGCTTCGTATGAGAAATTCCTTTTTTTTCTTCTTACACAGTGTCGTGGTATTGTTGATTCAAAATTGGCTTCAACGTCAATTTCGTCAGCCAGTTCTCTGGCATCAACAATAGTTACATTAAAAGATTTATCCGATCGAAGATCCTGAAAAAACTTTTTGCAATTTTACAAAAAATCAAGTGCAGATGCTAGATCATAATCTTTTGTCTGCAACAATTTGCTTATTGGATTAATACAGTTTAAAATTTTATACCAAAGAACTATTGAACACAAACATTTAAATTGTTTAATACAACCTAATAAACCGGAGGCTTCGTCCCTTATTAAATTATCAATTTCTTCATTCTCATAAATGCTTAGCAAGGCGTCGTATACGCCTCCGATATGAAATCTTAAAGGCTTTAAAGCCTCTATGCTACTCTCCCATCTAGTATCACTTAATGGTTTTAAAGTCAAACTCTGGACATGTTTTGGAAGAATTGTCCAGCGAAAAGTAGATGCTGAAAAAAATACATATATTTTTTGATTCATATTAAAGAAGTTAGCGCCTTCCAAAGATGCTTTTACCATATCGTTAACTACTAGATTGAGAGAGTGACTACTACATGGAACGTAGAAAGCTCGCGGATTTAGGTTCTTAATCCTAGATTGCACTCCTGATTATCGCCCCGCATATTAGACCCGTTGCCATATCCCTGTCCTCTTATATCCTGTAAATTTAAACCCAAATTATTAAGTTCTGCAATTATAATTTCAACCTTTGGCTTCCCTGTAGACCTTTCACCTGGAAGAAAACCCAAAAAGCTTTCCTTAATTTTAATTTCAACCTCATCCTGATTGGAATCAGTTTTATTGATTGAAACATACCTGATTACAAGTCATTTGCTCCACCTTAGAAATATCAAAAGTGCAATCTAAAATTATCGAATAATATTTGGCTTTCTTTATTTCATTAATAATATAAGATTTCACATTTTGATGCAACAGGTCTATTATCTCGTTTTGAATATTTTTCCCAAGATAGTGAGCTTTCGTTTCTTCTTTTTTAAGCACCCTACGTACGTGTTCTTCCATGATGGGATCAAATTCAGATAGCAGCTCAACTATTTTTAAGAAGTTACCGTTATTATGCTCAAACAGCTTGTCGCTTGTACCTTGGAAAGCCAGACAACTTTTACCAAGCATTTTAGTGATTGCTAGGATTCTTAAAAGCACTTCTTGCCAATGGTTTATTTCAGCGTTAACAAGTCTTTGGGAATCCGCATCTATAGTTTTACAACACTTTAATCTTAGGTTCAGTTCTAGAAAAGATTTTTGGGACTGAATATGATTTTTAGAAATTTCGTGACCTTTTAGAGTTTGATTCAGATGCTTCTAACTTTTAAACCCCTCCTTTGAAAGGGAACTAAGTACACAGCCAAACATTTTGCAGCAAAAGCAATATACGCAATTTTTTGAGACAGAGTACACTAGCCAGTCTCTTAAAATTTGCTCTCATTTGGCGACGGAGGTCTGCCACTGTCAGTTGCAAGTATTAGTTCAGGTATATCGTTCATTTGTTGATCCTCATTTTTCTCAGGTGAGTCTCTGTTGTCACTGTTGTCAGTGTCTTTCAATGCTGTCTTTGATGTAGAACATTTTGAGTCGTCATTTGTTTTGGTACTGCCCGGCGTACTCTGTAAATAATTTAGTAAAGTGCCAGATTGTCTTTGCCTTTGCATTTCCTTTTCCACGTTTTTTATATTCGCAACCAGATAGTTTTTTGCATCCCTCGGACATTCTGGAAGATACACAAAATATCTGAAATAAAACAAAGCAAATTATAAGGAAATTGTCTTACAATAGACTTAGTTAAATTAGACAAGTACTGCACTTTTTTATGCTCATTTAAGATCTAGGGGAACGATTAAGTAGTTTTATATGTTTTTTATATTTATAAATTATGTAATAGTAGTAAAATAGTAACGAACCTACCACACCTGATACCTTTCAAATTTGAAAAAGTATAAGCACTTGCATTTTACACAATTTTGCTTCAAAATCTGAAATGGTATAAAATAGGGCAATTTTTCTTGTCCAATTTAGTCAGATCATGCATAGATTTATTCTAGAATGCTCAATGTTTAAATAAATATTTTATTTTAATTTTATAAAATACCTAACAAACTTTTGCTATTTTTAAGAAAATTTTATTTATAAAACTAGGTAAAAATATTTGTAGCTTTACTTAAAACGGATCGCATCCAGTAGTTGATAATAAAAAGGGTCTATTGGTCAGTAAAAGGCAGGAATTATTAAAAAAAATCAAGTTTTAGGGTATTCCGTATATTTCATAACCTTTTTTAAGGTATTTGAAAAAGCTCCTTCGCAGATGAAAATTAAATTTCAAAGACGATTTTTTAACGAAACATAAACAAATTTCAGTCCTTTTAAAATTATCAAAACAAGTCTTTTAACTTTTTAATTAATTTATCTGTTTTGTTCAAAAATCATTTTCAAAATTTAATTTTTATCTGAGAAGGAGCTTCTTCAAATACCTACCTTGAAAAAGATTATGGAATTTAAATGAAAGTTTGTTTTTAACACGCTTATATTAGCTTCACCTATATGTTTGTTTGCTTGTCTGTCTGTCTGCAACCGACTTCTTTGAACAAGCATGCGCACGGTCGGCGATACATACGATACAAGATACGGCGCATTTGGGATCTAGTGCCTATCCTCCAGACCGAGTAAGCCCTTTCCAATTTTAGCTTCAAATAAACTGTCATGTTATTTTTTGCAAGGAAAACCATCTCACTTTTGATTGTGACGAATTCAAGGCATTAGATATTTCAAGTAGAACAAGTCAATTATTTGAAGCTATGTAATAACTGTTTCGATCCTACCTATTCTACAGCTCAATGCAAATATAGTTTAAAAAAACTAAAAAACACGCTTTAATGATCAATCGAACTAAAAAACGAAAAATAATTCCTAATATAGGCAGAAAATATAAATAAACGAAAAAGATTTGTATTATTGTGAAAAAAGCGTGGGGTGCTTTGTGCCATATTTTTCATTCATCGAGCACCCCACGCTTTTTTTACAGTAATGTTAATCTTTTTCGTTTATTTATATTTTCTGCCTATATTAAGAATTGTTTTCGTTTTTTAGTTCGATTGATCATTAAAGCGTGTTTTTTAGTTTTTTTAAACTATATTTATTTTTTAATAATTTTTGCCTTTTACCTACTGATCAAAATACCCTGATTTCGTAGATTCGCTAAGTTAACGGTTAACTTACCTTAAAAAATTACAAATCACAGTGATTATTGAACCAGAACAGTATATACAATTGAGAGTTGCACTTGTTATCACCACCGACGAATGAGCAAAAATAATGCTATGCTGTAATAAGACAGCCCTTTTATAATTGAAGACAATAAACAAGTCATTTCTTGTCTATTCCTAATTCAGACAAGTTCATGCGGCACCCTGCTTGCTGATTTATATGGTATATATGCGATGCGCGGTTATATTAGGTAGTGTATACAAAAACACCTGTGTTCCTTATTTAATAATTATTATTGAATAATTAATTATTTTTTCGTAATTATACCTATTTTCTTTACAACTACAGTAGAATCCGGTTATAACGAATCACAAGGGACTTGAAAAATAAGTTTGTTATACCCGAAGTTCGTAATAAACGATAAAAGAAATAAGTTACATACATATTTTATTTTTACGATACATCAATAAATCACTATATTATACAATATTTACACATTTATGAGTTAGTTTTTGTGAAACAGTCTGTAATTTTCGATTGTTTATTATATTTCATAGACCAAAACAGTTTATCCACATAATTTTCGATTTACATTTTTGAAACACCGTGGCTTGAGTGATTTGCTTTCGTTTTTCTGTCCCGGTTAAATTAGCACACACAAAAACTGTTACCCGCTCTTTTGATAATTTGCCGCCTACTCATTTTTCCCCTTTAAATTTTAGTGTTTTATCTGGGTTCTTTAATTTAAAAAAATACCCCAGTTTCGTCACCATTATCACTAAAGTTACCCTTGATATTAGGCCACTTATTGTTTAACTAGTCTATTAATTGATTTATTTGATTGACAAATTGATTAGGAAAAACCCTGCAAGGTCAGCGTGTACAGTATTGTTAAAATACATAATTACCCTTTAGGATTAGATTTAAACATCAATTAGGAAAGTATTTAGGCAGGCATTTCTAAGAAAAGAATTACAGAAACCTTATCTTTGCACATCAAATAATCTATGTACCTGTTATTTATTTTAGTGATAGAATACGTGCTTAGTTTTGTGTAAAATTTAACGGACGGAAACAATTTTGCCGAACGTTATATCCGAAAGTTCGTTGTTTACGGGTTTATTATAACAAACAATATTTATAAGAGATCTTATGGATAGTGTGACGGGACTTTTAAAACTAGTACATTATACCCGGAAGTTTGTTATAAGCGCGTTCGCTATAAGCAGCTTTGACTGTATATAGATGAAAAACCAGTATTTTAACTTTCTTGTAAAAACGGTGATAAGAAATGTTTTTATAAATGAAAGGCGGCATGCTATTATTATTAATATTTTCTCACATTCTGAGAGTAAAAATGTCGCCCCTAAGATTTGCCGCCCCGGACAAATGTCCGGGTTGTCCGGTCTTGGAGCGGGCCCTGAATGTAACAAACATTATTCAAACACTTCGTATAATTTAGTGTTTGCTAACTGAAGCCAAGAGATCGCTATAAACTTGCAGCCCGTTTACTTTAAAAAATTCTCGCCGGCCAATTTGTTGTGGCTCATCAATCTGTTGAACGATTTCGTACTTTGAGTAGTGAATTTCATCAGGAATTGAAGGACATTTCCAATTAGAAGCTGATTTCTTCATAGCCGATATTAATACTTCGCCGTCTTCTTCAAATTAAACGATCCCTCCAGGATATAATTCACATTCATGTCTCACCAGAACAAAGTCTGCCACTTTCAAATGTTGTAGAAAATTTGATGGTTGTACATCTGGAATGGATGGGGTCAATTCATTTTCAAATTCTCTAAATGCCTCCGAGTCTTCTGAGTCTTGAATAGAAAACCTATCATCTTTTTCCTCGCTACTGCTATCAGTGCCCCTCTTTTTCCGTTTTTTTAGTGTTTTTAAATCTGGTCGTCCTCTCTTGTAACATGATTGAGTTGTAACTCCAGTTGAAGTGGATGGTTGATCTTCATCACCGCGTACCGGTAACTGTTCTGTTGGCAACTCTGCTTTAAATTCTTCTGGAGAGATACTTTTTGCAGGGGGAACATTTAGTTTTTTTTCTCAGTACTGTTAGATATCCAGTTGCCTCATGCCGCTTCTTCGAAATTTGTTCTAGAAAACTTTCACGAACAAGAGAAGAAATAGAGCTAGCTGTCCAAGCTTCCTGATGGTAACCTCTTCAGAACTGGCTGCCTGTCTGTGGTGTAAATTCCTGTCTTGCGGAAGCCGACAATAAGATTGTCTGGGCCTTTAATCATAGCGCCCCATAGAGTTTTCAAAAGTGTGGGAAATTGGTCTTTCGGTACTGAGGTACAACGACTTCGAGCTGCTGTCTCCTTCCTGTATTTTAATATCTTTCTCCAAAGCCACATTCATGGGACGAAAGTACGCAACATCTAGTGGTTGTAAAAGATGAGTTGCATTAGGTTGAAATGCAATAAAATTTATATTATTCATCTCACATTGTTTGATAACTGCTATATTTATATGAGAACTAAGATTGTCTCCAATAATAGCTTTTGGCCCTTCTTGCTTCTTGAGGATTGGTAGCATTAATGATACAAACCAATCCTCAAAAGAGTTACTATCAAACCAACCCGATTTCGTTCTGTTGTACCTAGTACCTGCGGGTCCATTCTCAGTCCAGGTAGACCATATTTTCTCTGCCTTATATTTTACGTACGGTGGGGCTACTACCCCGGCAGCATTGCCACATGCCATAATAGACGTACATACTTTCGATGAATTCTGTATCTTCTCAGGATATATTGTCCCTCTTTTGGTTATTATTTTCCCAGCACTAGGCTCACCAACAAGGTTTGCCTCTTCGTAATTCCATACGTTTTCCTTCGGAATTTCATTTAACTCTTCTTCTAAGTTGTCAAAAAAATTATTTACAACTTGGTCGCCAGTGGCTGCTCTAGAATAAGAGATATTTTTAGCAGTTCTTTGTGTTAATGTGGCTTTGTGACGCTTCATAAAGGAGCCTGTCCAATCATTTCCCGGTAAGTTATTTTTGAACCGAGTTTCTTTTCTTCCAATTCTATCTAGATACGGTTTTACAACACAACGTAAATCAAAGGTGTTGACTGAAAATCTGTAGTTTGACACAGCAACAACCTGCGCTGCAAGCTGTTCCTCTTCTTCTGCTGAAAACATTGTAGCCCGACCTACGGACTTAGTATGTTTTTCTTGGGATTTCATATGTAGTGTATTTTTTGGTATTCCATACTTGGAAGCTGCATTTCGAATCGACAGTGTCTTGTTTCTTACTGCTGGTAAGGCTTCTTGTAAATTTTATTCAGTGTAATTTTTGTATGGCCTTGTGCCAAGAGCTCTTTTAGGATTTCCAGGCATTATTGTCCAATAAAATCCTGAAAAAAACGAACCAACGTAAAAAAAAACATATGCAGACCATGGGGTAACTTTGGGACAGTCCCAAACTTACCCCGTGAAGGGCTGAAAATTTACAATTTATAGGTTATTAAACAAAATACTTATAATAGCATGATTACTTCTATATTAAATACTTAAAAAGGCATTTATTAATATGCATACACACCTGAAGGTAATTTAATGTTCGAAGTTCTTGAGGCACAAGCGAAAGTTTCATGAAATCAACAATTGTGAAAAAACAATGGAAAGAAATAAAACCTAGCTGTACAACGAGCGTAATGAACTAGGGTTCTGCAAACTGCCGCAAGGTGGCAGTACAATACAGGCCTACACAAAGCACGTGTTTTCAAACTGAACCAACGCAGTGTGTCCACCAGGGAATCTTGCAAACTAAAATTTACCCGCTATCCCAGAGTAAAAAGCATGTTCTCTTAAGACTTTCTTAATCACGCTAATAAATTTAAATTTCGTTAAAGATTTAAAATTTCAGGCAGCTTGATTGTTTAAAATATCTCCTATGTAGTACGGATTTGATTTAAAAAATTCTTTCCTGTGAATGCTTAGTGATAGATTATAACCAAACCTTGTTGAGTAAGTGTGAATAAAATTCAGGAAATTAAAATCAACCATGTTACTTTTTACAAACTTTAAAACTTCCAATTGGAAGGTTATTTTGAGGCATCATGTATGTGCAGTATTTTAATAACGTATGTAACGTATTGTGAGTGCAGCTGAAGTGAGTTTGCATGAAAAGATTTTTTTTGTTTTGTGTATGTGTAACGTAAGTTGGTGTAAATGATACACCACTGAATTTTTAATGAAGCCCTAGTTAATGTATGAAGAGATATTTGAATGTTATAGAAAGATTTTTGTCCTGAAATCGTTAAATTTGGTTGAGAAATAATGTTTTGAGTAAACTCTTATTGACAGCACTGGTAAAGCTACTGGTCTTTTTGCTACTGTGTATAAAGGAATTTGAACTAAAGAAATGGTCGTAGTCGTACGAATGAGTGAGTTTGTGGTATATTGAAATTGTATTAAGGTGCAGTAAGGAATATGGATGCATGTTTTTGATTGTGGAAATTTTTGGTAATGTTGTACAATATTGGTAAATTGAATGATTTCGCGAAAATGATGCGGAAATAAAATTGGCGCACATGCAAGATATGTATGAAAAGACGAAGAACGACCTGGTGAATATACTGAATGACTGTGGTGATGATAGATGATTTACTAGAGGAGATTTTATAAATTTTTACGTAAAATAAAGATGGCGACGGGTGTTGTACAGGGTAGCATGGTTGAGTCCATGTTGGACATTGTGACGCGATGTAGAGACAATAAATACGCGATTATGATAGGTAGATTTTGAATTTAGCGCGAGATGCATTTGGAAAGGAGGGCTAAAGGCATATAAGGGAATGCCCGTCTTGAGATAAGGGAGAAGCTTAAGCGTTGTCGAGAGTAGACGTCGCGCGCGCTTAGTTATGATCAACGCTTAGAATGTTTTAGTGCGGTAGTCTTGTTTATGAAAATCGTAATGTGTGCAGTGTATAAGTAGAACGCCTGCAATAACCCTTTGTGGGATTGATAATAAGTAGACATTCATAAATAAACCAAGTAGTAAATTGAGGGTTGAAGGAAAAACTATTTTGTATTATTTTTCTTCAATAAATTTAAAGTGCTTATCAGATCTGAAAATTAAACAAGTATTTTGTTAAGTGTTTAGTACAGCGCGTGACATTACACAAGTTTTATAAGCTTAAGGTAACCACTTAAGTTAACGGACCGAAAATTATTAAAGTAACTTAAAGAAGTGGTAGTTTTCTGAACGTTCGAAGTATATTCGTACAATCGTCACCAAATACAATTCGATTGTATAAAAAAGCAAGTAAGAGATTCGATGTCCAATGGGGAAGCAAACATACCCTTTCGCGGACGCGTTAAAGGAATACGGTTATTGTGTGTGTACCCAAAGGCCAGTTTAAAGGCTGTTAGCAAATGAAGGATTACATCTCACCGATTAAATGGACTACACATAATACCGCAGAAAACCGATTAAATGACCTTTATTGTAAGAATTAGTTATAAGACTTATTGACGAATACGAGCACGATCACCTTTGTAAGATAATTTCTTTCTTTGCTTTGACGATTATTCATTTAAGTTAAAATAAAAAAAAAGTAATCGAGCTGTATCGATATTTATGTATATTTTTAGTTCTAAGGTTTGGGGATTTCTTTAAATTAGGGCTATTTGGTGGTTTCGACCACGGTTGTGTAAATATTTACCCACAATATATGTACAGAGTGTTTAAATTATTTCGTTGTTTATTTGTGATATTGACTTGACTGGTTACATATTTTTAATAATTGAAAGTAATCTTTACCTTATTTTATTTTGGAGATTAAGTATCCATCTGACATCTTGTATTGGTCAGATCGTTCATAACATTTCAGTAAAAATTTGTAAAGTAAAGCAGAACATTAGCAACAAAATACTCAATTTTGATTTAGTGTTTCCATAAAGCAGAACGTTTGTATTTGAAGTGATAAAGCATAAATATATTTATAAATGTCTAACTACGATCACTAAAGTTGATATTTTAATAAAATATAAACAGATCATTAATGAGGAAAGCACTAATAATATTCACGCTGAGTTATTTAGCAATTAACGAGTAGTTTTCATTTAGATAACGAATATCATTAAATCGTTTCGTTTAGTCATTTTGGTTGGAGGTTTTTCTAAATTGGGCATTGACTTTATTTAATTTTAAAGTTCATTACCAGTTGCAGATTTAAATACGGAGGACATTTTAAAAACTGCATAAGTTAATGTTTTATTTTTATGAATTGGAGTTTCCATTTGTATAGGGTGTGTTCAGTAAGTTATAACGATCCGTGTATCACTAAATTTTCTGAAGCTTTGAGTTGATTGGTTTGGAAGTGTGTTTGACTTTGATAAGCTAGTGTATGAGTTTACAGCCTGTTTTCCACAATCAAACAGGATTAATTTACCATCTCGCCTAAGACGATTTATTTTAACAAAATTTAAGATTGTGGTGGCGCCAAGAGACATCTTTCCCGGACTGAGCTGTATAAGTTGTGAATTTATGGTAAGTGTAAGGTGTTTAAGCTTGTTATTCAATTATTTTACTCCTTATCTCGACCCCGCCCATTTCCACTGTAACTGGCTTAGCAACCCGCTTACTAATGTAAGCATACGCGACACCTAGTGCGGATTGGACGTGTACTAGGAAAAGTTAATATACTCTCAGCCATAAACGTCTGCCTACATGATTCCTGTAATTTGAGACCATACATAATTCTAATAGCTCTCTTCTGCAAAATGAATATTCTTTTCGTAACAGATATATTTCCCTAGCTCACCACGGCATATCGTGTTTGAGACTCAAAGTTGGAGTGGTAAAAAGTTTTAAGCACAAGTTTACCAGAGATTTGATTTGGACGCTTTAATATGTAACAATGTTTCGCACAAGTCTTACAAAAATTGTCTATATATTGTTTCCAATTTAATTGTAGATCAAATTCTACACCTAGCAACTTTATTGAACTTGCTTGTTCTACAGATTTATTATTTAATTTATAAGCGGGCTTTCAGTGTAATTTTTACTGCAACGGTGAAACTGAATTTTACATATGAAAATGTAAACTTTCACCATTAACACTCATAATAAAATACTTATCTTTTTTGGGATTTATTAATGGGGTACTTTAAATTATACAATCTAAACGTTTCGATAACACTTACAGTTATCTTCGTCAGTAGTAATGTTTGTTAAAAATTGTTAAAGATGTGTTAAACAATTTTGTCAAATTTGAAAAATTAAAACACCATTAATAAATCCCAAAAAAGATAAGTATCTTATTATGAATTTTACATGTTTTATTTTGGTTCAACACTAATTTATTTATAACAAGATATTGGTTTAGCGATTCTAAATCTTGTTTTAATGAGTTAGTCAAGGATTCGACGCTCTTGCCAAATGCTACAAGTGTAATATCGTCAGCAAAAGCTGCACAAAAAGAGGGCGTATATTCATCTAAATCATTGCGGTATACCTAGTATAAAAAGAATGGCCCTTATATGCTCCCTTGGGGAACACCTACTTTTAGCTCACGTTTTTGTGATGTGGCACCTAAGTGGTTGACAAATTGTTTCCTCTCACTTAAGTAACTTTTCAATAGTTGGAAGATATTACCTCGTAGACCGTAGCGTCCAATTTCCTTTAACAGGATCTTGTCATCCATGCAATAGAATGCCTTGCTAAGATTCGCAAATAATGCAGTTACATTGTTACCCTTGCCAAGTTCTTGGTACAAAAAGTTGTTGATTTTCCCTTCTGATATGCATATTGCGTATGAGATATAACTTGATTGTGTTCAAGAAATTCATAATTTGGTGATCAATAACTTTTTCAAAGATTTTTGAAAATATGGACAGAAGTGCAATTGCTCTGTAGTTACTGATAAATTTGGGATTTCGTTTTTTAAAAATAAAAATAACCTTTGAAACTTTTAAAACTTGTGGATAACAATTTCTAGTTAAGCACTCGTTTGTTAAGTGCACAAGAGGTTTAGCAATTAATTGTCTACATTTTTTTTATAATAATTGCAGGAATGTCGTCGGAGATGCACGAATGTTTTAAATTATTTGTAATATTTAAAATTTTACTTTCGTTCACGGTGCTTAAAAATGATGGTGTCATATTCATGGGGAAAATAAATATACCGGTGCCTGTAAACAAATATAGTGTAAATAATTCGTTAGTTAACGTTAAGTGTTAATAAATAATCGTTATAGTGCAGTGTGTATCTAGGACTGTAGCAAATCAGAAAATGCCAAAAAGAAGGGGCTAGTTTGGACATGGGGCTAGAGTGGACAGCGTTGTTATTTAATTTGAAAACCGTTTGAACTACGCGTCATTTCATGGAATACTCTTTTCGTTAATAGTCTTTCGATCTGCCAAGTTTGGTAGGCCTTTGCGAGCTGGTTCCACAATTAGTAACGTTTATGCGATCAGTGACATTTGTTGGTTATATTTTTGTTGTATTTTCAAGGGAAGTTATTGTTTTTAAACCGGTTCTAGCTGGGTTTTAGTCACTTATATTTGCATTACGAATTTGCAAACTGTAAAACGTTCATCTAACACTGCAATAAAAATATTGGAATTTAAATGCAAAACGTGATCTTGGGGTTAGTGTGGACATGTAACGTGGGGCAGGTATGCACAGTGCTCACACGCTTAAACATGCTTAACCTGGTTAACAGTTTCCTTGTTAAATCTGAACATAGAAGGTTTTGTAATAATTAACTCGATTTAATTATTTTTAGATGGTCCGTACCTATATTCACAAAACTAATCGATCTTTGATAGACGAAGGCACAGTGGCAGTAGCTGTTGCGGAAGTACCTAATTAAAGAGGCCAGCGTGAGAAAGACGGCGGGAAAATCTAAACTCAAAAGTCTATGTTTCACAAACGTGTCAAAATGGCAAAAAATAATATGACCGATCCCCCAAAAATTTTTAATTCAAACGACTGGTCAATCCGGAGATGAAGAAACCTACATAACAACTACCAATCCTCGAGGAAACAAATACCCAGTAAGATAAGTATTTAGTGATGCAGAAGAAAATTTGCTTGTTAAGTATTTTATAAAAGCATCAAATTTACATTATGGATTGATATACAAACAACGTCGTGAGCTGACCTTCCAATATGCTACAGCTCTACACAAACCAAACTATTCAAATGTTTGGAATGTGAATAAAATGGCAGGCGAGGACTGGATCTTCGGGTTCATGAAACGACATCCAGAATTATCATTTAGACGGCCGGAAAATACAAGTTTGGCTCGTGATGCCGCATGACCTTCCAATCTACAAAGTGGAAATTAAAAGAAATGAAATAATTTTAATTATAATTTTTTTAGGATAACTATGCAATCCCTTTTTTATATGTTCATAACAGAAACAGGCAACATTGTAAAAACAATAATCTATTTCAGAATGACGTTTAAAACTTCATGTCAGATAGATATTTGCACACATAAGTAGACGTTAACGCGCACGTGCACTTGCAAGCGCACGCGCGCACATTTGTGCAGTTGTAAAGTTCAGGCCAAAATTTCAAGTTTATGTATTTAGACGAAACGTGGATTTACGAAAGTGGCTTTAATACCGGTTATTGGGTGCACGATTCTGACATCAAAAGTAATCCATCCAAAATTAAAAGTGAAGGTGAAAGGTATACTATTTTACACATGGAGTGTAACTTAGGGTTTTTGGAAAACTGCAACTATTTACTTGATTCGAGGAACAAGAATCGCGATTTTTATAAAGCTATGAAAAGAAACCAGTTTCAAAATTGGGATATTAAACAGCTGATCAAGCTACCTGGAAATTGTGTGATGGTTATGGATAACGCACGGTATCGTTCGGTGCAGTTAGACAAGTCACCCTCATTTTCAAGAAAGAAAGATTAGCTATAGGAGTGTTGGGTTACGCACGGTGTTGAAATTGAGGACAAAATTATAAAAAAGCAACTGTGGAACAAAATTCCACCTTTATCAGTGATGTGGAAACACCCTTTTACCATGAAAACTAAGACATATGTTAAGATTATGATCAATACAAATTATAACATTATCCAAACTGTTGTTGTTAAGCCTGGATCCTAAATAAATTTTTTAAATTAAGGTATAATAGTAATAATAAATTGATTTAACCACATCAAAATATTGAAATTCTTGGTGGAATGTCAAATCCTTAAACATATTGTACAAGCATACGAGAAAAACCTAAATGTATCACGTTACAATTAGTATTAACCTGTAAGGACGCAACTTGGTTGTTCCTGGGACGCAAATGGAGGTTTACTGTTAAGTGTATTACTACTAATGAATAATTTCCTATTTGCCCTTGTAGCTCAGTCGGAATTTTGTACTTGCAAAATAAGGATCGGGGTTCGTTATTCAGGCTCTCAACACTTTGAACAAATAGATAAAAAAAAGTTTATACATTTATTCCCTATTATCTTTTTATAAAACTAATTCCGTTATTGTAAACTACTTCTAAGATATAAATACAAAATATATGTTCTCCTGTAGTTCTCCCCTTCCTGGCTGGTCCTGGGACGGAGGGTTAGGTGGTCCTCTGGGGTTTCTGCAATGTAACATTAATAGAAGGGTTGGACTTTGACTATTAATTTACGTCCTTTGACTGATATCAATTTATATTGTTGTAACTGCCGAAATAAAATAAATAATTTTACCTAAATGCGTCCCTGTATAAATTACAGAAGTTGGTACCAAGATAACCCGGTTATAAATACGTGTGCGATAAAACACCGAGTTCAATGCTCTCCCTTTAAAGAAATAATCGATATTTTAAAGCGGTCGTTTTCAAATGTATAAAAGTACTCTAATTTTATACCTGCTTTTCTTATGAAAATAAACTCATTCACGTTTACATTCAAAATTTGCCCTTTTAAATAAATGAAAGCTTTTCGTTTTGAAGGTAGCTTCTATATGGTAGCCGCGGATTATTTGTTTCTGTTCCTATATTAAGTACTTTAGTACGCAGGTTTTTATTTAAATAAAATAAAAAACTTTTGTTATGTTGGCCGATTTTAAAATATAAAACCTTCGTTTTCTATTAAAGTGAATTTTTCGCGTCTAACAATAATGATTTGAATTATTTAACACGAAATATATTATATGATAGTTTTTGGTTTACACGTAACAATCTTATTAATTGAAAACGGTGTAACTTACGTTTTTCCGGTGGTGGCTTTATTACCGACGATAATTTAATATTGACTAACCCGTCTAGTTTTTACGGTTACGTTTCTATCTTACTGGATTAACGGCGTTAACTAGGTCTTCAGCTTAATCTTCCGACGAGGTTTTAGTTACAGGTACTCTGCGGTTGTTGGTACGTTTGTCGAGGTGTTTTTAGTGTTAGTGTAAATTTGTGTAGGTGGGTCTCCTTTGCTAGCAATCTGGGCAACCACCCGTTAAACTAAACAAGAGGATCTCCGTCGGTCAATGGAATGTCGGGCAACTACTCTTCGAACTCCACAGTGTAGGTGTCTAGTAATGAGAGAGTATGTCGGGCTTACAACCCTGCATATCCCTATCACCAGGTGTATAGTGCTGTATTTATCTCGACTTACGTGAGTTCAACGTTAGATCTCTGCAACTCTAACTCTTTGACTTCGGTGATGCTATCAAGTCGCGGATTTGAGATTTCTACTCGGATGGCGGTTACAGGTTGACGATTTTAAACGGTAGTAGTTGGCGCGAACGCGACGATAGAGCACACGATTTCTATTCGGATTCTTCTGGTAGCGGCCTTCTGGTGGAGAGCGATTGATAATTATTCTCCTCTGATTCATTGATCGACTGACCGATTCATCATTCGCAACGCGTGCTTCTCGTAGAGAGCTTCTGGTGGAGAGCGATTGATAATCTTCTCCTCTTTAGCAACGCGTGCCTCGTTTTTATAAAGAATTCGCGATGGTGGTTACGAAACTTTGGTGGTGAGATTCCGTAAGCCAGTATTTGTGGAAGATGCTCTGACGTATACAAACTTTTAAACGTTTTTGGGATTTACGTCTGGAGGGAGGATGCATGATTAATTATTGTGCAATTTTATGGAACGTTATGAAACATGTTTAACTTTTACTAAAACTTCTACGAATTTTTATAATTGCTTGCACCTGTGCATTTAGCGAGTCACTTTATCTTAATACATTCCGTGAATATTATATCAGTACTGGTATTTTACTTATCAAATAATTAATCATGACAGGAAAATTTTGGATAAAGGACGGTGTCTTGCTAATAAACTTTAGGAAACTAATTAATAATAATAAAAAATTTGGACATCTGACGGCGTCCCTTTACAAACCAACAACATGTAATTAAAAGTGTAAACTTTAAATATCTACCATAATAATTAAAGAATAAATTTAATTTTAATCTACTGTGTAGTAACACTTATGAGTAAGGCCCCGATTTGGCTTTTAACAGATTCATAAGATAGTAGTTTGACTGAATTTGGCAAAATATTGTAATACGTTAACTGTAAAGATAGGTATTTCAGCCGTACGATTTTCAATATACACGTACAGGCGGACGGTCGATAACTGTGTGTACTTCTCGGTCGGGCGGCATTGGACGGGTGGATCAATTTTAGTCTGGAGAAAAGTTTTGTCTAGTAAACAACGATTTAACAAGTAGTTAACAAAAATGGCGAATCAGCCTGAGTTTGTAAAAGATTTCGTTGAATGTTATCGCAAACACACGTGTTTGTGGAAGGTGAACGACAATGTGTACGCCGACAGAATTTTAAGAAACAGAGCATATGACGAACTTTTACAACATTTTAAAACAGTCGACGAACATGCTGCTTTGGATTTGGTTAAAAATAAAATTAACAACATGAGGAGTGCGTTCAGAAAAGAACTGAAAAATGTGAAACAATCCAAAAAAAGTGGTTCCTCTGTAGACGATATGTACATTCCTTCCTTGTGGTATTACGAGTTGCCGTTGTTTACTATAGAACATCAGGAATGTCGGGAAACTCAATCGTCGTGCGGCGAGGTTGCGGACGGCAACCTAATTGGGGAAAATGAAGTCCACAATGAAAGTGAAGTAAGTATATATGTATTACAGTTATGATATGATAAATAATAGTTCTATAAAATGTTATCTTTCCAAGGTACTTGTAACATGTAAAAATCGATATCGAATACTTTCTGACCGATTGTATAAATTTTCTCTGATTATTACTGTTTGGAAAAACAAAATGTATCTCGTTACTCGTTAATTATTTCTCTACCTTAATGATTTAACTTTTCTGCATCTACTGCCTTTATCATTTATTATAATGGATTAAATAATTTTCATTTATTGCGTTTACTTTTCTACGTTATAAAGGAATTATTTCTTTTCGCATTTAACTTTGTATTCCATAACAAAAATTCTAAAAATAAATCTTCTAGTGCCATCTATACGTAGGTTCTGGTTATTTTCAAATTCATACATTTTTATAGATACCTGTCACTTGGATAAATCACCACTAGATGGTGATACCATTGAATAATTGCATATTAGTAATCAGGTTTTATTTGAAAACAAACATCTGTTTAACATTTTTACAAAATTTGATAAGGACAATTCTGTTGAAAACCTTTTTCCGAATGTGTGGTTCTCTTAACACAGCCATTTTCTTGTGGTGTAAAATTATATTTTAGAAAATGTCTCTGATTTCTGTTTTCTCGGAGTAAATCACCATTTCTAGAGGAGACATTTTGCTTCAATAATTATTTGTTCATTTGATGAAGTAATAGAATCGCTATTGATTGCGGATGTAAAAAATATGTTGCTTACACCCACATGGCTTAAACTACGACATGTAAATTGAAGCAAGTATATTTAACTGGTTCGTGGTAAATTATCACAATATAGCTTGTCTTGGACCTATAGAGCTTTTTTTTCTGTTTGGGTCTTTTCGTTTTACATTTTTCTTTTGGTTGCTGTTAAGATACATTATGTACCTTTCGTCTAGCTTTTGAGTTGATCTGATGTGCCGTTAACTGGAAGTGCTCGTAAATGACTACCAGTAACTGGACTGCATTGACGAGGATGGAAATTAAACTGTACTAAATAAAGTGCACGTACTCGTTCAACAATCAGGTTAGGTCTTTCCTTATCTCTTGTAAGAATAAATATTACATTGTCAAGTTTATTTCCTAATTGGTTACGTATTATACCTTGCAGCTCCTACAAAAGATTAAGTGCATTTAAATTAACCATATTATAAATTATTTTTACTGAACTGTTTACCTGTGCTACAATTGCATGATCATATTACTATCCGAAAACATTTAACTTTTATAAAAACTTTATCAAAGTGGAATTGTTATAACTGGACCAATCCATTAGTAAATAATTTGTGCTCATAATTAACCAAGGTTGAGGTAACTACTACTGAACTTTTAAATAAAACACACAGTGAGGTGTTAGCATTTAGCTTCCATATTTGATACTATCTCAAGAGCTGCTGTTTACGCTATCGTACGCAGGAGCAATAACTGAAAGCACAGATTGTATGTATGTATGTATGTATGTATGTATGTGTATATATATATATATATATATATATATATATATATATATATATATATATATATATTGCAAAGATCCAGCTTAACTTTACTAAAAAAATTTTGTTAATTATTTTTGTAATTGCCCTACAGTAATCAAGTTAGATAAAGTTGCATAATATTAAAACCAATTGCAAAAGATTGCGCGATATTGCATCATAAATAATTAATTTTAATTCCCTCCGAGGTAGATATCAAAAAGCATCAAATGCTCTTACGTCAGAGAACCCTCAGCCAATCACAGCCAGAGGACCCCTGCATAGAAGCCGGACCCACCCACCGCGAATTAGCTATAAAAACCGCGGCGCTACTGTGTTCAAGGAATTCCTCGAGAACCGCCTCGAGGAATTCCGAAACCTTAACCTTCCTGAACCCCTACTAGATAACCAGAGTCCTTTCTATGCCCCAATTACGCCCGATCAAATCAATGTTTTTTTTAAAAAAGGCAAAAATTCAGCCCCAGGCCACGACGGCCTGAATAGAAAAATTTTGCGCCACCTACCCGACCCATCCCTCCAACTTCTTGCAAATATCTGTAACAGATGCCTAACCCTCGCACACTTCCCGACGGATTGGAAATCGGCCTCCACCGTCATGATACCAAAACCTCACGCCGACCTAACCTCACCTAATTCCTATAGACCCATATCCCTCCTGAGTTGCCTCGGAAAATGCTTCGAGCAAATTCTAGCCAGGTGGCTCAGGGAACACCTAGAATTTAACGACCTTATTCCTAATAGCCAATTCGGCTTCCGTCCAAACCGAACGTGTCACGATCCCTTGTTGAAGCTGCTTACCGAAACCACCAGAGCATTCAACCACAAGCAATGCAATCTGGCTGTGTTCTTGGATATTAAGCAAGCATTTGACAGGGTCTGGCACGCCGGTCTCCTTAAAAAAATCCGAAATCTGAACATTCCCGAAACCTTCTCTAAACTCCTGCTTTCCTACCTGACCAATCGGTCGGTCAGGGTGAAAGTAGGGAAAAACCTAGATCCTTTCCAACCCTCAGCGGGCGTTCCGCAAGGTTCTGCCTTAGCCCCCATCCTTTACACCATCTTCGCTTCAGACATCCCTCAAGTCACCCAACCCGCAGTAGTCGTCGCGCAGTTTGCAGATGACACCGCCTTCTGGTCGGTTAATCAGAACAGCGAAACGGCCTCCAACCGCATTTCCAAAACCCTTCAGAACTTTTCCAACCGGGTCAACCGGTGGAGAGTCTCTATTAACCCCTCCAAAACCCAAGCCATCCTTTTCCACCACGCTAACTACGTCGAAGATAAATTCCCAAACCTATCCTCCAGAAATGTCTCGATCACCATAAACCAAGAGAGAATCCCCCTTCAAGACCAAATTACATATCTAGGCATCCTATTCACGAGAACACTCAATTGGCTCCCCGATGTCAGGAAAACACTAAACAGAATTAGAAACCGTGCAAACCTACTGGGCGCCCTCCGGGGTCGAATCAGAGGTTGCCACCCCAAAACACTCCAACACACATACAAAACTTACATCCGCCCTGTTATGGATTTCCGAACACCCATATACACTAACATAAACCCTAACCACCTTTCCGCTATAGCATCCTGTGAACGCCGAATCTTTAGACGTATACACGGGCTACCCTTCAGCTACCCCAGAAACCTCACAACACAACACGCAAACATACCATCAATCACACACAGATTCCAAACACTCCAGAAAAACTTTACACACAAAAGAATTTTCGGCGACACCATCCCAACCAAAGAAATCCCCACAACTTCCTACACCTACCAACCTCCCAAATTCCCGCGCAAAAAACCCAAGCGCAAATTTAAACACCCCCCCCCCCGCGATCCTAACCCAATTATTGGACGACATCCCAGAGAAGATAGAAGAGGCCCTCGACAATACCCCATATGCACTCCGCATCCCCCCGTCAATTGGATAACGACCACGCAAGGACACCGGCCAACGAATCAATCACACTTCCCTATATACACTTAACCACACGCAAACCTAAACCTAAATATTCAAACTGATTAATCCTTTTTTTTACACCCATAACACAGCAACAATAATTCATTTCTTTTTTTTTACACCAAAAATAATACATTCATGATTGTCAACCACACAATTACAAAAACAACGCAACATCAACAACAATGGAATGACCAGGGCTGAAGAGGAGGAATCCTGAGCAGTCTACGATAAGAATATAAGCAAAGATAATAAGCATACTAACCATAAGCATGAGCATACTAAAAAAAAAATGGAAGAAATTCTACTCTCTGCGCGCTCCACTCTCTTCTCTCTAGTCGCTACTCTCGCGTCTCCAGCATCTAGAATCTAGAACCGAGATCCAGACCGCGCGCGCCTGCCGTGCTTAGTTTCGTTGTATACGCCGTCGACCTGTCGATTGCCGCATTCGCTCATCCTGAACCGTCGTGTATCTTTAGTCGCGTTACTTCGCCGCCGTCACCGATAAATCATCGCCATACAATCAATCTGCTGGTTGAGATACGCTAAGGTTAACAGCACGTAAGTTTTATTGCACCACTTTTCTTAAACATTCAGAGCCTAGAAGTTATCTCACCGTTCCAGTACACACACCAGAAGTCACGATAGGCTGTAACGCCTGAAGTCACCTTCTACAACCATACACACAAAACAGGACGTTGTTACTGCGGACTAATGCCCTGAAGTCAACTTCCATTTACTCCAGCGACAAGAAGGGTATTCACTCTAATTCTACCGCTCTCCGGGAGATCCCTTTATACAGCAGTCCACGGGCTGGACCCAGAATCTTATAAAGGGCTGTTTATTAAACATATATTACACATACAAAATACAAACAAGCGACGCCAAGACTTTGAGATAATCTCAATACTAGAAGCCGTATTCTTATGGATCACCCACGTGATTCTCCCGTTAAATAAAAACGAACCCGTGGTGCGTTTACGTAATAAATTGCATCAAACGTGTTCCAGCGTCTTGCGAGCCGACCACAATTTATTAGATATTCTTCTAATAGTATATCTTAATAAAGGAAATCCGGTAAGATAAACATTCCTGTATCGCGAGTATATTTTCACGCAACGAAAAACTATCCACTATTTCGTTCCCGAAGGCCTGACTAATTTATCAGCATCGTAATAAATTACGTACATTATACGTGTAAATTCTCTCATTTTAACCCCAAGAATAATCGTGTACTTAAGACACCTACAAACAAGCGACGCCAAGACTTGGAGATAATCTCAATACTAGAAGCCGTATTCTTAGAGATCACCCACGTGATCGTCCAGTTAAATGAAGACGAACCCGTGATGCGTTTACGTAATAAATTGCATCAAACGTGTTCCAGCGTCTCGCGAACCGACCACAATTTGTTAGATATTCTTCTAATAATATTTCTTAATAAAGGAAATCTGGTAAGATAAACATACCTGCATCGCGAGTATATTTTCACGCAACGAAAAACTATCCACTATTTCGTTCCCGAAGGCCTGACTAATTTATCAGCATCATAATAAATTACGAACATAATACGTGTAAATTCTCTCATTTTAACCCCGAGAATATCGTGTACTTAAGACACCTGCATTCCGTCTGAAACAATTCACAGATTTGTTTACTTTAGTTCACGCAGTCCTAAAAGATCGTGTAAACCCGCCTCAGATTAATTCGTTTACAACAATTAATAATAGAAGCAATTTTTAATAATAACTAGCGTAGATTAGTTCGTGATAAACTCCGTCTTCCGTGTACTTAATAGGTAGAATAAGTTTCGCTTATAAGAAAGTTATACGCGTTTAACAATAACAGACGTTTTCTAGTAATAAAGAATTAATGCGTCTTATTGCCGGGCATAAATAAATGTTATATATTGATCAATGTAAATACGTTCTCAATTAATTAATAATCCTGAGACCATCCTGATCAGTTAGAGTAAATAATCAAACGCTTACGAACAATTTGCATTCAGAAACGTATAAATATTAACTTGTCCTTTGTGAAGAATTCCAAGTACTGAATTCACATCTATTCAGTCTGAAAGCCAAATTACATATAAGAATAGTCATGATCACCAAGGCTACTTTAAATTATTGATTTTTCTCTTTGACCTGCTTAAAAACACTAGTGCGATCGTTGTCCCCCTATGTAATACGGAGTATATTACACAACGCCACCTGATAAATACCACGCCATTGTTTACAGGGCCGGCGTAAGCGTTCGTAATAAATCAAAATATAGGACGTCTACACCAGCGTTTGGGGTTAAGTCCACTGTTACGCACCACTTATTATGGTTTTGTCATAATTAAATTTATAAATAAAAAAGATAAAGGGTTTTAATCGTTTATTATAAGTAATACTATTTTGAGATTTAAAACTAATGAATTTTTTCTGTAATAGGGGCTGTCGTCATTGGAAATGGAAAAATGATAATTAAAATATTTTACATGTAAGATCTGCCTTACCGGAAAACACGTCGGTCAGAAAGGGCCTTAGATTTATAAGTAAGTCTGAACGTTCTAAGGCGTTATTGTTCTGTTTTTAATTATGAGTCTTAACTAAATTTTGACAGCCATTTTGTTTTGGCGGGAAATTTAAAATCTCCCTTGTCAATCAAATCAATCGATCGGCCAATAAAATCAGCCGAAGCATATCAAACCAAATTATCAACCGCGATCAAATCAAACAAATCAACAGGCAAAAACCCCGGGCTAAATAAACAAACTGGCTTTCATTTACAATTTTATAATACACAAGCGTTTTGAAACTAACACCGACTTCATTTCGTAAGGAAGCTCATCATTAGACAACCATAATAACAATAATATCCTCAAATTAATGTGTACACTATTGGCGAGTTTTGCATGCAGTGATAAAAATACGTTTTACAGCTAAATCAGCAAAATTGTCTATACAACAGCAAATATAACCAAAACCTGAAATCAGTCCTCTAACAATTAAATAAAAATAAAATAAGGGTTAGAATAAAGAACGAGAACTTACCAGGGTACGAGCCTTGACAGGGTAAACAGCTACTTACAGTCGCAACACATTCACTTTAGGCGTCTCGCTTATAACTGAATAATATAAAGTACTTAGAGTCTTCCAGCAATCATTAATATAAAGTAATGCGCACGTATTAGGTTATGTTAAAACACGTAAAATTTTAGGTTAGGTCAATACACGTACAATAAAATCTATTAGAAAAATCTTAGGGGTAACAAATACTCCTCAGTCAGGAGAAGGGGAGGGAAATATTTCTTTGAAATTAGGTACAAAATTATGAGTTCTCTAGTCTAAGCGACAAATATAGTGGTTGTTTATGGTAAGTTCTTAGGCGCCCCATGTCATAATGTCAAAAAATCTATTAGAAAAGTCTGAGGGTCACCAAATACTACTCAGTAAGGGGAAGGAGAGGGAAATATTTCTTTGAAATTAGATACAAAATTATGAGTTCTCTAGTATGTCACAAATATAGCGGTTGCTTACGGTAAGTTTTTAGGCGCCCCATGTCATAATACAATAATGTCAAAAAAAATAAATAACAAAATCTATTAAACAGTCTGAGGAGTACCAAATACTCGGCAGTAAAGGACAGGACATGGAAATACTTCTCTTAAATTAGATACAAAGTTGTGACTTTTTATGTTCTCTCGTCTAAGTAACAAATATGGTGGTTATTTATGGTAAGGTTTTAGGCGTCTCATGTCATAATGCAATAGTGTTAAAAAAAATAAAATCTATTAGAATAGTCTGAGGGATACCAAATACTCCTCAGTAAGGGGCAGAAGGAGGAAAAATTTCTTTTAAATTAGATACAAAGTTATGCGTCTTTATATTCTCTAGCCTAAGTGACAAATATAGTGGTTGTTTGTGGTAAGTTTTTAGGCCCTGTCATAAAGCATTAGTGTAAAAAAATTTTTTTTAGAAAAATCTGAGAGGTACCGAATACTATTCAGTAAGGGAAAGGAGAGGGAAGCATTTCATTGAAATTAGATACAAAATTATGAGTGCTCTAAATAAGTGACAAATATACTGCTTGTTTATGATAAGTTTTAGGCGTCCCACGTCGTAATTTTAATGACAAGTTAGATATTATGCCACTACCATCGGTATTACAGACTATTAGAGATTCCTGCCATGAAAGATACTATGTTGGCACATTCTGATATACATACCTATGAAATCTGAAACAGTCAACATATATATTCCTAGATTTACTTTATCTAAATCTCAAAAAAATTCTTTACAGTTAAAGTATTACAATATTTTGTCAAATTCAGTGAAACGACTGTCTTATGAATCTTTTCAAAAACAAATTAAGACACACCTTACTCATAAGTGTTACTATACAGTAGAAGCTTATTTTAAAGATAAATTTATTCTTTAATTAGTAGATTTACACGTCTTTTACACTTTTAATTACGTGTTGTGTGTTAATATTAATCGTAACGAGATATATTTAGTTTTTTTTTGCATGTTTGTACAATGCTTTTGTATTTAAAGGTTTGACATTCCACAAAAAAATTCAATATTTTGATGTGGTTAAATAAATATTATTATTATTATGAAATAGTGCAAAAAAAATCTATTAGAAAAATCTGAGAGGTACCAAATATGCCTCAGTAATGGATTGGAGGGGGAGATATTTGTATAAATGACAAATATAGTGGTTGTTTACGGTTTGTTTTTAGGCGTCCCATGCCATAGAGAATTAGTGTAAAAAAGCACACATTTATGAAACGTAGAAGCTTGTGAGTGAAGAAACCCTAACTTCAAAAATTTTTTTCTTGGAGGAGAAAGTAACTCTGTAAAGGTTTGAACACTTTTAATGTTGTTTCTACCGAAGGTAACAACGATAACCATATGGTTTTACTGTTGCCTAATAGTTTTTGTTATTCAACGTTAACAAAACCACAAAATTCTTTTAATTGTTCAATTTTTGATACAGTTATGAAGGATTCACTCCAACTACAGGTCTTTTAGGTAACTGCTGTACCGTAAGAAATATAACTTCTTTCTTATGGTTCAGTTACAGGAAGCGCGATGTACATGTAGATATCACGAGTGTTGAGCCTGTCAAAAAAAATACGCCTAAAAAGCTTACTCGAAAAAGAAATAATGATCAAAATTCATGGAAAAAAGTTTAGATTGGTAGGAAAACGGTACTGTACGCAAAAAAGTAAACTATTATCCGATAAATCTGTGGGATTTTATGTCGTTATTATAAATGTAAACAATATTTTATAAAGTGCCAGCGGGAACATAATCAATCAAATGTTCTTGAGCTGAAAATTCAAGAGCTATACTGAATTTTATAATCTTTTGGTGTATTCCAAAAAATCCGAGCTGTAGTGAAAACAATGGCAGAAGATCTAAGATATTTGCTTACAATTTAACATCAAATTACAATACAATTTTTTCCTTTCCACTCTTAAGATTTTTAGCAGGACACTCAAAACCGCAGTCAGCAAGCTTTCTGATATAGGCAAAATTAAACCAGACTTGCGCGATAAAAAAGTCTGTAACAAACTTTTTAGGTTACGTAGAAATTTGCAATAATGTAGGCAACTTCGTTCATGTTCGTGTCATGTAAATTTCATACCTCAATGGCCGATAAACCTGCATTAAGATTATCTTCGTACAGTTAGCACTTACGGTTCGGGCAGGTCATAGGCAATGATTTCTTTAGTATCGTTTTTTGGTAGATGATTTGTTTGAGATGGTTACCTTTTTTAGGTACTTTAATTTTTACGGTAAATTTTCTTTTTGGCGTATTTTCATTGTATAACTAAGTTTGCCGTTAATTGTACGCTATACGTTTCAAGAGATTGATGATGACGCAGTAAAAGTTTGTTGGTTTGCAGAAGAATTATAAACAAATGGTACCTTAACCTTTAAATCAACCAATTTGGCTGTTTCAAAGAATTTCATATTTGGGATCAACAAGTTCAAGCCGTTATATTTCTATTTCAAGGATTATTGCCATAAAATTTGAGCGTGTATTAGAGATTAGTTATCATAACAGTATAACAGTGACAACTGTAAACGTCGCAGGTATTTCATTTCTAAGCATTAATTCGATAATTAATTTTAAGTTATCGCAGATTTACTAATATTAGTATTTAGATTTTGTACTTATAATTTGATTTCAAGTTATTCATATTATATATATTTGATAATTATTTAGTATATTTATATATGATATAAGTATAAATAAACCTTGATTGTTTTAGAAATTAAAGCAAATCGAACTTTAAAACCAAGCCCATTAATTCACTGAAAATCAAAATCTTGTAGTTGACAAGGTATGAATAAAATGGGGTAATTATAATCACAAAACCTTTATTTCATACTTTTAAATATTATTCTTGATAGTATGCGTGTCTTATGTATGTTGCTTCTATTTACAGATATACCTGGTAGACTCTGTCTATGCAGTTGTAGTTCGTGCTACAAATTGACGTTCAGTAGCATTTAGTGCGTCTGTTGTGTACTATCATCGTGTGCAGATGTTTGATCTAAGTGGGTCTGTAGCATATAATTAATACATACCATTCGATATTTAATAAAATATTATTACTGAAATATTTCGTATTATCAAACTTTGTTAAAATCGGTTTAAAATAACGGTGCTTTACGGACAGCGTCAAAATCTCTTAGAATATCGTTGAAAACCATTGCAATTTCAGAAAATGAGTAAAGACATTTATGAGTGATGTTGTGCTACAAATTTACAGTTGCATGTGTAGCTATGTGTGTCTGTGCGCACACTAGCAAATGTTCGATTCGTGTTCGTATAGTGGGCTGCGTAAAATGCGTTACGTTGAAGTGGCGGTGCTAGCGTATATTTTGATTAGAAATGTACAGTGATGTTGTTGTGTGTGCGCATAGTGTTCAAAACGGCTGTGCGTGCGTGAGCATTCGTGTGTCGTGTGTGCTGCTGTGCGTGTGTGTATGGTGTGCTGCGTGTTCGTGTGTGGTGTGTGCGTGTGGTGCTGTTGTTGCGTGTGTTTGCGTGTGTGTGCTGTGCGTGTGTGCGTGTGTGTGCGTGTTGAGTGTGTCGTGTGTGCGTGCGTGTGCGTGCGTGTGCGTGTGTGTGTGTGCTGTGTGTGCGTGTGTGCGTGTGGTGGTCGTGCGTGTCGCGTGGTTGCGGTGTTGGTGTGTGCGTGTGTGCGTGTGCGTGGTGCGTGTGCGTGTGCGTGTGCGTGTGCGGTGTGCGTGTGCGTGTGCGTGTGCGTGTGCGTGTGCGTGTGTCGTGTGCGTGTGGCGTGTGCGTGTGCGTGTGTGGTGTGCGTGTGCGTGTGCGTGTGCGTGTTGCGTGTGTGTGCTGTGCGTGTACTTAACGTCGTGCTGTCGTGTGCGTGCTAGTCGTGTCGTGTCGTGTGCGTGTCGTGTGCGTGCGTGCGTGTGCGTGTGCAGTGTGTGACGTGTGCGTGTGCGTGTGTGTACGTGTGGGCTCGTGTGGTCTTAGCCAAATAACTTAAACATACGCATTCGATTTTAATAAAACTCCGTGTTTAGAGTTATTACTGAAATATCTTCGTATTATCAAATTTTGATTAAAATCGGTTTAAAAAATAACGGTGATTTATGGACAGCGTCAAAATACTTCTTGAGAATATCTCGAAAACTATTCATTTTACAGAAAATGGGTAAAGACATTTATGAAGGATAGTTACATTACATACGTGTTCTCTTGATGAAAGTATTTGTAGCGAAATAAATAACCCAAGAAACAGAAAAGTCTACAAAATATATAACAATGGTCTACTTGATAGAAACATTTTCTACTGGTAAATGCCGTTTCATAGTACGACGTGCATTTCAGTGTAATACGATTAGGTAATGGTTCTGTTTGCCCTTTATAAAAAATTATGGGCTGACCACCTCAGATTTTTTTGTTAACCACCAGCAACGTTATCTTAATATCGCACATTTAATTCAAACAATGTATATTTCTTATTATTTATGATTGTAAAAATAATCATACTATTATTATGGCTTTATTGTAATTTTAAAGAGGATTTAAGACTCTTTCTTAATTTTCGTATGTTGTACTTTTGAAAATAATTAATTGGTTGAGTTGATGGGCCTATTTCCGGAAGAAAATAATTTACTTACTTAAAGTATATAAATTGCAAAATACTTAATTGCACATATTTACACCAATTTTATAGCATTTAACTGTATTAGTTGGGCAGCTATTACGTAAATGAAGTAAAATGTCTGAGGTAGAAAAAACACGCGACCTTCCGTTCTATAAAATGGAAATTAGGAGAAATGAAATAACTTTTTTCGTTTATCATAAATAAACAACGTCGTCAAAGTACCTATAATTATTTAAGACGGATAGACGTTTATACTCACACTTACACCAACACGCACACACACGCACACTGGAACTCATAAAACGAAGTAAAATAAAAGGTTTTAACATGTGTCTACCTCTCACTTAGTACTTGTTTTTAAGCTTTAAGTTAACAATTGAGAGTGGCGGTCGTAAGTACTATACTGCTAAGCTATTTAATCAAAAGATAATAATTATTTTGTACACTTTTGTTACTCGGTAAAGGCTAAGTTACTGTTGAATAACAATTAATTACATGCACTTGAAAATTCACATTTTTATTACAAACTCAACAGTTACTAATTTTAGAAATTATATTTTTGTAAATCTCAATTCCTTTTAAAAACACATTAATACTTAAATACTCATCATTATCATGCAATCTTCTTAGTGTATTATTATTTGGTGAAAACCCAATAGTCGGAATTCCAACCTCTCTTAAAAAACGACTGTCGGTGGTACCAGGTGTAATTTGTGGTATCATCTTCACGTTCCTTTAACATTAATACTATAAATCTGTATATAAACTCTAACCAGCATACATTTTTTCAACGACATCTTTAAAAGCCATCCAAAATGGATTACTATTATCAATCTTTGTTGGCTGTCCTGGTCGATCTTTCATGCTGTACTCAATCCAAATACCATCACCCGCCTCCTTACACCATTGATTAATCGTGTTTTCCCAATCTTCTGGATTCACTGTTAATGGATTACGGTTATCAAATGCTACAATAAATTCCGAAGGTATAACGTTTGATTGTGTGCCACCCTTTAAAAAAGTGTTTAGATTAGATTTTTTTACTCCTCTGAACTTACCTTCATTTTCGTCAAATTAATTGTTGTAAGTGCACTTAATTTTTTGATATCCGTTAGTAGTTTTCTTTGTGTTGCACGAAATTCGTAAATTTTGTTTAAAATATAAGCTAATTTTTCTCCAGCGGTATTTTGCAGTAGAAGGGATCCGTGCCCAGACTGTCCAGGTATGTGTATCATAAATTCTGAACAATATTACTGTGTTGTGAAAAAAATGTGGATTGCGCTTACCCCAACAGAATCGCTCCCCGTAATAAGGCCAGAATTCATTTCCTTCACTAGGCCGCCCTTCATCCAACGCAAATCCAATGTTAAGCTTTTTAAATGCTTCTGTTTTAACAAAAGCCTCCATACCTTCTTTTCCTCCAATTTCTTCATCTGTGTTAACAAAATAATGTTAGATTAACTTCGTCATGTGCGTGAAAAGCTTACCAGGTGTGAACACAATATAAACATTGCGACGAGGTTTAAAGTTGACAAGTTTTAATCGCCTAACGGCTTCCAAGTATTGTATACCAAGACATTTATCATCTTGCGCACCTCTTGCAAAAATATTGTCTTGGTCGTCTATTTCAGCACCGAATGGTGCATGAGTCCATTGGCTCTATTATTAAAAAAATTTTAACATGTAAATTATTGATCTAGTCCTACTCACCTCAAAAACAGGTACTACGTCCATGTGGCTTAATAACAAGATTGAGCTTAGGTTTGATTCTTCTCCTTTCCATTGTAACACTACCATTGGTTTTTTTGGAAACAAATAATTTACATTAAACTCCAAACCAATGTCACTTGCGATATGCTTAATAAAGGAAACGCAATCTTCTAAAATAAAAAACCACACGGAAATAAAAGTGTTAGACATAAGTATTTCTAAATTGTTTTGAATATTTAATCGTCTGCTCAGTATTGTATTGTTGCGTTACTAACCGTAGTTGATATTTGGATGAACAGATGGTATTTGTAAGTATTTGCGAAAGTTTCTAATTGCGATTAAATCTATCTCACTAGTAGATTCTACTTTATTTGCAATGACTGACATTGTGGTTTATTACATACATTAAAAGTTTTTTTTATTATATAGTTGATTTATAGGAAATGGCTAACCAAAGTGTTATGATTTTTACACAATCGTAAGTGCGGTAAAAAACAATATGTAGTAATTTTAACTAATAACATTTTTGAACCCCTTTAGGAGAAATTGACCTATATATTAAAATTGTTGATGACGAATAACATGCTTTCTCATATAATCAGCCAAATTTATGTTTATAGCGTGATCAAGCAACCTGGTACGGTATTAGTTCCATTTACAATCCAAACTGGATAGCCTTTGTACTAATTTGGCAAGGTGAATCGACCAGTAAATGAACAGTTAAGGCAAATTTTTATTTTAACATAATGGAGCACTTCGTATTCACATTCAAATATATTGGAGAGGTATTTTTGCGTGCGTGTGTGTGACTTAAGATCTGTAACTTGTGATAGAAATTCAAAATTTATGTTCAAATTTCGCATATTTCGTTAGAATTTCAAGAAATTCGAAAGATCTACTGAACTCAAATTAGTCAGTGAATGAACGACATCATTTATTTAGAAAACATGGTGTTAGAACAATCTAACACATTATGCTATTTACGTATTTATAAATTTATAACAAATGCTTTATCATCATTATCGTCCGTTGGTGTAGGAATGTTCACTTGTAATCTCCCTGGTGGTTGGATTATTTCCGGAAATTTGTTCGAGTCACAAATGTTTTCAAAATTAATTTTAATTTTCACAAAACATTTGTGAACGAGAGGACATTTCCGGTAATTAATTCAAGCACGTGGGGGATTCAGTAAGAAAATATCCCAAGATTATCCGTTGCTATTGACGACGGGATATTTTCGGGGATAATATAAGTAGTGTTATGATTATCATCGATTATTAATCATAACACGTGTTATAATTGGTAAGAGAATATAATGAACGTTAATAGAAAATATATTTTTTTGAAGTCTACAATTAGTCACTTTGACAGTAAATCATGTGACAGTCAACATGCGGCGATAAAATTATCACCGATTTGATAGCCTATTCTGCGATTTTGTTTTTGTATTTTAACCAATGAAAGTAATCAAAAATGTATCACGTGACATGTGAATTATAGTCTCTTCATTATCTCCTTCCAACCGTGCTAAATTTGATTTACAGATTTGGCCCACTTAGCTCTATTTCTTCTAGTCCTATTTATTACTTAGTAATCCTTCAAAATACTCCCTTACGACTAAGGATGTCATTTTCTGGCCCACACTAGATTCAAGCTGTGGATTTGTTTTGTTTTTTTTCCATTTTTTTCCACTGCGTTATCTCTCCATTTTTCGTTTTCTCAATATGTCTTGCTTGTCAGTTTTCTGCTTTTTAAGGTTTTGTTCACATTCTATACGTTTTCGAGACGTTATAGCCAAAGGTATATCTTCGGGGTGATATTTCCATAGCAAAAACAATCCTTTATGTCAGATTGGCGTTTAAAACTTCATGTCAGATAACGCGTTAATAGAGCTATAGAAGCTAACTTAAAAAAAAGTCCAAACGCCCGTTATTTGAAATGAAATTGTTCTTAAAATAAGATGTTATAACATTAATTTTATTGACATATTGAACAAATTTGAAACATTTAAATTCCACCTTTAGAATTTGTGTGTGCGTGTGCGTGTGCGTGTGCGTGTGCATGCGCGCGTGCGCGTGCGTGTGCGTGTGCGTGCGCGTGCACGTATGTGTATGCGTGTGCGTGTGTGTATGGATGTTAGTATCCACCATAACTCCAGAAGGAAAATACCTACATATTTAAAATTTTGTATTTAAGCTTGTTTCGTGTGGATTAGAGCTAGATTTTGGGAGATATCCAGCGGCGGGGAGGGGTTGTTAGGAGCAGTTTTTGGTTTTTATCAAATATTTTATAAGAAAAAGAGTAGACGTATTTAAAAAAAATGTAATTATACATAACTTTTTTTAATATAATGCAAGGTAAGTAAAAAAATTAATTAAATATGAATGAAAATGGTTATATTGCATGATTGATACCTTATACAAGTGGACGGCTCTGATTGGTCATCTTTAAGACAATTTAACAATATTTAATTTTTGATGACCTAGTTACCCTTTACTAAAATTTAATTCTATAGTTGGCTTCATACTTTTCTCAAACTGTTATATTAATAGCAGGCTGATGTTTATGTTTTAATTTTTCAACTTTGACAAAATTGTTTTCAACATCTTTAACAATTTTAATACATATTGCTACTGATGAAGATAACTGTAAGTGTCATCGAAAGTTTAGATTGTATAATTTAAAATACGCCATTAAAAAACCCAAAAAAGGTAAGTATCTTATGATGTGTGATAATGGTGAGAGTTTACATTTCAAATTATTTCATTTTTAATTTTTTAAGTTAGTATCTAGATGTCTTTTGACCTCTGTAAGACATGAAGTTGTAAACGTCTGTTTGACATAGATTGTTTCTGTTTTTGCAATGTTGCATATTTTCGTAATTAACTCATTATAAAAGAGACTGCATAATTATCGCAAAAATTGTTATTATAGTAATTAAGGTATCACGGGTGTTACAGGTATAATAATGCCCCGAGGTCAACAGTGTTCTTCCCGAGGGCCTTTGGCCCGAGAGATGTACGTTGACCGAGGGCATTGTTCCTATAACACCCGTGGTGCCTTCTATATTTAATATCCTTTTAGTCTGTTATTCAATTAAAAAAAAGGATATTGATCTTTATTTTTTACAATTATTGTCATGCGTATTTTTAGTAATAAACAAACTGGGTTTGACCTTTATTTTAGCAAAAAAATAATCGAGTTTGTCCAGTCACCTTGGTTTCGTAACTATGTATTCTGTTTTTTGTAAACAAACATCAATTTTTGGTGCTGTGTAAAAATGTTGTCCGAGGATCTTTCCCAAGAAGCGCTATTAAAGGCTGCAAAAGCTGTCGAAGCAATTGTACCACAAAAGACAAAAAAGATGTACGAAAAAGAATATCGCAATTTTGAAGATGGTTAAAAAATATTCAATAAGCGGCACGAAACAGTGATGCTGGCTACTTTCAAGATGTGAGTGAGTCGTATTCTCCAAATTCTCTTTGGACAAAATTTTCAATACTCGCAAGGAATTAATTGTAAATAAAGAATTAAAGCAATGAGAAATTTATTCAATTGGAGCTTATCATTAAGCAAACAGGAAGATATTATTAACCAAAAGAATCAAAAGTTTTAACCAGAGAACATTTTTTGTCATTCTTAAAAGAAACACCTACTGATAAATATTTGCTGGAAAAAGTAGCTTTGGTCATTGGAGCTCGTCAAAGGGATGAACTGGTGAAGATGCGTTTTAATGATGTTCGATATATGGAAAGTCAATTATTAATTGATATTCCTCAAAGCAAAATGGTCAACAACGAAGTTTTTTAGTAATTGAAGAAAATGACAAATATAAATTAAAGCTTATTAGGCATTATATATCACTACCACCCAATACAGTACCTGAAGACAGATTTGTTGTGTCTTGCCGAGATAAACGATGTACAGGGCGACCAACTAAGAATGCGAGGTACTGTATCTGGGAAACTGTCCATCGTAGAAGCTTGCGCAAAAAAAAGTTATGACTAAACCGGCCAATACAAAAACCTGGAAAATATTTTCATGTTTCTGAAATGGACGCTAGGGGGCGTAACTGCAATCTTGAATCTAAAAAAGTGATGTTTCTGTGAATTCTGCTATATTAACCTAATAAAAAATAACTGATCTTTGAAGTCGAGGATAATCTGAACTTTTTTTGTTTGGCACTTTTGACGTATCTATAAAAATAAAGTGGTGGGGGGTATCCAAAGGTTTCCTTAAATCATCCCCCGTATCTTCGAAACGGCTAATCCGCTTTTAACAAACTTGGGCGCGTTGAAAAGAGCTTTTCTTGGGCTACAAATGTTAAAATAATTGAAGTTTTGTTAGTTTCGCATGTCGTCGCTAGTGGGCTTTGTTCGCCATTCCGACAGAAACGGTTAATTTTCGCAAAAAAATTATATGCATTGGTATGACTTTTTTACATGAACAAGTAGCTAAGTGATGTCTAAACAAGCTCGCGAAAACCGCATCTCGATATCTTGTTTCTAACCTAAAATACCGGCCAAAGAAAACTTTATACGAAAATCCCTTAATTTTTTATTTTTTTTAACTATATTTTTCTGGAATTGTTTCTATTATGTAAATTGTGGCCCTGAAAAGGACGATTTAAAAGAGGAAGGTTTTTAATGCCCCCGTAAATGCTCGAAATGCTGACCATCACGCTCTATGCATTGATGAAGCCTCTCATGACTACACAAAGCTTCAGTTTCGGTTCTCGCTATGTTACGTATTGCGTTACGAATCCGGTTTTTCATATCTTCTCTAGTAGTAGGTTGAGTCTGAAACACGATGTCCTTTAAGCGCCCCCATAAATAAAAATCGAGGCAAGTTAAGTCTGGCGATCGCGGAGGCCAATCCACCGCTGTCGATATACTCCATCAATATGCTCTCGCACATTAATAGCAAAATGTGCTGGGCAACCATCCAACTGCAAAAACAATTTTTGCCTTGTTTCCAGAGGCACATCTTCCAACAACAACGGTAATTGATTGGTCAAAAAGTCAAGAAATTCATTGCCATTTAGGGGTTGCTCGAAAAAATATGGCCAAATAATTCTGCCTCCCAGTATGCCACACCATACATTTCAACTTCAACGTCCTTGGCGCTGAACTTCACGCAACTAATGGGGACCAATAATGCATATTGTGCAGATTGACTCTCCCGTCACTACTGAAGGTGGCTTCATCGGTCCAAAGAATTTGAAATGAAAATTCTCTATTTTCGCGTATCATGCCTAACATCCAATGGCAACAGTCTAACCTTCGATCAAAATCTTCCTCTTTCAAGGCCTGATGCAAAACGACATGATATGGGTGCATTCTTAGAACTTACATATGGTCCTTCAAAATATTTTGAACCGTTATCCGTGATATGCCCAACTCAGTGGATAATGCTCTTGTGCTAACATGAGGATTTCCTTCAATATAGCCCAGTGCACGGTTAATATTTCTTGTATTCTTCCAATTCATTGCCGTTGAAACGTAGGCCGAAAACTACCATTGGCTTGTAAGCTCGCCACTAATCGGGGAAAAAATCTTACATCGCAAGGACGCCGATTTGGATATCGAGCCGCGTAAACTCTTTTAGCTACTGCGGCATTCTGAAGACAATCAAAATAAACCGCAAGCATATCAACAGCTTCATTATTCGTAAATCGCATTGTGAAAGCACAAAAATTGCTCAAAGTAACGCGAAAGTATTGACAACTATTGACACTTTGAGGATTATGTATGTTTTGTTTAGGTATCTGTTTCCATTGCCCGCTTCTATTAATTGTATTTTTCGTATATATCCATAGTGAATATGCATTTAAGTAAACAAAAAATAGGCCTTTCGTATAACTTTTAGCATTGCTTACTTGCCCGTAGTAATTTTAAAAAGGGTGATTTTATTCTGGTGTATTAATTTACAAACACTTAAAATCGCAATTTTTAGGTAACCTATTCAGAGCCGAAATTGAAGCTGCAGTTTTGTCTACCCATAAGAGGCCTCAGCAATGCACAGAGTGATGGTTAGCATTTCGAGCATTTACAGGGGCATTAAAAACCTTCCTCCTTTAAATCGGTCCTTTTGAGGACCACAACTTACATAATAGAAACAATTCCAGAAAAATATAGTTTAAAAAAAAATAAAAATTTAAGGGATTTTCGTATAAAGCTTCCTTTGGTCGATATTTTAGGTTAGGAACAAGATATCGAGATGAGGTTTCGCGAGCTTGTTTAGGCATCATTTAGCTACTTGTTCATGAAAAAAAGTCATACCAATGCATTTAATTTTTTTGCGAAAATTAACCGTTTCTGTCGGAATGTTCGAACAAAGCCCTCTAGCGACGACATGTGAAACTAACAAAACTTCAATTATTTTAACATTTGTAGCCCAAGAAAAGCTCTTTTCAACGCGCCCAAGTTTGTTAAAATCGGATTAGCCGTTTCGAAAATCCGGGGGGTGATTTAAGGAAACATTTCGATACCCCCTACCACTTTATTTTTATAGATACGTCAAAAAGTGCCAAACAAAAAAAGTTCAGATTATTCTCGACTTCAAAGATCAGTTATTTTTTATTAGGTTAATATAGCAGAATTCACAGAAACATCACTTTTCTAAATACAAGATTGCAGTTACGCCCCCTAACGGCCATTTCAGAAACATGAAAATATTTTCCAGGTTTTTGAATACAAAAACAAAAAAAGTTATTACTAAAACGGCCAATAGGCCGTTTTAGTAATAACTTTTTTTTTCGCAATCCTCTACGATGTATAGTTTCCCAGATACTGTACCCCGCATTCTTAGTTGGCCACCCCGTACAGTACAACCCATTGGTAATTGGTTTTAAATTACGTAAAATAATTATATCTAATACTAACATTATTACCGAAGGTAAAAACCACTTTGGGAGTATTCCTGCTAAAATTGCAACCTTTTTGAATTTACCCAATGCTGTCATATACAGGACATTGTTCAAGGCGTATAGCAGCGACCTTACACTCTGACGAAGGAGGCAGCACAGAAAGTTTTATGAGGCTTGGAGGCTGGAGGAGTGCAACAATAGCTCTCAGTTATGTAGACAATTGCAATCACTCTAAATTAGTGGGTATAAATTCAATTTCACGATCTACAGTAGCAGAATCTAGCACTACTTCAAAAAATATGGCACCTGGTCCTGTTTCAAAGGGAACTATTACTTTTTCAGTCCACATCGAAAATTGTAATTTTTGTATTACTATATAGTTGGAATTATGGGTGTATAATTGTTAGATCAATGCTTAGAATACTTCTTTTTTGACGTTTTGTTATTTGACATTTTTATTTGATGTTTCTCCAAACATACTTTGTTTCCATAGTAATTTTATAATGCCCTAGGGCATTATATCTCTTTTAACGTGTTTAAAAATAGGTGCATTATTGGAAAATAACACACTATAAGGACATCATAGTAATTAAGGTATCAAGGGTGTTACGGGTATAATAATGCCCCGAAGTCAATAGTGTGCTTCTCGAGGGCCTCTGGCCCTAGGGATGTACCTGTAACACCCGTGGTGTCTTCTATATTTAATATCCTAGTGTGTTATTCAATTAAAAAAATATATTGAATTTCATTTTTGGCATTTATTATCATGCGTATTTTTAGTAATAAACAAAGAGAGTTTGACTTTTATTTTAACAAAAAATATAATCGAGTTTGTTCAGCCACCTTGGTTTCTTGTGTATTCTAATTTCATAACGCCCTAGGGCATTATATCACTTCTAACGTATTTAAAAGTAGGTATTGTATTATTGGAAAATAGCACACTATGAGGAGGTTGGAAGGTCTTGTGGTGTTCCACCCCAAATATTTATATTTTTGAAGTATGCAGCTGTTTCAAAAATAAAGGGTGACAGATTTAGAGTGTCATGTCTTTACTTAATAAAAACAAAAAGAAGTAATGACTTACTTGACATAATTTTAACAGGATAATTTTCAGTGGAACTTCAAGTTTTTTTTTGAAAATGGAGCGGCGTGTCACGTGTGTGCCTGATTCTATGGAATATATGGTATAAGTTTCTAATTATAGGATATTTGTTAGTACCCGACATCAGAAATGAAGTATATTTTAGAACGTAACGATTTTCTTTACGTATATGAAGATATTTGAAACTATTACAAATGGTAATCGTATTTACAATTCATGTTTTGAGAACGAAATATAGTTTTGGTTTGTCTATCAGTAATAGATCGGAGTATTAAATTAAGATCTGGTTTAAACATTGACATCGGTGCATAGTGAAATAAATCCCTTTTACCATTTTAACTGAGACTTGATTAGTTCCTTTGTAGCCAATGGTTGTTAGTATTTTCCTTAAATTTCGTTAATCATTGTTATTGTTAAAACTGGGTCATTGAATATGTCATATTAAAATTGTTATTGTGTATTGAAATGTAGTGTAGAAAAGCATAGATTTTGAGGTCAAAAACGTTTCGGCGACGGCGAAGTTTTGATAAAAATTTTGGTCTTCTAACAAATAGTTCGGTTTCTAGATACGAGGCCTTAACCCATTTACGCCCATGGATACCATATGGTATCAAAAAAGCGCTAAAGTTCTAAAATACGTTCAGACCGATAGACAGCAGTAGACACGGCATCTTCCCACTTCTAGTCATCTCGGGTACATAGTCTTAAATGTAAATGAGCCGCAGTTTACAAATAAGCGTTGTTGTAGTAGGTGTGGCATTTCTTGTTCGGTATTGTTTTGTGAAATTGCGAAATATGAACATTTGTTATGAGTAAGTGTAATGGTTATTCAAAATGTAATGTATTGTTATATACCTGAATAACACAAATATCAATGTAGCATGAAGTAGTTTTGATGCGTGTTTTAGTTTTTTTCTGGAGTAATTCAAAGTTTGCTTATACCAGTTGGTGTCTATGGGCGTTAAAGTGCTGAAATATGTTATGTTTATTTCAGGCGTTGTTTCTCACTGGCAGAAGCCGTAGATATGTTAGAAGACGATGAGGCTATAGCAAATGCAGCTACAAGTTTTCATTACCCCACCAGATGCAAACGTCGATACTGATGAAGATTCAGGTGACGATGAGGATGGGGTTACGATATCACAGACCGTCAGTTGAGGGAAGCAGCAGAAATAAAATTGGCAGATAGTGTCGTATTAGGACTGAACTTCGATGAAAATTATGAACAGTCCTTCGCAGTGGATAGGCAAACGCTTAAAAAAGAATATATATATATATATATATATATATATATATATATCTATATATATATATATATATATACCCAGTACAATGATCTTACTTGCACTAAAACTTTCGAATTATTTATGGACGATAGAAACATTTAGTATCTTGTAGATGAAACACGATGGTATGCAAGTTTTAAAAATATCCCAGATCCGAACACAACTGCAGCTGATATTAAAGGTTTTATAGGTGTTTTGATTCTCATCGGTTTTAATTGTTTACTGTCATAAAAGATGTACTGGGAAATTAGCGATGACGTGCGCAATACAATTGTATCTAATGCTATGCGTAGAAATTGGTTTTTCCAAATTCACAAATGTTTATATTTCGTAGATAATACGCAAATTGATGAAAATGATAAGGCCTGGAAACTGCGACTACTAATTAATAGAATTGAAGGAGCTTGCCGGTTAAAGATTTGTGTTACGAATCAATAGTTCGTTATTATGACCGTCACGGCGGCAAATAAGTTATGAAAGGCAAGCCTTTTCAATTCGGGTATACAATGCGGTACTTCAAATTTTGATCTGTATCAAGGACAGAACCCTAATATAAATAATATATATGACGAACTATTCGTGAAAGCTGTATCCCTGATGATAGGAATGCTTGAAGAACTACATTAACAGACTCTTCCGCATACGATTTATACGAATAACTTGTTTACTGGCACATATTTACTTGTTTACTTACGCAACTTTATACAGTCGGAACTGTACGAGTGAGTCGACTTCCTCATTTATTTCCTGTAACAAATAAAAAAAAAACAGTTTCTAAAGTCGAAAAGGCGCGGTAAATACGTATACACAATTCATCAAGACGATGGTGTTTTCTTCTTCGCTGGATGAGCAACGATGCCGTGACCATTACGTCCACCTATGTTGGAGTTGCACCAGTATAAAAAGATCCAAGGAAGAAAAAAAGGCACATTAGGATACCTCGACTCACTGTACTGGAGCCTATAAGAAAAATATGGATGGTACGGAACTAATGGACCAGGTAATAGCTGCTTTCCGAATAGGAACCAGGAGAAAAACGTGGTGTTGGCCGTTGTTTACTTGGTTACTACATGTATGCATCACAATGCATAGTATCTGTACCGAAAAATCATTCAAAAACTCTTAAGTTGCAATTTAGTAGAGGCTTAGCATGTGTGTATTTACAAACATGCGGAACTCCTACCCGTCCTGGTAAATCAGTTTTTTATAAACAAGTGGCCGTCGTTGTGCGATTTGATAAAATTAACCACTTCATTACAAACTGTAATAGAAACCGGTGTGTAGGTGATGGTTGTACCTCATTTGGCAGAACAATGTGCCAAAAATGTATGGTATGGCATAAAGTGCTTCGCTTCATATCATACTAAATAATATTGTAACGTTAGGCCAATTCCTTACTTTTGTTAATATTAAGATTCTTTTAATGAAACTTCTACAACTCCCATACATACCATACGGTATCATAATTTTTTTCCCACCTGATATATTGTTATACTTCAAAAATGATTTTATACATATTCTTTTCCAGTTTAGCAAAGATACAAAAAAAACAGTGAAGAATATTTACAGGACTTAATGGGTTAAGGTCCAGTGTCGAAAGGACATGATTAACGTAGCGGATATCGATTTCGATGATAACAGTCAGGTTGTTCTTATGAGGCAATTTTTAGCCGTTTTAGTTTTGATGCTGTAGTGTTAAGTCCAATTACTGCGATAAGCAGAGAACGTAGCGCGTAGCGTTTATATTGGAAGGGTGTTAGCGTGTTGACAGAACTTTCGTTGGGAGCAGTTTTTCCATCAACCCTTTCGATGGATATTGAGTTGATTCAACCTTTTGCCTTTCGTGCGGAGGAAATTAAGCGTCAATTCCTAAACATTAAGACGTTCAGGCTCATGGCTCGCTAATAATTAGAGAACTCGCTGTAAACAAATAAGTGCGCGTAGTAATAACTTACTTTCGATTAACTATTTAAAATAAATTTAATAAGCAACGTGTAAATATTAACGTACCGTATAGCCAAAATATTAATCAAACGCTATATTTGGATTGAAACAAGCTTGCCGATCTCCACCAAGTGGTTCATGCCTCAAAAGCTCGAGTGTGGTTACAACGACGACCACGTTAGTAAAACTGCTGTCCCAGTCTATCTTCTGGGTCCACACACATTTTGCTGTACAATGAAAAGGGGGTAATTCAGAGAGGTCAATTGATGAACAGGCTTGATAAATTTAAGGTAATTACTTCCGTACCTATTCCTTTTGCTGTGTTGTTGACATTTATAATAAAGTATTACGTTTATACTTTTTTTGTATGTTCAAACGGTTGAATACGCTTTTATTGAGGATCAAATTTACTCGTCCTTCACTGTTTAATTTAGTTCAAGCGTATTCATCCGTGAAATAATCAAATCAACGTTTTTTTATTTGTTGTATTAGCTATTTTGTATCGAAATTTTATGTTACGGATGTGTTGACAGTTGAGACGTCGATCATTTGTTATACACATTTTATTTGGTTGTAACAGTAAAATTTACATAATTTAGAAGTTGCAGAAACTTGGCTAGTATCAATGCGATGTAAGCAAGCAAAGTAATTTAAACGGGCGCAATCCACTTTTTCTACACGGCTTCTAAACTCTGGAATGATCTCCCTGGTTCATGTTTTCCTCTCACTTATGATATGAGAAAATTTAAGGTAGCTGTTTATAGGCATCTATTGGCAATTCATTATCCCTCTATCCATCCTCCTAAGTGTTCCTGAGTGCTTTAGCACGATAGGCCAAATTTAGCCTGCTGAGGTCCATAATCATGAAAAAAAAAATTGATGAAATTCTTGTAGCGCCGTAAGGTACCGTTCTGTTTGTTTTATTTTAATATATATAATTAAGTTAATGAACTGGATGTGTTTTCCTTGAAGTGTGTACGCGGTTGTAAACCCCATTTCTTATTGCGGCACCTTAATCACTTGAACTTTAGCTGTTTTTGTTTAAACGAGATAATCTACATAACGTCATTTTTTTAACAAAATAAGAAAGTATTGCTGGTTCAGGCCATCGAAGTAAAAACGCTCGAAAATTTTTCAATTGTTTATTTTGATTGTAACGTAACATTTAAAGAAAGATGCGTTAATACATAATTTTAATAGTTTGGTTATACTTTGTTATGAGTTGATTGTTTAATTTCAATTGGTTGTAAATTGGGTTAAATTGTTTTCCTTACTTCGAATTATAATTTTAAGACATAACGTTCAGTAGGGATAAAGTAAAGAGATCTAAGAACAATATATTGAGTTAGTTGAAGCACGATATTATATTAGGGACTCGTGCAAATAGAATTTTGTAGCCTTTCAGGTGTAGCGCAACATTTGCAGGTCTCTGAACCCATCTGTAATTACGACAACCAGGTGAGTGATTTATTTGGGTATTTAGGTGAGCTGAGTAAATAGGTATTTCAACCTCGAATGAGTTAATTTCAAATACTCTGCACCCTTCCGGTTTATGTCAACCCCTATTGAGACTTATGTATGACAAGCTATCTTAAAGCACAGAAAATTAAGTTCATAATACACCCATACCCAACCACTCAGCACCATCAACCCTTATTTTATCTGTTACCCTGTTCTACTGCCATTTTATACCATAATTTTAATAGTTTGGTTATACTTTGTAAGGAGTTGATTGTTTAATTTCAATTGGTTGTAAATTGGGTTGAATTGTTTTCTTTCCTTCGAATTATAATTTTAAGATATAACGTAAAGTAGGGATAAAGTAAAAAGATCGAAGAACGATCGATTGTGTTAGTTGCAGCACGATATTACATTAGAGACTCGTGCAAATAGAATTTTTTAGCCTTTCAGGTGTAGCGCAACATCTGCAGGTCCCTGGACACATCTGTAATTACGACAACCAGGTAAGTGACTTATTTGTGTATTTAGACGAGCTGCGTAATTAGGCATTTCAACCTCGAATGTGTTAATTTCAAATACTCTGGCACCCTTCCGGTTTATGTCAACCCCTATTTAGACTTATGTATGACAAGCTATCTTAAAGCACAGAGAATTAAGTTCCCAGTACACCCACACCCAACCACTAAGCACCACCAACCCTTATTTTATCTGTCACCCTGCTCTACTGCCATTTTATGCCGTAACAGGTAGCTGATTGAACAAAGGATTGCTTGTGTAGAGCATTTTATTAGAACGAACTCCATTATTTAAACTCAGAGGTGGTTTCGACAACAGTTTAACTTTTCAGCGCCCCCAAATTGCAGGATAATTGCAAGATGGGTCGAAAATATCGTCGAACAAGTTCTCCTCTATTGCACAGAGGAGAAAAACTGCGAGAATAGAAGTAGATGTTTTGCAAGTTAGGAACAGAATTGATATCAGCTGCTCGACTTTTGTCACATTTTCAATTGCATGGTGAGTGGTACAAACAAAATTTACGTTACTGGTCTGCCGAAAACTTTTAAGTTATATTCGAAGAGCTGCATTCTCAAAAGGTAACTGTATGGTGTGGAATACGCTTAGCTGGAGTATTGGGACTGTATTTTTTGAAGACCAAATGGGACATGTAGTAGTTGTCAATAGTGAACGTTCTGTGGAGATGCTATGAACACTTTTAATGGATGCCATCGCTCAACTATGATTACTAATAAACTATATTTGGTATCAGCAAGATGGTGCAAGGCCTCATGTATCCAACATGTCTGAGAGAGTGCTATCAGAGTTTTTTCTATTAATTGTTCATTTAGTATTAAGCGTTTAACTTGTTATTAAACTTTAGATTATACTCTACAAAGTGAAATAAACAATTTGGTGTCGTTTTTTGATAATTGCAGTTTAAAATCATTCTTAATTTACTCATCATTTGATAAACGCTAATAACATTTGTTGGACATCTAATCAGCTCCATGAAAATCAATGAACCAATTGCAAAATCAGTACGTCTGTTATGTACGTCATCGATACACACATACACACACACACACACACACACACACACACACACACACCACACACACACACACACACACACACACACTCACACACACGCACGCACACACGCATGCACGCAGCACGACGCACACACGAACCACGCCACACGCGCACACGCGACACGCGCACACGCGACACGCACAAGCGCACACGCGCACGCACGCGACACACAGCACACGCACACGCACACACGCACACACGCACACACGCACACGACACACGCACGGCACACGCGACACACGCACACGCACGCATGCACGACCACGCACACGCGCGCACACGACGACGCACGCACGCACGCACGCACGCACGCGCGCGCACGCACCACACGACACACGACACACGCACACGCACACACGCACACACGACCACGCGACACACGACCACGCGCACACGAACGCACGCGACGCACACACGCACGCACACGACGCACGCACACGCACACACCGACACACACACACGACAGACACGACACAGACACACACGACACACGACACACCACACACACACACACACAGCACACCACACACACGACACACACGCACACGCACACGACACACGCACACCGACACACACCACACGACACGACACACGACACACGCACACGACACACACACACACACACACACACACGCACACGACACACACACACACACACACACACACACACCACACACACACACACACACACACACACACACACACACACACACACCACACGCACACGCACACGCACACCACACGCACACGCAGCACACGCACACGACACACACACACACACACACGACACAGCACAGCACACACACACACACACACACACACACACACACACACACACACACACACACATACACACAACGCGCGCGCGTACAAAGGTAGACATCATGGCTGGTCGTGGTGAAACTTTGCCAAACATGTGTGTTGTTAGTATTGATCAACGATTGTATCTACCCGTAGGTCCAATTGGGCTTAAACTTACTTATCATTTTACTTTGTAACAAAATGAAAATTAAAGAAATGAAATAATTTTGATAACATTTTTTAAGGATAATTATGCAACCTTTTTTATAAGAGGTTAATTACGACAATAGGAAACATTGTAAACGGGAAAACAATCATCTACGTCAAACAGACTTTTGAAACTTCATGTCATACAGAGGTTAATACATATCTAGATACCAAATTAAAAGAAATGAAATAGTTTTAATTTCAATTTTTTTAGGCTAGCTATCCAATCTCTTTTTATACGTTCATAACGACAGCAGGCAACATTGTAAAAAGAAAAACAATAATCTATGTCAGAATGACGTTTAAAACTTCATGTGAGATAGAGATTAAAAGACATAAATACATGTTAGTGACAAAAAAATCCAAAGTAGCCCGCTTCTGTCAAGGTATCGATAACTCAGCTTCAGCATTTTCAATCATATCCATTTAATTTTTACATTTATTTCGCTTTACATCAAAAAACTTTATAAAGGAAATTTATGTAAAATTTAATTTTTTTTAAAAAATACGTCTACACTTGTTCTTATAAAATTAATTGTTTTTCTGATAATGAAAAAATTTAAACTAACACTTAAATTCCACCTTAGGAATTTTTTGCCGCTAAATTACTCGTTGTATCAAAAAATTGCATCAAATATAGTTAGTTGATATGTGTAAGGTCTATACCTAGGTATTTTTATATCTTTGAAATATGCAGCTGTTTTACAAATTTTTGATAAAAACCATAAACTGACCCTAATAAAAATCTGCTCTCCGCCGCTGGATTTCTCCCAATATCTAATCAGCTCTGTCAGATGAAAACAAGCTTAAATACAAAAGTCAAGTTGTGTCTTGTGTAAACCTTGTTTCTAATACTTTGTTTTTCTATTATCGTTCATGTATTTCTGTGTGCTATTATAGTTACTTGCGAAACTGGTGCACTATTTGCACATTTCTTGGTGCGAGGCCGTTCTTTTTAAACCGAGACGTCGTCGTGCGATTAAATATAGGGCCGGCACCAAAAATGTGACAGCATACGTGTTGCGAACCAAATTTTAGGTAACCGTTTAAATAAAATTAGAAAAAAATTAAATTGTGAAATATTTGTTGACGAATGTCAAATTAAATACGTAAACAAGAAAATTTATATATTTAAAAATTTTTCTAGCTTTTAATCATGTGCACTTTTATTATGATAACTTTTTTCCCAAAGCTGTACGCTAAACGATTACCCCTGGCCGATCTTAGTGGTCCACCTGGTAAATACGGGCTGTTTTATAAAAAAACGGAATAGCGCCTTTAATTTTAGTTTGGCTTTAATAAACCAAAAATTGCATTCAATAATTCGAAACCGCTATAGAATTGACAACAAAATAACTCTCTTTGATATTAAAAATTTGAAACGTTGCCCACTTTTCTATTAAACTGTAGAATACAAAGGACCTTTTTATAAAAAAAATGAACAGGTTAGGAACTCCATGGAAAAAAACAGTTGAATAAATAATGGAGGCTTTGGTTGTTGTAAACATGTTTAATTAAATAACAGATTTCAAGGAGGAAAAACATACGAGAAAATTATGACAAGCCACTGTTCGAACAGAATATATTTCGCATCCTTTTGCTAAACCCAGTGATGCATTTAATAAAAAAACTTGGCGTACTTTTAAAACATGCTTCTAAAATTATTTTTCTGAGTGTGTCAAATAGTCCGAATATGTAACATATACCTGGTCTTTTAGATAACCCAATCGGGAAAGAATCGGTGACCGGGACGGCTACGCTCCCTGTCAATTTTTACGAAACTGTTCTTTGAGGTAGTTTGCATTCATTCTGATATTGTGTGAGGCATCTCGTAGAAAATAGATTTCAATCAATTATGCTAGGGGAAGACATCCAAAAATTCTTGCAAATTTTCAGGAATAAGCATGTGGTATTTCTCTGCATGTAAAGTTCCATTTATGAAAAAGGATCTATGACCGAGAATACAACTCTAGACATTTAAACTCAATATTTGATGAAAATTGTGTTCCTCCAGAATTCTAGGATACTTCAACATTTAAATATTTCTGTTAAAAATGCCATTGGTAAAACTCACCGAACCAAATGATTTTCTTATAAACTGTAGAATCCTCTTGTAACTTAGTTAAATATTCTAATCTTGATTCCCTAACATCTTCTTCATAAATATTCTGAGCAACATACCGTTTGAATTTGTGCTTTTTAAAAATCTAATGAATTGTGTTCAGATTGTACTCAAATTATGCCCCATTTCACGTGTAGAAGTGTAAGGATTCTCGCCCAATAGAGGAATTCTCATTAATCGTTACGGGAAAGCTTTTACTAAAGAAATGGCGAATAAATTAACGTTGTCGCTATTTATTTGCATAAAGCAAAATTTCCCATAAAATAAATATACTACTCGATAACTTCTAAGTACGTACAAAGCATTTAATGTCCTAAATTAGTTCTTGCGGAATTAATAACCCACTAATAGGAATGGAGTTGTAATAACATTATACACTGTAAATAAATATTACCCAATTTATAAACGCTATTCATATATTGTAATGAAATTTAAACAGTATTTAGAATAAATAATCAGCGTGATACAGAAGCCAAAATCCATTCAGCTTTGAAAATCTTAACAGTTAAAGTGGGTTGACGCTTGCAAATTTAATCAATTCCCCAAAATAATATATTGCATCTTAATTTTAATTAACACCAAAATGAGTACCAATACCGTCTCTCGCATAAATTTGACATATTCTGCCATACGTAAGTTTGTATAGCATAATCGGAACAATATAAAAACAACATCAAAATGATATGGTTAATACACATACTCAAACTCGACATTGGGCCCTTCCCATGAAAGAAGCCGATTTAATATCTAAAAACAAGCCGTACACATCCTCTTCTTCACATCGAGACCCTGTTATTCAAATAAATTTTCTATACTCACCATCAAACAATTCAATACATAAAATAAACTGGTAAACTTAAAAAAAAGTAGAAATATTTATACGGGTCTGAACCTTTCGTTATCAATCACGATACATAGGACTTTATTCCTAAAGATATTGTGTTATTTAAAAACAACAACAAGAAATTAAATTCCTTCGGAAACTGCGATAATAATTTTAACGACAAAGTAACAATCTTCAATGACGTAATTTTAACTCAACTAAACTATACTTAAAGGTTAAAAATAATTACGAATAACCACTATTTACAAAAATAAATCTTAAACATCCATCCCAAATTCCTTTTACTAATTTACATCGTCAACTCGTAAACAAAATCTTAATTTAAATATGTATTAATTTAAATTTAATTTAAAAATATATTAACAACAAGCAAACTGGAAAATATATGCCATTTACACAGATTGGGTGATATATCCTACTCCAATTTATAACTCCAAATATCGCCAACAAGCTAAAATTTTTTAACCAAATTAATACTTCCAAAATTTATACTTGAATAAATCTAAACTTCAATAACCCGACACGACAAACACATTGTACTCTCCACATACAACTCTAGAGGAAAAAAAATATCCTGTGGTAGATTCCAACCACACGTGACACAATTTTACAAACAATCAATTCTAACTTTTTGTCCTTGTAGTTACGTTGTGCTCTTTTCTGCTTTTTGACGAATCCATATTTTCGTAGGTTAGTCTCCAGGTCTATAAACTTTTGGAATGTGGAAATTTCTTTAATTGCAAGGGTTCACGACAAGCACGCATTGCTGCGCAACCATTTATGTGGCGCTCAAAATAAATTTGTAACGTCCGTTATTTCCTTGTAATCCATTTTGGCATTTGATACACCCACTACAGTTTAAAACATTTACTTACAAGTTACAACCAAAGTGACGCTTATTTCAATTATTTCTGATTTTTTATTTTTTTCATGACATACCTGACCAGGAGAGTTTTTAATTACCCAAAAGTCGTTTTCGTTCTATAATTTAATAGAAAAGTAGGCAATCTAATACATTTTGAAATCGGAAGAGAAATATCTACAAGAATAAAAAACAAAACTATAACATGCCATTTAAAAAAAAATTAAGTATTGGCACGTTAAGGTTACCGAACTTTCGAAGATTCCTGTAACGCCCATTTATGGCGCTTTTTATTTAAAGCAGTTTTTGGTTCATTCAAATCGCCCATGGCCGTTTTTTTATGAAACAGCCTACTATATATATATATATATATATATATATATATATATATATATATATATATATCAGTTTCTTTAACATACTCTACCCTAACATTGAAGACCAACACAATATCAGCAATAATAGTCTTCTTTTACGTAACAATGAACCGTTGGATGACGAAGAGGTGGAAACTGAAATAAAAAATACAGTTCAATATCTTACATTAGTACTCTTACTCCTAAAATTAATAAAATTCTCAAACTAGATAAGAACACCATCGTAGCCCCTAAAAACATTAAAAGAGTTAACAATCTATTCAGTCAGCTTAAGGATAAGACCGCCACTTTAGATAAAACAAATGTTATATATAAGATCCCTTGTAGTGATTGTAACCAATCATATATCGGCATGACTTCAAGGAATATTAGATATAGACTTACATCATACCGCAGTGACATAAGAGTCAGAAAAGATGCTTGTGCTTTGTCACAACACGTACATTCCACTGGACACAGCCCTGATTTCGACAAAGTGCAAGTCTTGACCTCTGAATCAAATTTATTCAAAAGAAAGTTTTTAGAAATGGCCCATATACGCGGTACAGACTATGTAATGAATAAGAGAAGTGACACTCAAAATTTAAACATAATTTATTCTAACATACTTTATCTAGATAAACACAGAAATCATAGGAGGAATTATTAACGGATTAACCCTTAGTGGCAGAAGGGTATTTATTTTGTGTGGATTTTACCATTTTGTTTAGTGTAAAAGAGTTATCACGAATAACTCTATTTGGAATTAATCTCCAGAATGTCCCACATAGAAGTAAGAGTCCTATGTAGCAATAGACATTCAAATAATTTTAAATAATCCTATTTATAACACTTTTACACTTACCACACAATCACATTCAACATATTAATCTACTTACACATTGAGTTCATAACCATTTTCTTTGTTTTTCCTATAACTATGACAATGACTTTTTGTCAAAGTCCAAAAATTGATTTTGACATCTAATTTAAATTTAAATTGAAATATCTTCTTTCAATGCTGCTTCAATGTTTTTAACTGTATCCACGATCGTAAGTTACTATCTTATTTTAATTTATATGTATTATTAACGCATAACTTCTTGTAGATTGGTTGACAAAGGTAATAAATTTACCGAAAGCTTCCCTTTGAACAAAGGATCGTTTCTTTATTTTAAACTAGCCCCACAACCTTGGCTGCTACCACTAAATTTTTCTGATTGTTTTTAACTTAATCAGCCACGATTAAATATTATATATATATATATATATATATATATATATATATATATATATATATATATATATATATATATATATATATATATATATACATAGTGTCACGCAACTGGCCCATTAGAAATTTATGGATTTCCTGTTCATGGATTCTTATGATTTTCTACCTCTAGGTTTCCGTTTAAACCGGAAGCACCTGACAACTTTCCGGTGATCATTGAAATTGTTATGATATACCAATTTATATGGCTACTTAATAATGCGGTTTCTAGATTTTTGATAACTATTCTGAAAATTCATTTTCACGGGAGCCTTAGCAATAATTCTAATTATTAGTAAAACAAACGTAATAATTACACATATACTTGTAGGAAAACACAAAGCTTTCCAAGATCGAGAAGTATAACGGCAGTAGGTATGTTTGGAGACTTTACCAGCACACATACACCACCACCACATTTCCTGTTCCACAATTACGAGGCCATCCGTGCGACCTATCATTACTACAAACCCAAGGCCCCAAACCCCGCTTTCCTGTTCCACAATTACGAGGCCATCCATGCGACCTATCATTACCACAAAACAAAGGTCACAAACCCCGATTTCCTGTTCCACAATTACCAGACCATCCGTGCGACCTATTCGTGTTCCACAATTACATCCGTGTAACCTGGTTGCTACTCTAGCCCATTTTTGCTCACTCACTAAAAGAAAACGATATGTTAATATATTTAATTAATGTAGAAACATGTACAAATGTATTACTCAGATATATGATTTTCTTTAATCAACCGTACATTCAACCGTATCGTCTGAAGATGTGGAAATGAATCCTGCTGCAGCAAGCGATGAGGTGGTGAACACCAGAATGCTCTATACGTTAGTAATCGTTTATCGAAACAATTGTAATACTGAGGATAATAATAGTTCGGTGGCACGTCGCACATGTTTTCACTAGAGGATAAACCAAATAAAAATTTTTTATTACATACAATATATACAATATATACAAATATATACAATAAAATATATGCAATAGATAAAATAGATACAGTAAAAAAAGATTACTCGTCTACGTAGCACACCTGATCACACAGTATACTAAAGAAAAAAAATAATTTTTTGTTCATTAATGTTGATTAACTATTCAGGGAAGAAAAGAATACTTATTAGTTAGCGTTTAATTTTTTTGTTAATTATTGTATAATGTATAAAAGGGTAAAAATAATATTTACTGTAAATGTTAGATCATTTTAATTACAGTTGTTAACCTCGACGATGGATAGATAATCTGTAAATGCAAAAAAAATTAGTTCTTTATTAATTTAGTCAAAATTAAATATTTATGATGCTATAAAAAAAATTCTGATAAATAAGAAAAGGTTCAAACGAATGTTGAAATGAGTATAAATATAATTTTTGAATGCAAGTATTTATGTGTACTGAATACATAAGGTATTCTTTCTGAATATCAAATACGTAAAAAACAGTCATGAAAAGAATAAAGAGTTAAGTCACGTCTAAATATGCAAATAAACGGTGATCATCATTGAAACGGGTTATTACACTTCAAGTGTATGAAAATTCATGCAACATACTATTGACATATAAAAAAAATGTACACTTACCCCCATGTATGCTTATCTGTTGCTGGAACGGCGGGATATACGTTTTAACTTCTAAATGCTTGGCGTATTTACATTTTTATCAATGTATTTCGTTAACGCCACGGTAGCATTATCAACGACAACTTTTTCATTAACGTTTAATATACTCATTGTTCTGCGGTGTCAATGCTTTGGGCGCTGAACGCTTACTGACTCTCACCTTTCCACACTTTGATCTTTTATAGTTTGATTTGCACTGCCATGCACATGTGTTATAGCGTCAATATTTTCTTTAAATGTAGTCCTTCGTTATGACTTCCCGTTAAAATTGACTAATTTAAATTGTTTTCTTTATAATCAATTCAGTTAATACATTTCTTAATTTTTTACATTTAAACAGATCAAATTACATACAGTTTAATGTTATCTAAAAAAGTTTACAAGCAAAATCGAGTTTCTTTATAGGTTTAATTTTTACGTACCTAGTAGATGCATTATGAAAAATTGTTTTTATACTTACATATTATTAACAAGATTTCTCAGTCTAAAGCAGGTTTATTAGTTTTAATCCTTTGAAACTATTAATAATTTAGTGTATCTCTAAATCTGGCAGTGTATATTTGCAGATAATAATTTGATACTTATTATTTTTTATTCAAAATTTCACATTATGAGGTGATTGACAGTCATTTTGAAGTAATACTTGTTAAAGGAATTTTATTATAGAACTTTTCAGTTTAAATATTAATGCGTTTTAAAATAATTTTTCATCCCAATTGAACTAGATATAAAAAAAATTATAATTGGTTCTATTCGAGTTTAAATATATATCCTTTGCTATGTATTTAGGTACATAGTATTATGTATAAATATTTACATATTAGTGACTTAATTGGATCAGACTATTTAGTAGGCTAATTGCAATATATATGATAGTTAATACTTATTGTATTGTTTATGGAAAACAGATATCTGTTTTGATCTGTATTTGAGCTGTTTCTGGTTTGAACTGTTTTATAAAAAACAGATGCCTGTTTAACCTTGTTAAAAGCATGGAGCCCCAATATATTTTTTGATCATATATTCAATCTCTGAAGTGTCTCGGTAGTATAATGTAGTAGGTTATTGTTACGGACGCTCGTGTGGGAGGAAGAAGAATGAATTAATATCACCGCCACAGCACTACGTTTTTACTTTTTTAACTTTTTTTTTTTATTTTTATTTTTTTTTTTTTTTCCCGCAGCAGATGTGTACGGTACGGTACGGTCAGCAGACATTCTAAAAAATACCCCCCGATATATATATATATATATATATAATACCAATTCTTGTGTTAGCACTCACAATCTAACTCTGTACCTGCACGCACCAGCTTTATAATAGTCTGAAACTATCTTGTCTACAATGCAGGGTAAATAACCCCCTCACCCAACAAATAATTAGAATTTTTGTCTTCAATGTTATTTCAGGTGTAAATCGATTCCGTTGGAATGCATGAAAGATTTCTCCAGGAGAGATTCCTCCTTCGCCATAAAAACTGCGTGCTGGATGAACAGTATCTACTCCACCATCTGGCATGCAGGAGGTTTCGTTAAAACAAAACCTCTGGGAGCAATGTGGTAAAGAATCACTTCCGACGATAACAAAGCAGTACATAGACACGATACTGATTCCTTTGCGCAACCAGGACCATCTGGGGTAAACTACGCGAAGGATAATGAGAAATCCGGACCATCAGGGTTGAGCAACTCAAGGAAGCGTAAGTTTGACCAATGCGATGAACCGGAACAACCTAAAAAAATTGGTGAGAGTGTCCACTGCACTGATTGTTCAATGGATATACCTCGGTATGCGTTCCAAGGACACCTCAGAAGCAATAGGCATAAAGCTAATATCTGTTTACTAGTCGATACTGGGGTCGAAGTGATTCAAAATGCGTTTAAACAACGCATTGTCTCGTATCGACTGTCACCATGCAATATGCATACTGATGTGTTCACCTTTATGGCAGACGTTAAAGGAAACGTATTGAAGGTAGTACAAATTCAGTTGCAGAAACACTACTCATTAAAATGTAATGTGGAACTGTTTGATTTATACTTTTTGAACAGTAAGGAACGCACAGAACTGAAATCCTTTCAGACTAAGTATTGGGACGGTATTGGAAGAGTATTTCCAAAGAATAAGTAACATATTGGATGCGAAGCAATCGGAATTTCAACATAAAGATTCTGGTAAGTGTGACTAATGGTGTAAGCGATTAATAACACCTGTTTTAGGGTGGTCCCTGGTGCAATTCGTATATTTAGAGGTAACATGCTAAAATTTGCACCCAAGGGTTCTTCATATATGGCTGTCCCCGCCGAAATCGCACATAAACACGCCATAGTCAATGTAAAAATAATGATAATTGCTGCTTTGCATGGGCTGTTGTATCGGCACTAGTGACACCAAAGGGTCTACCCAGCGGACGACATCTTACCCTGATTTCCAGACGTTATTCAACTGGAATGGTGTACAGTTCCCTGTTAAACTGACGAATATTTCAACGTTTGAGACCAATAACAACATTTCCATTAATGTTTATGGGTTAGACGATACGTATCGAGATGGTCAGGGTCACAGAGGTAGTGGGGCCTTATTATACCAAAGCCAAACAGGCAGTCCATGTTAATTTATTATTATTAGTCAGTAACCAAACAGATAATCAGCATTATGTATGGATAAAAATTTTTCTCGTTTACTTAGCAACCAAATAACTCGGCGGAACGGAGCAATGTATTTTGTGATGCATGCTTGTATTACTTTAGATCCGAGGAGCAATTAACCCGACACGTGTCACACGACTGTAACTTCGTATATACAAAATTACCGGGCGTGAAACAAAAAAGACATAACCGGGAAATTCTACGCGGAAAATATACTCGCGTTTCGGAACTATCAGAAACAAATGGTTCTACCATTCGTAATATATGCAGATTTTGAAGCGCTCTTAGTACCGGTAGATACGGCTGAACCAGATCCCGAAAAACCGTTCACGATAAAACGTGTAAACACGAACCATACTCGTTTAGTTATTACATTAAGTGTAGTGTAAACGATGCGTGGTCTAAGTTAGAGCTGTATAGGGGAGTAATGCAGGGGATATTTATAAGACGACTGGAAAGTGATGTAAAACGAATATAATGAACATTTCAAAGCTATTGTTCCAATGACACCATTAACGGATGAACAGCAGGTTACGTATGAACGCAGTGTATGTTGTTAACATGCGGCAAGCACTTTACGGGCGATCTGACAAATGAAAGTACGAGATTACTGTCAGTTACTGAGTATCGTGGTGCAGCACATTCAACGTGTAACTTAAACTATCAGGTACCTACATTTTCCCCTTTTTCTACATAATCTCAGTGGTTATGATGTTCACCTGTTCATTAAACAGTTAGCGAGTGAAACGGAAGAAATTACCGTACTTCCGGTTAACAGTGAAAAATATATAACGTTTGGTAAGCCATTTTTTGATGAATATGTAAACAGTCATGGTATCAGGAAAAGAAATACATTAATTTACGTTTCGTCGATAGTTGTAGATTCATGGCTGCATCCTTAGATACTCTATCTCAGAATTTATCAGATGATCAATGTATGGAGGTACGGAAATATTTTAGTAATGATAGCGACTTCAACTTAGTGAGAAAGAAAGGTAGTTTCCTTATGCGTACGTAGACAGCTTTAGTAAATTGAACGACGTCACGGTGCCATCATATGACAAATTCTATGATAAAATGCGCGATGCAAATATTTCCGATGACGAATACTGTCGCGTTCTACTGGTATGGGATCACTTTAAGTGTAATACACTAGGTGATTATGCTGATATTTATTTAAAATCAGATGTGTTGTTATTGGCTGACGTGTTTGAAAACTTTAGGAGATTATGTATGGGTGTGTATGGGTTAGAACCTGCACAGTATGTCACTTTGCCTGGATTGGCGTGGGATGCCATGTTGAAATGTACGAAAGTAGAGCTAGAATTACTGACGGATATGGATATGTATCACTTTTTAAACAAGGTATTCGGGGTGGAGTAAGTACTTGTATCAAGCGGAGAAGCATCGCTAATAACGAGTTTGTTCCAAACTATGATCCTAAACAACCGAAAGTGTTTTTACAATATTTAGATGCCACGAATTTATACGGCTGGAGTATGAAGCAATACCTGCCCCACGATGGGTTTATGTGGTTACCTCAAGAGGAAATAGATCACTTTGACGTATTAAAGATTGATGATGACGCCGATGTTGGATTTGTACTGGAGGTTGATATACATTATCCCCACCATCTGCATGACGAACACAACGATTATCCGTTTTGTCCTGAAATGATCTGCGCACCACATTCCCAGGAGGAGAAGTTAATCCCTAACCTGTGTGATAAGACCAACTACGTTATACATTACCGCTATTTAAAACAATGTATAGAGCATGGCTTAATTGTTACTCGTATTCATAGGGTTTTACGCTTTCGTCAGAGTCCCTGGCTAATACCATACGTAGACCTTAATACCGCTCTCCGCAGCACAGCACAGAACAAGTTCGAAAAGGATCTCTATAAAATTATGAATAATGGCGTGTTTGGTAAAACAATGGAAAATGTCGATAAACGAAGAGTTATTAAACTGTTAACGCATTGGGAAAATAACGGTCGTCGGGTAGGTCTGATAAATTGTTTGCGGCGGAATTGTCGAAACAGGTAGTTACGTACGACAAACCCGTCTATGTCGGATTCAGTATTTTAGATCTTTCCAAAATTATAATGTATCGGTTTTTTTATGATATCTTACGAGCTCATTATGGCAAGAATGTCACGTTGCTCTATACTGACACGGATTCTTTGATTGTTGAGATAGTAACTGATGATATGTATGCACACATGCGAAATAATTTAGACGAATATGATACTTCCAACTATCAAAATGAGTTGCATGGTATTCCTACGACTGCTTCCGTCGTTGGACCAATGAAAGATGAGTACGCAGGAAAGCGATTTATTATTTTATGGTGCTGGATCGAAGTCATACTGTCTAAAGCTTGCTGATAATGAAGTTGTTAAGAAAGCGAAAGGTGTTAAGAAAGTTGTTATTCAGAAAGTGTTGACGGAAGTAGACTACAAAGCGGTTGCGGAGGGTCTGATAAAACAGTAATGTGTAAAATGCTTGTGTTTCGATCAACCTTACATGATATATATACCGAAATGTTAAACAAAATCGCCTTTAGGTCCCAGGATGACAAACGATATCGACTACGTGATACGTGTTCCACATTGGCGTGGGGGCATTGGCGAATACCGGAATTGGAGAATGCTGATCCGTTGAGCGAACTATTGCAGGTTGCTAAGCAAATGAATTTATATTAACCGGAAGAAGAATAGTTTGGGTACTGACACTTGCTAGTTTCTTTCCTATATTCTCTCCATAATGAAACTAATATTAATAATAAGTTGTATTATTCCTTTAGTTGTTTAACATATATTAATATTATGTATTAATTCGTTAGTAAGAGAATATATGCTATACAAATACTATGTTCTATAAATAAAAAAATACGAGAATGACTATTTACTAGTTTTTTTATTAAAAAAATGTGTACAAGACTTATTGCATTATATATGTATTATATAAATAATATACCCTACTCAAAGCACAGTGGCATAATGATTTACAATGAAAGTAACAAACGGGTTGCATAGCAGGAAGAGGTGGACTGTCCTCAAGTTCAAGAACAGGCTGGGTTACAAATTTTCTGATGTAATCTGCTTTCTCTCTGCCCTTGACATAGACAGAATCTGTTGGCTGAATCAATCTCTCGAGCATTCTTCGAAAGTGGTGTGGTGGTGTATACCCTTCTTCCCATTTAATACAGTGCTGGTTTTGCATTAACCAAGTAGCTTGACGACGACTCTCTGCATCCAACGTATGCCAGGGATACGGTGATTTAAAGATAAAATGGGCAATTTCTTTCCCATTATAAATGGCGAGTTCTTTTGGTTTAAAAGCTTTTGAAATTTTAAACCCTTGTACATCGACTATGACGGACATTGTATTACAACTGTCGTACTGCTTTGGTTAACGCGTTGTATGTAACTAAACGATCGTGGAGTATAACACAGTATGCTGTCGTATTGGCAGCTATGTTTGCCGCTGTTTCAAACTCCACACGAAGAACTACTGCTTTAGAGTGTAATGCTTCTTTTGATTTGAGCAATCTACGACAATCAACGGTGCAGCTGTGGTAAATTGCATGGGGTGAGTAATGGTTGCCCTCTCTTTGGTAATACGACATTTGGAATTTAGCAAACATTTCATACAACGTAGCAAAGCAATTGTTATCATAATTAACGTTGAGATTGTCATACGGATAACGATCCGTGTTCAGGAACACGCGAATATTATTTAGTGCACATTTATCGAATCTGCTCGTATCTTGCATAACATTATTCTCTCGCCCAGTTTGAAATCCTATAATAATGTATCTAGGTGTTTCTATACTAGTAGATGTTTTGATTGCCCATGTATGCTTATCTGTTGCTGGAACGGCGGGATATATGTGGGTTTCCCAACTTCTAAATGCTACTGGCGTATTTACATTTTTATCAATGTATTTCGTTAACGCCAACTCCTCTGCTAATGCTGGAATGATGTGTGGAACTTTCCAATATATCTTATCTATGTTAACTTTTAATGCTTCTTCTACAGTTGAAATTACTGCGTCGGTATCAATGTTACTACGAATTAATACCAGTTCTTGTCTAATGTTCAAAATCACTTTATTGTAATCTTCGGCAAAGCCAAGTAGCATTCGCAACGGTATACAAACGTTAAAGTATCCTTGAGCATTTGTTAGTGTACTGTTTGCAGTAGGAAACCAACCTGCATTTTCATGACGGGCGAGATCATTGGACGTCAATGATACCAATCCTTTCATTGTCGACGTTAATCCTACTTTCGTTACGGAATCTACCACTATTCCATTCATTTCATATCTAATTTCACTGAATAAAAATGCGATACCGTTATTAACGAACCTTGCGGTGTTAGAGACAGTACCATCCTGACGTAATAATCGTCCCTCTACGTAGACATAGCTTTCGGATGGTAGAGTGCACATGTCTTCCTGAATGGGTATCCTGATTTCATCATTGTTTCCAAATCTGGTAGTGTATGGCTGATGGGTGTGCAGTTCGGAATTAACGATAGCATTATCAACGACAACTTTTTCATTAACGTTTAATATACTCATTGTAGTACTGTAAAGCCGAGACTTTCCAATAATGCTTTGTTCTGCGGTGTCAATGCTTTGGGCGCTGAACGCTTACTGACTCTCACCTTTCCACACTTTGATCTTTTATAGTTTGATTTGCACTGGGTACATGCACATGTGTTATAGCGCGTCACCATATTTTCTTTAAATGTAGTCCTATCGTTATGACTTCCCGTTAAAATTGACGAGATCTCCGTCTTGGTCTACTATTTTAAGTGTTATTGTCGAAATGGTAGATGTATTGATAGGTAGATAGATGACATGTTGAGGGGACTCATTATTTTATACCCGCTGGTACACTGGGAAAGAACTGATGAATTATGTGGATGTTTCACCATTTTTAAAACTACCACTTGTTATATTGCACTCGATAATTAATGAGTTAATTTTGATAATGTTAATAGGAGTTCAGAGGTATGCACTTTAGCCTGGTAAACAGTTTTATTAAATCCCAGCATAGGTCCTATCGAATTTTCCACATTGAAGTTAATGTCATGGGTTGCTTTCATACTTCCTTTCATAGTATTATTATTCGCTTGTAAATGCATTCGATGCTCTCGATCTTTTCACTAACTCATTAATATATTTATTCACATCCGCGATTTCGTATGATCCTGGTGGTATTGTAATTTTATCGTTTCCAAATACGAGTTGGCTATTCTCTAAATTAACATTCTGTATAGTATTGAAAGATTCAAAACTAGTCAATCCCATTACGTATTCCGACTCATTCTCAAGAAAAATCGGTGGATTAAAGGTTGCTTGCAAGATACACTTTTTGCCGGTGAATGTAAATGTGTACGACATTACGATCACGTAACGACTACTGAAAATCAGTACGAGTAGTCATATAAAAAGTGTAAGACTAAATGACCGCAGTTGTATGTATCAAAATCTTGAACCTTGGTAAAGTTATACTCAATTGTGTTTCTGCTACCATCACTTTTAAAATAGTGGAGTAATTCAAAGGGTGGTTTAATATGTCCTATGCTATCAAAATATGTAATATGCCTGTTACGCTTAATGTAAGCTGTCCAGTGTGTACCCTTGTTAGTTTGATCATCCAGATTCACAATACCACATTCATTCGCATGGATTCGTGTAGGTAAGTTATCTCGCATATATATCCCTCTAAAATAGGGAATCTGTAATTGCTCCACAAATTTTGATAGCTCAACATTACTTGGGTGACGTGGTAGCTTCAGTGGGAGTTTTTGAATACGGTTGTAAATATATACCTAACCCTCGTTTATATGGCTTTATGTATAAACCTTTTCCTAATGCAGCTGCCCATTGCTTGGTTGTGTCGTTTGGTTTCTCTAACGTTTTGTCGCAGCTTTTGCGTCAGTTACCGCTTTTGCGACTGCCCAGCACCGCCACCTAGAGACCCTAAAGTTAATGCTGCAAAGAGGGAATAAGAGGTATGAATCCCCCATTTTGGTATTGGAATATTCTGCTCTTGGGTGACATAATTTTTTGTGTTTTAGAGCGCTCAAGGCTTGTGTATTGTAAAAGATGATCGAAGTTTACCACCAACACGACGTCGGGCTAGAAGGACTGCTTTGTTAAACGAAATTGCTCTGCGAGAATGCTTCCTTCGTCGTGATTTGTTTCCCATTTTTATTTTGTCCTTTCCTGATTTGCCACCCATTCCCATTGTCCGTTTTCCTTTCATTATACCAGCTATGGTTAATGCAGCTGCCCTTTCTCCAAAGGTAGCGTCGGTAGAACGAAATCTATTCCAAGCTTTTTGTTGTAAAGTCTTATCGGCTATGTGTCGTCCTAGATCGTTTGACTGGGAGTATGCAATATCGTGTTCTTTACACGCTTCGTCCAATGCGTTAATACCTTTGTCGCCACGAGCTAATCGTTTTTAAACGGGTACCTGGCCCAAATATCGATATCCGGGTATATGCAACTCCACGGGTAATTTATTTATTAAAGTATTAATTAATCCTGAACCTTTTTTTTTCCTCTGACGCTGGGATGTATACTTCATACCACACTGACACTTCACTACTAAACTACTTTCACCGTGGTGTGTATATAAGAAGCGCCATACAAGTCGTGGTTTAGTACCATAATGAGTGACATCCGTTTCATTCCGCAAGATACAGAATTACCTATCAAAATTATGACATCCCTAACAAGGAACTCTAAACACCGCGGTTTACTAAAGGGGATGTAAACGAGGTATAATCGTCGGACCATCCGGCTGTGGAAAAACCAATGTTATGATTAGCTTATTAGAACATCCAAATGGTTACGTTTGAAAATGTCTATATATTGCAAATCTATACCAACCTAAATACCAGTACCTGCGGAGTTACTGGCACCCATAAAGAAATTAGGTATTTCGAATACAGTGATAATAGTGATGTTATACCTCCTAGTGAGTCCCGTAAAATTCAATAATGATTTTTGATGATGTAGCATGTCATAAACAAAATGAAATTAGAGATCATTTTGTTTTGGCAGACATCGAAATAATGATTGTTTCTATCTGTGTCAAACGTATTCTTCAATTCCAAAACAGCTTATACGTGATAATGCGAATTTACTTGTTCTTTTCAACAAGATCACACTAATCTCAAGCATGTGTATGATGATCACGTTAATGTTGATATGTCATTTGATAAATTTAAAGATGTTTGCTGTTGCTGGCGTGATAAATTCGGATTTCTTGTGATTGATAAAGAAAGCGATGTTAAAGGTTTAAAAACCAAAAAAACTTTGGACTGTCAACGTACAGTCGTAATGGAGGAGCGCTTAGTAAAGACATTTTGCGTGCTCGCAAGAGTGGCAACAGAAATATGCTAGTTTGAAAGAAGATACTGCACTTAAAACGTGCAATGGAGGCACACTTTAAACCTATTACACAACCATTAAAACAATTAATTACTAAAAATGATGGTTCTCTCATCAAAGCTGAACCCTTACGCCAGAAGTCGGAAAAAGGAGTCCATTGCACATGAAAATGAAGTATTTTACATTATACACCGAAATCCTCTAGAATACGTAAGGAGCCGCGTACTATTGTTCCTGACACCATTCCCACACCTCTACAAGAATCTGTAATTGCTGATGTCACACATGACGACGAGGTGGAAATTCCTACTTTACAACAATTGAAATCGGAACTACTAGCTGCTGGATCTCAACCCGCCTTTGAAGAGTATCTTAATCAATACCAAGGATTAGCGAAATACTACGTCGAAGGTATCTTTAGAGATACCGAAGTGAATATGACTTAACGTACGGTGTGCATTTTATTCCTGAAGAAGAAAATTTTTATAGGCGATGCTGAACTAGATTTTGTTGGAGAAAATTTGCGAATCGCTCTTCCGATGGATCATCCCTAGATTATGAGGGAACACCGGGATTATATGAACTACTTTTAAAAAGTTCCTACGGGATACAAAAGAGGGATTACAGCATACAATGACATTTTGCGTCGTACGCATGCTGCCCGACGTAATTATAACCCTGATGATCAAATCCGAGGAACTAATAGTAAGAAGTACCTTGAAATCATTAAACCATTACTTCAGCCTAGAAAACGTTCTGCCACATCGTCTATTGCACCTCCAGCCACCAGATCTCGAACAACTTCTATATCCAAAAAGGTGGGGGCTGCAGCTATTGCGATACAATAATAAACCTATTGAGTTTGTACCGTGGAATAATCCGAATAAGTTAGTCGATTGGTTAAGGAATTATTAGGATCAATGTCGGCAGGAAATACTAGCAATCACAACGAAAAAAAAAAAAATAATATATATATATATATATATATATATATATATATAATTGATGAACTACGTAACGCAAAAGTAATAAAGTAACAGAACTTGTTATAAACCTACCACTATAGTCATTTACTTTCATTGTTACTACGACTATCACTAAAGATAGTACTATATGTCCACCAGTGATGCCAATAGATAAATTTGGAGGATCTTCATCATCAAATGACAGTGGATAAATTTGGGAAACATATTGTTCATCATAGCGATCTGTCTTATGAAACTTTCGTATCATTTTCTGGAATCCCACAAAAAGACAATTAGTATATCTACCGGCGTAGGTGATCAAATAATATCCCTGTAACGACGGTACTATAGTACATTGCAGGTGGAGTCATCCAACTCTTGAGCTTAACATAGATGGTACAACATTTGAGCTGGCAAAGGATGTAATTGGTCAACCTCTTAAGAGGAACGATGTAATTCGTGTAACCATGCCGACGTTTGTAAAGTTTTCAACTGCAACGATATTCAACGTAGAGTTCGTAGTAAAATCCAAAGCACAAAACAAAAATGAGTAAAGCCGATGTTGTCGAAGAACTGCACAAACCTGCAAGAAGAAATTTTCCGCGGCGTTGTGTTGTACTAAAAGGTTTAAATGATCTATTTCAAGCTGATTTAGTGGAAATGATACCATATGCTCGGATGAATAAAGGATTTCGATACATTTTAGTAATAATAAATGCATTCTCTAAATATGTTTGGGCTTTTCCCATCAAACGCAAGAATGGTAAACTGGTCGCGGATGTAATGGATAAACTTTTGTCTGGTTTGAAAAGGATACCTACACATATACAAACTGATATGGGAACTGAGTTCTATAATGCGAATTCAAAAAGTAATGAAAAATTTAATATCAATCATTACAGTAGTTATTCCACCTTGAAAAGTAGTATAGTCGAACGTGTAAATCGCACCCTTAAAGCAATAATGTGGAAAACCTTCAGCATGCAAGGATCCTATAAGTGGCTATCAATATTACCGCACATTGTCGCCGAGTATAATTCAAGAAAGCATAGAACAACTGGATACAAACCGGTAGATGTATCGGAAAAAATAGTGCATCTATTTCAAAACATTTAAAATGTCAAAAATTCTTGACCGTAAAACACCTAAATTTAAAGTGGGGAACATGTACGCATTAGCAAACATAGAAGCATATTCTCTAAGGGTACACACCTAATTGGAGTTACGAAGTCTTTCGAATATCAACAGTTAAACGTTCAAGCCCACTCACCTACACATTACGTGATAGTCGAGATGAAGAGATTCAAGGTCGGTTCTATGAGCCCGAACTACAAAGTGTTAAATATCCAGACATTCATGTAGTTGAACGTGTCATCCGACGTCAAGGGAATAAAGCTCTCGTTAAGTGGTTGGGTTTTGATACTTCTCACAACTCCTGGATTTCTACAAAGACATTGTGTAATACGCTAATTAACCTTAATTATATATTGTAATATTATATGCAATAAATAGATTTTCATTTATTTTACTTTTTTATTAATACTATCCTATACATATATATCACTACATACTACTAAAGCGTCTGACAAACACACACTCACGATGCTGTTTTCGAGGATTGGTGAAATTATATTATCACAGTCGCCTATTCTTTTTTAAATCGTGCAGAATCTCTAGCTAATTGTTCCCATTCTCCTTTTCGCGCATGCCTGTGAGCCAACTCCCATACTACTATGTAGTGAACTACGTTTTGGACTCATTAATGCACACCTTCTTCACTGGGTGAGTCGTCATCTGATGGCTCAAAATTCGGTAAATATCGTTCTATTTCGTGTATAAATTGCTCCAATGCTATTTCTTTAAGGTCTTCTATTAATCGCTTTATACAACAAATACACTCTATATCATCTACATGCGATGTTAAGTATTTTCACAAAGGCGTATTCCTCCCCATACTTATTAACTAGATTATTTAAATAGTCATCACTAAATCTACCCATTCCATACACTTTTTCATGATCAGCATCGAATTCTAATGATTGTAACTGGCATATTAGTCTTTGGACTGCACTAACACAATCTACAGCTTTAGGCCACGACTCCGCACTATAACACATCCACATATTGACTAACATCTAATACTATCCCTATTGACTACAAGCGCGTTACCCCCCCCTTTCAGTTATAGGTTTGGCAAGATCCATATCCATATATAGTTTCTCCTTAGCAAATTCTTCCATTTCCAGAAGGCAGGCTATGTTGACCTCAAATACATCATGCAATGGACGTATAACTTGGTGAATGTTACATTCAGGAATTCGCTGCCGACTTTATTAGGTTTTTATAAAACTCTGGAAAGTTCACAGTATCTGCCAACTCCAATCGGTAATATATTATCTTCAAAAGCTTCCATAACTGTTCTATAGACTCCCATCCTAAATAGACATCAACTTCTTCACTATCACAGAGGCGTATAATTTTTTTCTTGTTAATATTTTCGTACGAGACAGTCTTCGATCCCAGTTTGGTAGGTAACCATGTTCCTTCAGGACTGTAGAAATAATTAGTAATTACCCCTTGATTATCCATAAGTATACGCCATTCCTGCTTGTCAAACACCACTCCACCACTCTTCGATCCACCGAGTTTTACGACTGGCTCAAATCCAAATTTGGGTGATAGACAGACACTAACAAACTTTGTTTTACTTTTATTTAAGAAATAATGCACATTATTAAGCAAAATATCGCAATATTTACTTGAACTTATAGCACCGATAATCTTCGCCTTTTCTATGGCTTGACATAATATGTTATCCATTATTTACGATACTGGCTTTACATACATTCCCTCTCTTTTATATATGACACTATCCCCACTATGTGTCCGCCTCAAGGCTACTTACGTGACCTAAGATTATACCACACATTGTTTCAGCAACCTTAACAGTGACACCTTTTCAAGGTTTGCTTGTCGTTCAAGACTGTTACTCATTTTGTTTTTTCCAACCTTGTATTCACCACTACTTCAAGGATTCCTAAGCATACTTATTTCCAAGGTTGTTTCCCGTTCCACTTTGCCACAACAAGGTCACTACACACGGTTACATACCCCCACTCAGTATTACTCGTCTACTTAAAGGGAGGGGGTTTTACATATACCATAGTTACCGATCTTCACTATGTCAGTTACTCCAGTGCAAGACGATTGGAAGACTCCTGAAGTGTACCAACCACAAACCTTATTTCAAATTAGTACGCGACGGACATGTCAATTAATTCCGAATCTATTTTATCTATTGCATATATTGTACATATTGTATATATGTTGTATATATTGTATGTAATAAAATATTTTATGCCAGTCGCTTAGTTTATCCTCTAGTGAAAACATGTGCGACGTGCCACCGAACTTTTATTATCCTCAGTATTACAATTGTTTCGATAAACGATTACTAACGTATAGAGCATGGTCTGGGGTTCACTCACCCTCATCGCTCGCTGCAGCAGGATTCATTTCCACATCTTCAGACGATACGGTTGAATGTTTCATGTGTGGGGTTAGAATAAACCGATGGCAGCCAGATGTCAATCCGTTACAGGAGCATCTCCGATGGGCACCACACTGCACGTATGCCCAATTACTTGCACCACGCAGATGTAATGACACAGAAGTCGAGAGGACCTATTGCACGTGTACTAAATCAAAATGTTTTATTCCTAAAGAAAATCATATATCTGAGTAATACATTTGTACATGTTTCTACATTAATTACATATATTAACATATCGTTTTCTTTTATTTTGTGAGTGAGCAAGTTAAAAGGGAGAACACATAATTATTATATGTAAAACTTACCTTGTGAGTCATCATGCCGTAAGCTACAAAGGCCCCACCCCCTCAAGTAAGCTGTATGACAGTTCCAGGGGTAATATTTCTGAGGTGGTATACTCTGCGCACTGTAGAACTACAACATCGCACAGGGGTGCTCTAATCTTAGGAAAATCATGCTATTCAATGTTCAAAGGATTTCTTGATATTAATGAAACGTTTGTTGACCTGCAGTGCGAGACGGGTGTTGTTTTATACCTTCAAACCAACATTATAGTTCTTGCTGTATATCGTTTACGTGTAGCCGACTTTAACGTTTTTATTGACCTGGGACGTATGCTATTAAAATTAGGTAATTTTCAATATAGTCAATGTTCTTTTTTAACGATTTTATTCAACTCACTTTGTCTGTCCAGTTTACATCTTGTAATTCCTGATCTCCGATTGACCTGAAATTTGACATACATGCGTATTCTTGATGATAACACACGAATATGTGTTTTTTGCTTTGACCTTTGCGGCCAAATTTGGCCAAACATGGCCGAAAGTTTGGTTTACAAAGCTAGCGCCTTGAAATTTAGGACTTTTGGCATAATAACATGCACACAAATATGCGACAAGTTGAGTTTCAAGGTCAGGAGACTGCGCCCGGAGGCTCAAAGTATTGTATTCCGTCAAAAAAAAATCAACTATTTTCCGATCTCCGGTTGAGCTGAATTTCGGCATACATGTGTATATTGGCCAAGTAAGTTCGAAATTCTTGTTTATAAAACTAGGGTCTTGAAAAATTGGCTTTCTTTCATTGTTGAAACTTACACCCGAGCTACTAAAAGGTAGAAAATAAAAATAAGTAAAAAAAAACATTTTTAAGAAACACTTTTATTTCTAAATGTACTCCGTCTCCGTCTCCGTCTCCGTCTCCGTCTCCGTCTCCGTCTCCGTCTCCGTCTCCGTCTCCGTCTCCGTCTCCGTCTCCGTCTCCGTCTCCGTCTCCGTCTCCGTCTCCGTCTCCGTCTCCTCGTCTCGTCTGTCTCCGTCTCCGTCTCCGTCTCCGTCTCCGTCTCCGTCTTCGTCTCCGTCTCCGTCTCCGTCTCCGTCTCCGTCTCCGTCTCCGTCTCCGTCTCCGTCTGCGTCTCCGTCTGCGTCTCCGTCTGCTTCTCCTTCTGCGTTTCCACCTCGCTCTCGGTCTCGGTCTGCGTCTGCGTCTGCGTTTGCGGCTGCTTCTGTTTGTGCGTGTTTTTGCGTCCGTGCGACTGTGTATCGATGTGTGTTAGTATCCACGAAAACTTCCGATCGAAAGCACTGCGTGATTAAGGTTTAGTAGTTAAGCTTGTTTTCATTTCCTTGATTTTGGCATATATATATATATATATATATATATATATATATATATATATATATATATATATATATATACATATATATATATATATATATATATATATATATATATATATATATATATATATATATATAGAACATACACCAGCAATATTGCAATTTTTCCAAAATATACGACATTTAGAGACATAGTATCCAATCTTCAGCACGAACAGCATGAAACAGGGTGGTGTATAACTTTGTATATAGTATACACAAATCTAGTTTGATAATTTAATGATAAACTAATATTCGAGTTTTGGTATCCGTTATTTATTGTCATACTGTATAATGACTTCATTCATTAAAGGTTCCAATACGAATTAAAGGTCCAAGTATAAAAAGTAAACCTTACAATTAAAAAAAGTAAAAACGCTAGCAAAATGTTGAGAACAAGAGTAATAATAAATTAACTGGTAGAGAACAAGACTAATAAAGTGGCTAACGACGGATAGAAACAAATATGATAATGGCGGACACAAAGCTATTACTAACAAACTTGAAGTGATGTAATGATATTAAATTAAATAAAAGCAGTAGCAAAGAATGTACCCTTTGTTGGTGGCGCGAAATAAAAGAATCTCGTGATAATAAAGAAAAAGAACTATTACACTAGACTTCGATCTGTCGATATCTGGTGTTATGTGCAATTCTGTCACAGCCGACCCGCCAGCCTCCGCGGACTTATTAGAATAGAGGAGAATTGTTATTTGTGAGAAAAGTCTGACCAATCTTCATTTCGCGTGTCGCTTAATAGTCACCTAGGAGAAAAACCGTCATGTAATGCCATCACGCAAAGTACCGCTCCCAATGCGGACTTGACACGGTAGCAGTCCCCCCCTTGGTTTAGAAGGGATACAGCATGGATTTTCATGAGGCTTGATTTGCAGGTCGAAGTGCTATAAGTCCAACTAGAGGCAATACTGAGGACCCGCTAGGTTATAGCGCGTCGAATTTGCCAGGAGGTGATGGAGCAGCTTTGGCATGGCATGCGGCGCAGGAAACTATTTAAGCAGCACGGTGTACCTTCTGTTGGCGGTGTAAGGTTGACGCTGCTTCTTCAGGTTGCCGAACTGTTTCAACAAGTGGTGATACGAGCAGAGGTACGGACGGTAGCGCAGAAGGCGTTAGCAGCGCATAGGGCTCGACAAGCGGAGGAGTGGCGAGCTTTGCAGGTGCTTCTATGTGACAGGCTGAAACTGAGTAGGTGGTGGAACTGTTGGTGCTGAAGGTGGTCGCAGCACCTAACTTTAAAGGGGCAAAAGATAGTCTCCTTCAAGCTAAAGTACGTGGGATCGAAGCTCTCGCACTTTTCCCACTTCGTTATGGCTTTACTCGACCCTATTCTGTGGCGATTTGCAGTTATTGCTTTGGGGATGCGTTCTTACAATCGCTTAGAGAAAACTACTGGATCTTGGTTGTCTTCTGGCGAACGTTGGAACCCTAATGATCGGTTTTTTCTTTTATACAGGATAGACGTACGTGGTGGAGTGTGGTCACTCAAGCACTAAAATTTGTGCAACACGATTCAGTATTATAATGACTTCACTTAGTAAAGGTCCTAACTAACACTAACCAATAGTCCAGGAATAAAATGTACGAACAATCATGATTAAAAAAGTATGCTGGGAACAAATGTAATAATATAATATTTAGTCCAGAACAAGAATAATAACGTACATAATGACTTAACTATTTGAAACAAGAATGGTAATAAAGTACACAAAGCAGTAAATAATAAACTTGAAGTGATATAATGATATTGAATTTAAGAAATGCAATAGCAAAAATGTGCTCGTAGTAGTTAATGGCGGGAAATAAAAGTGTCTCGAGATCATAACGTTAAAAGCTAATAACCAGGCCTCGTTAGCCTTGACATGGCTACTCCTCGTGTTAAGTACGATTATCGCATTATCAAACCGTCAGTTTTAGTGGGCTCGTTAACAAACAGGAAACTTGTTATCTGTGAGTAAAATCTGACCAATATGAGCCATCCAAGGAAAACATTGTGACGTAGGTCCGTCACACTAAGCGCCGCCATCAAAACGGACCAGACAGGCTAACAACTATTGTATTCTTTTTTACATTCTGCGATAATGCTTCACGTTACGAAGTACATCGGTAAAAATATACATATCACTATTAACACTAGTTATCTTTCACACCTACAATGGGCGCCAATCCCACTCCCTACACAACACCCGTCAGCACTATACTTTATCTCAAAACAATACAACACAGGTTTTCATCATACAACACGTGCTATCTAAAGAATAACACTCCAAGTGCTGAAGGGAAGCAGATTCTCAAACCGTCCCTTTTCATTATTTCAAAAAAATAGTTTCGACATTTGACCCCGACTCGAGGTCCATCGGTTAAGTTACTGTCCAGTTTCCGTCAACTATTTCTGCAGATGAATCTTTCAGGAAGAACCACTTTACAAGAAACCTAATAAATCAGTCGGCTAAGCCTACATTCCTTAACATGTCAGTTACACTGTCACTTGTCGTTACTAATCTGATGTTCTAAAACGTCACCAAGAGAACTTTGATGCTATTACACACCAAGACAAATCCACGTACAGCCAACAGTTCAAAATGCAATACCACTCTGCTGGCGCGGAAAGCTACAGCGGGCGCTTGCATAGTCTAATGTATTCAGATCGCATTACTTTAAGCTTTTTCAGTCTTATTCTATTCTCTTCTAGTCCAAAATTCGCATGATCGGACCAGAAATCCGTACAAAAACTGAAACTAACACTCAGAATAAGCCCACTAGTGTGAGACCATGATAGCGTTGTGTTTGTTCCACTTGCGAACTCTGGAACAAAATTGCCTAACTCAAAGTGTGGATGAACAGCTAGGCTTTGCCTTGGCCAACTAGAACATAAAATAAACAGATTTTCAAACGCACAAATCATAAACATCAGGGTAAATTATGTTCTCCAAGAAAGTGGATGGAACAAGATGGAACAACATTAGTAGTACCACGACACTTGTCGCCGCCATTTTGTTTTTTGGGACGTCACTTCTGGGGCACCTTAACTTTCACTTTTTTACCTTGACACGTATTTTTGCCTTGAGATCGGCCTTGGGTTTGGCCTTGGAGTTAGTCTAGGGGTTAAAACCGAAGTTAGCCTTGCGCTGGGAATTTGTATTCTAATAAAGGGTCCTAGTCTCGTATGTCATGTATAGATGGCGTAAGACTAAAAATTAAATATGAATGAAAATGATTAAACCATTTCATTGATAGAAGTAGAAGAACTTGGTGTTTTTGAAAGCTAGTGTTTATGTCTATCTAACATGAAGTTTAAATATCATTCTGCCGCTGATAAATGTTTTTGTTTTTACAATGTGGTTTATTTTGGATCTTTGTAAGAGTACCATTGCAGTTGATGCTCTCCAACTCAGGCTTGGGGCGACAAATTTATTATGTATTACTATTATTTATTATGTATATAAAACCACCAGAAAAGCGTAACTAAATGTGCGGTCTGTGATTCGACAAACTAAACAAATATTGGTATGACATTAAATGTGAGTTGTTTAACAACTCATAAATGACGTAAAATGTCCAACGTTAATAAATCTTTTATTATTCAAACAAAAAAAATGATAAGAATTGTTAAGCTTAACAAAATTGTACATATTTCTTTCAAAATATTTGCAGAACTTGAGTATAAATTCTCTAAGTATGTGTCTCACATGGTAGTTAATCTATCACAATGAAGTTTTTACATATAACAGTTGCATTTGCACTTTTCTGCAACGTAAAGTGTGCCTACCTACTTGAAAGTAAGTGTTTTTAAAATACTCCTTTTGATACCTAGATTTGTATTGCAGGACAACCTTGTGCCACAAACTGTAATCAAACCGAAGTGGCATATTGGATGGATGTAATGGCAGCATTTCCGTACACCTGTATCAATTCAGTCTTTTTAAGGAATTTTTTGGACTGTTATTGTGATCCTGTTAATGTTGCTTGTTATGGAGAACATATGAACATATGTATAAGAATTCCTATACCTTCTCATGGAAGACCTTGCGATACAAGTTGTGACCAGGATATTATAAACGGATACATAAAAGCTATACAATCGTTTGATTTTAATTGTATGGATGAGGAATACAAGAAAAAGTCGCGACAATGTATTTGTAATTTGCCAAGAGGCGACTGTCTTGGAGAAGGGTTTGCTGATTGCTTAAAACCATAATTTGTATCCATTCTGATGTGGCAATGTTAAATTTTGAAATAAAGGTAGAAATCTAGTGTATTAACAATGTTGTAAAATTATGTAAAAATACAAATTAATGAGGAAAGTGCCAAGCAAATGATTGTAGGCTGGTAACCAATGCTCAAGGTACATGTTTTTACCCTTCCATCAAATTTCCCTTAAATTCGCTTGTTATATTAATTTGCAAGCGAAAAATGGTTTTCTGAAATTAATATATCGCTTAGCGGTAAAGCAACGAGTGTTTTTAAAACTCATAGTAAAGTTGCGATGCGAGGAAATTACTGAATGTGAAAGATAAAATTTGCTGAAAGAATGCCATATCTTTCTGCGTTCACAAAATGTTTTCCTGAAATATGTCTTGTGTAAGTCATAAATTACGAATATTTTAGGTATCCTTTAAATTTACTTTGTTACGGGCGAAGATGGTAGTAGCATAGGGTAACAGATAAAATAAGCGATGCAGATAGCTCAGTGGCTAGGGGTGAGTGCATTATTAACCTTTTTTTCGTATTTTGGATAACTTAACATTCGTGAGTCACAATAGGGGTTTTTACAAATCGAGTGGGCGCCATGGTGTTTATAATTATCACAACAGGAGATAAAATGCCTAATTAAGAAGGTTTACAGCTAGTCTAAATAACCAAAAACTCACTTACTTTTTTTGTAAGTACAAGTGAATCAGTGAATGACAGCTGCCAAGCTGATTCCTAAAGTAACTTCTAAGCAATTGTAAACACACGCTTTACAGGTATGCATATAAGCAAACAGCTGAGCGTTTAACGATCTAATGTACTTTATAATTACGTTATGTTATTTATTAAATTTATCTTCAAATGAAATTAGATCAACCTATTCAAAATAACTAAAATGATTAGTAACGAAATCTCTCTCAAATTGTTACGTTACTGTTAAATATCGAAAAATATTCACACGTCGTCATTTAAAAATTGTGTGATTCATTAATTTCCGAAAAATAAATATCACTCGGTAACTTAAACGTCAACAAAATATTTTGTCCTTTTAAATTTCGTACTAAAATAATTAATACCGCAGTAAAAGAAATGGGGTTAAAATTAGGTTACACTCTGTAAATAAAATAACCAGTTTATTAATACCTTCAAATACTTAAATCAACTAGACAAAACCAAACAGTAGCTTGACATAGATGTTAAACACATCACCAACTTCGTAAAATCTACGTTTGATATTGGGTTGATGCTGGTTAGTTCAATTCCCACATTGACCATTTATCTCTTAATTTTATACACTACCAAAATAATTCTTATTAATGTGGATCACAACAAAAAAATTGAACCAGTTCGGTAACACATAAATTTTGTATGTCTATTTGGATTAAAATAGTAGCAGTTTACAATATGATATTAATTCATCGTGAATGAATACACTTTATAATGCTAAGATTAATATTGGATGGCTATTAAGTAAAATATAAACATAAACAAAAGCGTATTAATCCGTTTGACAAACACAAAATAAAAAAAACAACAACACTTAAAATTGTCAGCAACACAAAAAAAGAATGTGGAAGTATTAACCTTGATATCGGAATAAGTACACATGTCAATTCCCCTTTATTTATACTGCATACCGCAGGTCTCTGAAAATAGTCCTCCAGCTTATGGATTGATAATTGTCCTCCTGTGGCCTCTTCAATGTCGCAACCACGGCCGAATGCTTTATAACGGACACACCTTGACTACATTGAAAGTTATTTAAATCAGAACGAACTATTTGGTTTCGGACCGCTTGGTTAATATAATTGCATAGAAAGTTATTTACAGTAGCCTTTGTGCTCTATTTATGTACAAATTTCTTAAACGAAAGTTATAATTACACGAAAATGAATTAAGCAACTTATGTATATCGAATCTTCTAGTTATTAAGCTTGCCGTGAACCTGAATATACTAATGCTTATGAATGGACGTTCTTTGTCCTCCGCACTAAGGGCGGTTATAAACCAAAGCACTATGTTCTAACACCAGACTCCCTTGTAAGTATGTTTAACAATGTTAGTACAAACGGCATTCAACGATATGATATTACCATGAAGGTTGAATGTACTTCAATATCCCCTTAAAGGGTTGACAGGAAAACTTCCCCTAACGAAAGTTTATTCAACACGGCACTATAACGTCGTTCCCTACCCGAACGCTAATGCGCTTCTTACTTCTCCGGCCGCTGTAACTAGACTCATCTCTGGATTCTTCAGTTTTATCCATTTGATCTTATCTCCGCCAACCAATCATGTACTCCTTACTTAAATTTTATCACACGCCAAAGCCGAGCGAGAAAATTATCATAAAAATAACCTGCACTGCCACGATACCTCAAACACCGTTAACAATGAAAACTGATATTTTTCCGTTGACTAAATCCTTTCGATAATGAACCTTGCAGTCAAGTTTCTAGAAGCCAAACGCTTTGTAGACTAAAAATTTATCTAAGTATTCCCTCCAGCCTGTCGCCAAAACGCTTTTAAATCTGCAAATTATGCTTTTCTGCACTAAGTTTCAATACAATTTTAATAGTAAATGTAATTTTCCAATAACGCAATTTAACTCAACCGACTATAATTAAAGATATTTAAAAAAGCGGATAACCATTATTTACAACAGGAACTAACAAACTCTCACCTAGAATAGTAAAAGGGATTTCACTAACATAACAATGTCAACGTGTAAACCAAATCTTAATTAAAAAAACTCCAATCTATTACTGGTAAACAAACCAAAAACTATACTCTGCTTTCAGAATTGGGAATGGTTCACAGCGGATTGACATCCGGGTGATAGATGACTTTGCACGTTCTCTTCCTGTTTGGTTGTTGGCGAAGCAAACATGTTTGTATTTTTCTAAGGAAAAATGAAGTTACTGGACTTATTAGCCCATCGAGTTATATCGGTTTTAAAATAATTTTTCTAAATATGTACTGACATTCTGCAATCGTTTAGTACTTACGATTCTGTAGGATTGATAGGAAATACATGCTACAGCCTTCAACGTATCTGGTGTTCGATAATTATATAAAAAGGGATCAATAAATTTTTTAACTAAAGGGGTTATATGATGTGTACAGATGATTAACAGTTCATGATTATACATCTATTTAAAGTAAAGGGGTTATACATAACTTCACCAGGTAAGGAGACAAACATATACTGTTTTGCTTTTCGAAACAGACACCAGCTGTTCTCGAACTTGTACTTGGTTAAATTCATTTCTTGAAGATTGCATAATCATTCTCTGACTAAGTACTTCATTGAAGGTAAGATCTATTTTCATGCTTTCGTTTCGGGTTGATATATATATATATATATATATATATATATATATATATATATATATATATATATATATAATTTTACCGGTACGTTATACATACTGGGATATACCATGTATTAGACGTTCTACATATTGGGATATACCGTGTCTTAGATGTTGTACATATTTGATGTATGTTGTCTTATATGTGGTACATACTCTGTATATAAATTGGGAATACCTACATTTTGCTTATTTAGTGCGTTTTACTTCATACATATTAGCAAGATACCTGATGCAGATTTTGAAACACTTGGTGATGAAATATTTGGTCGTTGCGTTGGATCTTCAGAAGAGGCTAGCTGGATATTAAAAGCTAAATTACCGATTACACCTGTTTTTATATTACTTAAGCTTGATGCTTTAATTGTTGCATTGTGTAAGATTGTACATACATATGTTGATTGAATTGATAGACAGTTAATTGTGTATTTCACTTGCACATTAATTTGTTTATTGTGTGTTGGGGTCAACGGCTACAATTCCGATTTATATTTCATGTATTTAAGCTGTAGAAAGAGTAAAACTGTACAACAGAATGCATTCGGCTTTGCGGTTTGTAAATGTTATTACTGTTTTAATTGTAAATTGCCTATTTTTCATAGCAATGTGCTATTGACTACTTTGCATAAAACATTGCATGTGTACTGTAATAATATTTTTAATGTGCCTCTACAATTGGGAATCCATAAATTTCACCTGTTTAAATGTTAATATCTATGCTTTATCATAACCTAGCTTTTTGAAGATCCATATGTTATTACCTTTTCATTTGGTTCTTTTTTAAATCACATTTATGTGATATTATTATCTAAATTGAAGACTATAATTCTGGGTGGCTTACTATAGTGTACTTAAGGGCACACACATTTAGTGTATAATCTTTGGGTTAACGTTTTGTGTGTAACACAATTTAAATATTTATTTGAAGAATTATCCCATACCTTCGATATATAGTTTAGTTTATATATATATATATATATATATATATATATATATATATATATATATATATATATATATATATGTATTGTTGCGTTGAAATTTAGGTAAAGCCTACATTATGAGGAGAATGGATTCCTTACTGCGTGTAGCAATGTACATTCAAAAATTTTAAGTGTTTATCATGTTTGTGATACCGGTGACCATTGAAGTTGTTATCATATACTAAATTATATTCCTACTTACTAATGCCGTTGCCAGGTTTTTGATAGCTATTCTGAAAATTTATTTTCACGGGAGTGTAACCTTAGCAATAATTCTAATTATTAGTAAAACAAACGTAATAATTACATTTCTAGTAAATTATAACTAATTTGGAAGCTATTTCAAGTTAAGTAGTGCACTTTGAAATTCCTGAAAGCGTTGATAAATGCCCTTTACGTCACTATTATAATCACCAGCTCAGTAGTGCATATATATATATATATATATATTTGCATATAATATATTACTTGAGTTTTGGGACATTCTATCTTGTAACCATTTCTTTTACTGCCCAGATCCTTCCTTATATTCGTTGCTTAGCTAGGAAAGTGACTATTCTCTCCGTTTATCTAGGGATGGCTGTTAATCATTCTAGCTGGCGCCCTCCCTTCTGTTTTAAGCTTTTAGGTACCATCGAGGTCACTGTAGAACCCATCCCACTTATCTACTATGACTGAGCTTTCCGGCATCCCTAGGGCTATCTTCTCTGTTACGGTAAGTTAATGGACAAAGTACAAATTTGCACGTAACAATTGTTATAAACAAATTGAATTTGTTAGTGTTTTTCGCATATTTAAATATTGATATTACCCTGTTAAGCTGTACTTGAGTCTTATACAGTAGCCGTCTAAAGCCCCCTCCTTCCAACCTATTACGTGAACCATTAAACGGAAATTAATAAAATGTGGGGAATCCGAACTAAGGCAACGTTTTTGATGGTATTCAGTGTAGTAATCATTAAATGTGGCGGACAGCCGCCATTTCGTATAATAATTTTAAATGGGATCATATGGCAAGTAATACCCGCATTTGAATGCTCGTTCCAAGTCCTTTTCTACCACATCAACACCATTAACGTGTTACTACTGATTCATGAGTTTCAACCCAAAAACGGTAATTAATTGTTTGAGGTTTTTGTGTTGAAGCTCATAAATAAGTAGCAAAATTTTATATTATTGACGTCATTGAAAAGGACTTAGACCGAGTTTTCAAATGAGGTATTACTTGCCATATGATCCCATTTAAAAATATTTTACAAAATGGCGGCTATCCGCTATTTTTAATGATTACGTCACTGAATACCATCAAAAACGTTGTATATGTGTCTTAGTTCGGTATCCCAAAATCTTATTCATTTCAGTTTTATGGTTCACATAATAGGATGGTCAGGGGAGACTTTAGACGGGAGCTGTATGTATTTAAGTGCAGTATGTATGGAGTTTGGTTTCTGTATACATTTAGTGTGCTAGAAATTGTTAAAATTTTCACTGTATCTTCGCTATGTTGCTATTGTCTAGTGATCGGGTGGTTCTGACTGATACACACACACACACCCACACGCACACGCACACGCACACGCACACGCACACGCACACGCACACGCACACGCACACGCACACGCACACGCACACGCACGCACGCCACGCAGCGCACGCGCACGCGCACGCGCACGCGCACGCGCACGCACGCGCACGCGCACGCGCACGCGCACCGCCGCACGCGCACGCGCACGCACGCACGCACGCCACGCCACGCCACGCCGCCACACACCACCACACCACACACACACACACACCACACTCACACTCCACTCACACTCACACTCACACTCCACACTCACACTCACACTCACCACTCACCTCACACTCCACCTCACCTCACCCACCTCACACTCCACCTCACACCTCACCTCCTCACCTCACCTCACCTCACGCTCACGCTCACGCTCACGCTCACGCTCACCTCACGCTCACCTCACCTCACCTCACACTCACTCACCTCACACTCACACTCACACTCACTCACACTCACACTCACCACTCACACTCACCTTCCATAATTCTACACATAAACTACAACACTCAACTAAATTTCTCTAAACTACAGCCACCTCACACATTAACTCTAACACTTTCCAAACTCACCACCTCAAAACCTCTTAGAACTCAACAATCACTACTCACCTCACACAAAATTAATTCTTGCTTCTAGTGTATATTCTACATAAATTGAAGACGAAAAGTCAGGATGAGAAATTTTCTCTGAAATGTTGACAGGCCTTCTCCAATAGTTGAATTGATTTAAATCGTTTTCGCAAATAACTCGAAAACCTTTAGTGAATTTCAAAATAACTTACCCCAAACGATTAAATGGTAATAATCTTTGTATGACGTTTAGTAGAATTTATTAAACAATGGTTATGGTTGGATTGTCTATGGATGGACTGGAGTATTATTCACATTGTTCCCGAGTACTTTCTATTCCAACTTTTTTGTATGTGATTTTTCAGGTTCAATTTTCTGCAAATTTGGTCCTCTCGGTTGAAGCTGATAAAATGAACAGTTTACCACCAAAATTTAGTAAGTGGGACGTGAACTAAAAGTCATAGTTGTCAAAGAGTTTATTAAGTTAAGCAAAGTATTAATTAACAAACAAATTAGTTAATTAAATGTTCGAATTGTTCACCGTTGACTGCTATACATTTACGAATCCTTTCCATGATTGACTGACGTACGTTGAAACATAATTACGGATCATCTCTTATTAAATTACAGCAATCAAAAATTCGTTGCTGGAGATGTTGGACGTTTTTAATTGGCGCCGAATACACCAAGTCTTTTAAACAACCCCAGAAAAAAAATCCATAGGCTTTAGATCCGGTGAAGGTACAGGCCAAGGAACCGGTCCTCCACGTCCAATCCAGTTTGCATTAAAAGTTCCATTCAATGACCGCCTAGCAGTGAGTGCAAAATGAGGAGGCGCACCATCGTGCATGAAACACATCCGACCCCTAACATTCAGATGGACATCTTCTAGTAACTCGGGTAAATCATTATCCAAAAAATTGGTGTATAAATTACCATTTAAACGTTAATGCCAATAATACAGCCCATACATTCACATTGAATTGCTGTTGATGATTGGTTTCAATGAGAACGGGTGGATTTTGATAATCGTAGTAATGATTGTTATGGAAGTTAAAAGTTCTGTTTGTGGCGAAACCTGAATAATCAGTGAATAAGATAATCGATGGATAATTTCGGTCATTATTGAATTTTTATAGAAACCAACGTGAAAAGTTCACTCTTGCTTGAAAATCATTAATGGTCAAAGCTTGTATCTTTCGATAATGGAAAGGTCGCAAGAGTTCCATTTTAATAATGCTACATATCGTGGACTGATTTGAATTATTTTCTCTTGCCAATTGACGAGAGCTTGTTGTGGGATCAGCGTCAATTGCATCCAACACTCTTTGTTCTAAAACTGGTGTTTTTGCAGTTCGCCTCCTACTACTGTCAATTTTTGATGGCTTCAAACAACCTATGAGAACCCGATATGAATATAATTTTTATAAATTGATAATATATACCACTTTCACGAAGACTCCGGTCAACGTTGGCAAACGTCTTTTTATTCGGTATCCGCTGATTTGGAAATGTCTGGGAATATAAACGAAGAGTTTCAGCACAATTCTCAAAAACTCTGCCATACATTATGTGCATATCTGTCCTTTCGGAGTTGTAATACCGATTATTATTCATTATGGATAAAGAAATTGTATGAAAACTGATATATACGCAAAATACCAAAATACAGTGTATATATATATATATATACATACATATATATATATATATATATATATATATATATATATATATATATATATATATATATATATATATATATATGACTAACTTATATACGATATCTCCAAGTAACCACTAGGTATTTTGTACGTATATTTGCGCGCACTATATTACCAAACCAAAGGCAACCCGTTAGAACCAAATGACCTAAAATAATAAAGAACACTTTACCCCACTTCACCACGCCATCTCTGACCATTACCAATAAAATTTTTCATACTAAAGCAAACTGGACATATGTGCCAACTAAACCTTGATTATATTGAATCGAGGTAAAGACATGCTCCTTTCAACAACATAACCCAAATAGCTCAACTAAATCTTCAGTAACTCTTACATTAACCATTTTTCTAATAACGGATTGGTAGACTACTAGGTGCGTAGAATCATAACATTCATACTATCAGGCACTATAAGCTTAGATGACTTAGATGCTTACAAAGTGGCCCCCTCGACGGAAACACGTTTTTTAAAATTTCTTTATCAATGATAAAATTTAATCCTTAAATGGGCAAATTTATTTTCTTGAAACGAAATTATATCAAAATATTCACGGAAAGATACAGTTTTTCAAAATTACGATACCCAAATATATCAATATTAAAAAATAAAAGATTACAAGTCAAATTCAACAACATGTGGCATAGTTCAGACAATTTTTCAAATTCCTTTTCGGAAAGTTTTTCTCTCAATCCCAGGGAGATCATTTAAACAGCGCAACGGGTATCTGATCAGATTGTTGTAAATGATATTCTTCCAACACACAGTACACAGACTCACAAAAATACGCCTACACTAGGCAAAACAATTGAAGTGCAGGAAGCAGCAGATTTATCAAAACCAGGCGCCCGTAGATCACATTCGGTCACCTAGTTTCTTAGAGAAATCCCGAACGTCGTGTAAACGCGTGAGTAGTGTGTTTTAATTACAATACGTAAATAACCGCTGCCCTAACCGCTTACCTATCGTGCGAGATCTAGTAGATAAGATACCGTTTACTTCCATCTAATGAGTTTAAAGACTCAGTAAACCGGCCAATTTTATCTCATTAAAAGACCGATCAACAGTTAGAATATATCCACCACAGTAGTTACTAAACTCATGTAAATAATAAGATTAGTCCGCTTTAAATAATTACAATAAATCCACCAACGTAGTTAATAATCTCGTGTAAATAATTAGTTAGTCCGCTTTAAAATATACGCAAAATAGAAGTAAGACCGTAAAAGCGTTGCTCTTTGTAAAAAGCAAATCGTAGTTTAGTTAAAATATAAATTCTATATTGGACAATTTCAACGAATTAATAAACATAATTAGAGTAAACCTTAAGGCACCCTAATTAATAACCTCGTGTAAATAATTAAATTAGAACACGTGAACCCGGTACATATTTATTTAGTCCATTTAAATCAACACATTTCAATAAACTAAAACCGTGAAAGCTTTTATTTTATAAAGGCAAACTAAAACATGCATTTTTCGTACATTTATAAACCAATCCCTTTAAAATATCGATTATTGTGAAAGGCCTTAGCTGGTATATGTGCTATCTTATCCCCCGACACCTGCTGTCCAGTATTCAATAACGGCATAACAATATTTTCTGATTGCCGTAGCCCCTGTAAAAGACAGGACAGGCTTCAAAATATTTGTTCTCGATCCAGCCGAGAAATATCGTTTTAATTTGAGTAATTAACAGTTTAATTTATTTCATTTCTGTATTTATGTTACCGTTGTTAGTTAAGTGTGAATATTTAGTGTTGAAATAAATAGGACAATATACGTTTAAACCCTTATAAGTCTATGATTAAATTAATTGATTAGTACGGCCGGTGTATGTCTTAAATATTTTGACAACTAAGTATTGACACATTAGTGCATACTCTTAATTGACAAATAATAAAAGAAAAACTGTATTTACGCAGGACGGTGTAACCTTTTAATTGTTTTAAGTGAAAATAGCTTTATTTGAACACAAAGGTATTTGAGATTACTTTTATTTCGCAATTCATTACATGATATTTTATGGGTTTATTATTTGTATTTCCTTATAACGTACTTTATCAGTATTCAACGGTTAATGTGCTAATTTACGGGTTTGATTTAAGATTAATTATTTTTATTTATTTTCTTTCTATGTATTGGTTTTAATACTAAACACGAAACGTTTGAAAATTTTTCCATACAGTGCGTTTAATGAAACTCAATTTTTAGGGAATATTGGGAAGTTTTAATAATTAATGTTAGCAATTTTATGATAATTTATGGCTATCCTAGTAACGAAGAAACTAATTTCCACATTAATCTGTTTACTTACGTGTCCTCTTACACTTTTATTTGCCCTTTTCGTAACTTGGGGGATGTGTTATTTCAAATTACGTGGTGCTTTAGGTATCTATGTACTGTATACTCACACTACTAACACATCCAGTGCACTACTGCATTAGTGATCCTCAAAGGATGAGCTGAGCTAGACAATATTTTTATTTATCTGTAGCAAATACAGGGCGATATTCATGTATCTTTTTGAACACGTTACACAGTTTACTTTGCTAGGCGGCGAAAATATGATTAGCCTCCTCGAAAATGATTTTAATTTGTGTCTGAGCAGTGAACCAAAGGAAGTAGCATAAGAGGCTTAAAACACCAATAATGTTCTTAATAATATTTTCTCTTTTTGCATCAACACTGGATAAAGTATAGCAGTGTCCATATTTTTACTGTTGAATAGTAACAACAAGTGGATAAACATAATACAATGATGAGTATTGAGCAATACACTAATTGCAAACACATAGCACAGATTGCAGTACTACGTTACCAGATTATTTTTAGTAGTTAAAGTAATTATGCTTGACTAGCCAGATAGCTGTTATCTGGAAAATTACCGAACGTGGAGTTAAAACATGTGCGCAGTGTCGTACCAAATATTTCGCTGATAACGGAAACTAACGACTTTTTGTTACACTGCATATTTGGTACCTTGAACGCTTTTTGACGATACACAACGGACTGTTATCAATATTTTGGCGTTAATTGGATTAGTTTTGATTACCTTTGAGTGTTAAAAACTTCAACCTCTTTTAATTAACTAGAGCGTTATTTAATGTTTGTCATTATATTGTTGCAGTTCCGGTTTCTATGTACTGAAGTATCACTTTCAGTCTCTAAGGATTAAAAGCAACTTTCATCGCTTGAGATATAATGTGAAGCAAAACGTTGGCAACAAATCAACCTAGATATCTAAGTAAATTCCTAATGGCGAATCGCGCGTCATTTTTTATCGGCGATTTTAGAACTACGGGATGAATTTTGGTGTATTTAATCTCGGATTGACAAAAAATAGCATATATGCTGCGAGACGGAAGAAACTATTAACCCCTCAAGTGAATGTAGCCCTCCGTTCGTCTCGGGCTGCAACAGTCACTCGCGTAATCAAAAGTGGTTCCTCAGTCCTCAATGTATAACATACTATTTGATAGTTGAAATGCTGTGATCAGTAATATCTAGTATTTATTGTGTGCTTTGCGCATACTTCAGACAAGTACCAGTACGTATAAACAATACATTAGGTACTACGTAAACAGAATATTTGGTAAACTATAAAAAAAACAATCAATGAAACCTTCTCCAAGGCAATCTCCTCTAGGTAGATCACAAATACAGTGATATACTTTGAGAAGGTAATCTTGACCTAAACAATTAAACTCAAACTTCAGCAACTAAAAATTATTATTAATTTTATTAAATACGTAAATAATAAGTTTACCTCGAGTAGGATTTGAACCTATGACATTTAATTTACTAGAGTAGTGCTCTAACCAACTGAGCTATCGAGATACAAGCCCCAATTGATGTAAATTTTCTCTTTATGTGTAACATCGATGTGTTACATCAATTGGGGCTTGTATCGCGATATTTCAGCTGGTTAGAGCGCTACTGTAGTAAAGTATATGTCGTAGGTTTAAATCCTACTCGAGGTAATCTTTTTAATATGTATTTAATAAAATTAATAATAATTTTTAAATACATATTTACTTTTGAACTCATTCGTTCATAATAAAACTTATAATAAACTTTAGTAACGTTCTCAAGTGTTGATCAATTAAAGGTTGTTCGCACGTTTTATTGCAAAGGCTTGAATATGGAGGGGTTTTCTAATTTTTTTCACATCTATAAGTACGTGCTCTAATACATTCGTTGGTGATCGGTTCACAAAAACAAACTAATGCTTTCTCTATCAATGCAGAATCTAGACAAGTATATGGAATTTTTCACAATAATTGTTTCATTTACATAGAAATCTTGTACACACTTATTCAAATTTCTGAAATTAAAGGTTTTTTTTTGTGAATCTTTACTTGCAGGATTTGAGAGTGTTTATATATAAATTATTTCAAATTTTTCTAAAAAAGTATATTGTTATGAGAGGTGGATGGACGATAACGGAAATGTATTCTAATAAAAGAAGACAAATGTTTGCTTATATCAAGTAACTGATTTTTGTTATTTGTTTTGGACCATTATAATTCAGATAATGATCTCACCTCTTTTTCTTTGTTTCTAAACAAACAAGCTTGTCGTTACGTATTTATGCAATATGTGCTTTTTAACTGTTCATTGCAGTAAGTCGCAAAAGCTTTGGCTGGATGTATGTATTGCGATTGTGACGTCCTAGTACGATGTAAAGATTTTTTAATAAATTAACAGCTTGTTCGGTATAAATTGTTACAAAGATCTTCCGAACTAACTCATTGGTACGGCTCGTGATATTTATCTAAAACTATCTACTAGTAAGGCGCTTGTGTAACTCAAAAACACAAAAATCATAAATCTAAAAATGTGAAAATGTTACTAAGGCGTCACCTCTCTTTAAATTTCTAACGTAATAAGGTCATGGATACGGTATAAATGTTCGCGCAAGGAAGGAATTCGAACTATTTTACTCACCTTTCATATTCAGCTCAACCTGTAACCCGGTGTAATTATTAGTCAACGGTAATAAACTAACCCCAGAAATTCGATGATAATAACTGTCAGTATTATCGAATTTCTGGGGTTAACTCTAGGGTCAGGGTTAACCAGTGTTTATAAAAACTGACCTAAGTAATAAACTATTATGTCAAAAAACTTTGCGTTTTATTGTTTTTGGATCTAAATTTAAAGTAAGTATAAAATTGAAACCAACAGAGATATCGACTTGAAATTTTCAAGGTGTAGGCGAAATTTTATACTCTTTCTGACTAAAATATAAAAAAAACATACAATTCTATTTAATATTTTGAAGAAAATCGCTAAAATTGCAGCAATATTTGGAAAGTGTCCTCTAGCGGTTTGTTCGTTAATCAAACATAACTTTTTAATACATCAACGAATAGCGTAAGAAAAGACCTTTTCAACGAAATATTACTTTTTAAGATTCGATGACTGGTTCCGAAGATAATTACGTGTTTGTCTGACAACTTTCGCAGCCCCCCCTGTGGAAAACCTCTGAAGTTAGAGAAAAACTTCTTATACAAAAAATGGGTAAAATTGTCCCAAAAATACAACTACGATATTTCAAATATACCTTTTCTTTAAGTTTCTGTTACTTATTAGACATTTTTTAATTTACTACAGCAGTTACGCCGCCTAGCGGTCTATTTACAAACTTTAAAATTATTTCCAGCATTTTCTCTTCGCCACATTTACTGAAGAATTTTTTGGCGTCCTTCCTTAATGACTCACCCGGTACAATAGCTCAATTGATTCTTAATATCTATTCTGCAATTCGATAATGAACTTCACTCAAAACTGCATAATTGCCAACTGGTCATACATTTTGCCTCTAAACCTTGTGAAGATTAATTTTTTTCCTTTTACTCCGCTAGCAAAGTCCGTCAATTAATTAAGTGTTATAAATAATTACACCGTGATTCGTAACGTATGTCAAATAAAAATCATATTAAAGTTTGGATATTCAAAATAAAATTATTTATGATAAACAAACGTCAAGATACGATTACATCGTTAATATAAATGCAAATTTTCTTTTTTATGTCCCGAAATTAAAGCTTAACCAATAATAATTTAGTTTGTATTAAAATGCATCTTTGAAATGGAAAATTACATTTAAAGCCTTTTATATTAGAGATAAGTAAGCCGCAGCATTTGAAAATAGAATTGGAGACCCTATAAATATAATTAAGAGTCTCAAATTAATAAAATAATTAATAATAAACACAGTTCTTATAAATTAATCGACGTATTTCTTAGAATTGTATTTTTAAATAATAGAAACTTTGTCCATTTGTGAATAACATTGTATCTGTCAACTTCAAATATTATAGTATATTTTTTTCTCTGCAAATACCATTTAGAAACAAATTAAATTTTAATTTAATAAAATTTAATTATAGAGAAAACAAAGTTCATTAATTCGCTCCTGTAATTAAGAATTAAAGTTAAACCTGCAATAATTTCTATCGCCTTAATCAGGTAAACAACTAAAATGGAAATTGTAATCTTGTTTCCATTGTGTAAATTTAATAACACATTCTAACCGCTAACGCATGTGTAAGAAGCAACCGACTTCTGTAAATTTTGAGTTATAACTAGACAAAAGTGTCTATAATTATTAACTAAGACATCCTGTAGAATAAGTATTTTCTGTTAGTAGAAAGTGGCAAAATGTTATATCAACCGATCCGTTATTTAATGACAACAAGTTGGGAATGTCCAAATAAGTATTAAATCATTAAATGATTTAATATTAATTAAAACAACTTGTGACGCTGCTGGCTCATCATAGGAAACCTGTGAATTTCTAACCGCCCCACTGTTAATATTTCGTATTCTATATAGGCAAGTGACACGGCCGAGTCCTCATCTTTATCATTTTCACTGCATCATTGCATTTTGCTAAGGATTATGAGGTAAAGAGTAGTTTAAATTGATTATTCTAATTTCAGTTAATAGATACTCGCTCTATAAGTACGTATATAATTTGTTTTAATACCAGTAGTAAAAGTTGCTTTGCTACTGATAACCGTCATCCTTAAAATCTAAATAAATTAATGGAGCGAATTAAATCTGTTTTAGACACATCTTCCACCGCTGAGAAAGCCCTGAATTTTCCTATACTGCGGCACCTGGAGCAGGCCGTTTGGAGACCGAGCAAGTTTACGATTGGCCCCAAAGAACGCCTGAACAGGAGCATATCTTTGGATGGCGCCCGAATCCGTTTCCAACCCCTTGAGCTTTGCCTGCAACCACCAAAAAACCCTTTACAACCTGAAAAATATACGTCGTGCTATAAGGCTGGAGTAAACTAAAATTAAATTCAATAAATATTAAATAAAATAAAGCAATAAATATTGAACAAAGAAAAGCTATATTTACAAATTGTTTGGTGGGAGCCCAAATCACTACATACGGAATTCCTCAAGAGGCGTCTGTTGACATAAACACAGTCGACGCAAGGAGATGTAAACAAATTCGTTACGTCTTCCTAGGCTTAACAACATAGGCAAAACAGTAATATTACGATCGATTAGGCATGTCCAACTCCGATTTATGGCAAAGTACCATAAAAATAAAAAAATTCAGTAATTTAATAGTATTTGTAAGAGCTACCCTAAAATAAAAATCTTAATTTTAGGAAAATATCTGAATTTTACATCTAAACAGAAACTAAATTGCAGACTTTAACATAACAGGCTAAGCAGACATAAACGTATAATAATAAACGTGTATTACTTAATTTATCTTAGTAGACAAAATTCCACAACTGGTTCAAATAATTTTGAGTTTCTGAAAAAATTAGCTTGCAGTATTATGAACTAGTACATTTAAAGCCCTTAACCTTGAAATCCTAGTACGTGTATTAACCTAAATTGCAAAATACATATCATAAGCATCGTAACGATTTAAACCTTTATAAATTTGCCCCATCGGGTAGCGAAGGATGTCATAAATACAGCATTACAAAACAATAAATTAAAACATGTGTTCTCAATAAATTGCAAGATAAAGTTCATTAATAAAATAATTATAAAAAGCAAATAAGTATTTTGGCCCCTGATAGGTAGGCAAGTTTCCTTACGCCTGTGTACTTCTGTGCTCGATGTAATATCAACCCTCTGGATTTGGCTCAAGGTTGTGCATTAAATGATTAATCCATCACCAAAATCTTTCTATGAGATTTGGTCAATTTGGTCGTTTGTAGAAGTTATTCCACTTATTAATTAAATTATTATTAATAAATTTTCGTTTAAATCTGGACAATTTTGATGCGTTGGTGATAGATGGTGAACTATATTCATACTGGTATAACCAAACACTTGTAGTTAAAAAATTTTCAATTTAAGGATGTTACCAATGTTTATCCACATTGCAGATGGTTTTTTTTGCCACGAAAAAATTGTTTTCTGAGTATTTTGAAGTGTGTGAGAATCTGGTAATTAAATACAGTTTTAATCGATTTCGAAATAATGAGAATGAATTAATCGATAATATATGGATTTTATTCAACAGGTAAGTTTTCTTTACGAATTAAGGTTTATTTATACCAATTTGACCTAACTTTGTTTTGTTATCAAGGGATTGAAAACTGGTGTTTTTTTATTTTCTAAGAAACAAATTTAACTACCTAATTTAAATTGGGAAATTACTTGTTTGCAGGTTTACAATAGTATGACAAGCATTTATATGTAACAATAGGTTTGAGATATCGAGAAATATTCGCGTTTTGTTAATGTAAGCCGGTCGTTAGATAAATATTTTAAGCTTCAAGCAAAATAAGTTTTATTATGAAGTTCCTTTTAAAGAAACATAATTTTTACAAATTTTATTTCTTTAGATATCTGTTTGTGCTGCCATAATTGAAAAATCTGGAACACTGGAACTGTGGCAGGATCTGTAACAAACAGACTAGGGCGAATTAAAGAGAAATTCTAATATATATATATATATATATATATATATATATATATATATATATATATATATATATATATATATATATATATATATATATATATATATATATATATACCATCAGCTAGTGATGCTTCGTTGCCTATCCGGTGAAAGTGAAAGTGTAAGTTATGAAAGTCTGATGAGTTTTGAGTAGCCTAAATGTCCTCGATCATTATTATTCATTAAAGTTTGTGTGTTTTTGAAGTTCTCTAAACTTTTGTAACAATCAAGTTCGTGCTTATTACTAACATGTTTGATTAATGGTACCTTAACTACAACATGACTTTTATCAAACGTATGCAGGGCTACGACAGGGTTGTCCCAACGTTTGTATCTTATGTGAGGCAAATATTCTTTAAAGCAAATGTTGATATGTCGTTTAGTTTGGCCCACCTATATTTGTTCACAATATTTACAATTAATTTTATAAATTTCCGACCTATCCTGCTTATCAACTTTATTTTTTGCCATAATAGTTTTCACGGCAGATAGTGATAGTGATAGTCCCCTGACTTTCCACACCGCAGCGTGACTGCCGGTTTAACCTATATAGATTGTAGCCTGTGAATTATTTACCATAAGCCTTGCCGATGTCATTCATCTTGGGCTTTATGTCATTATTGATACTGCTGCTGCCCGATATCAAAGCCTTCATATCTGTATACTCTCACCCAGTTTAGCCTGCAGGTCAATCACTTAACCGGGTGTGGCACTTGGAGCCAACAAGTGAGAGTTGGGTACCTTGTGAGGACTAGTTGTCTGGAACTTCCGTCCGACTGGATCGCTCGGGATGACCGTCCATGGCAAAAAGTGTAACCTTTCCGATGCAACACTACACCTACACATTATACCTTTATATCTTTAGATATAATGTAGATTATACATTCAAAAGAATTAACTTTAAGGTTTTTCATAAAATAATTTTATATTACAGGAAAAATAAATAATTTTCTTGGTATAACTGGGAACTAAAAACGTTTTTTTACAAGTAAAGAAACAACCAGGAAACAAAACATGTCTTAAATATATACCGAACATATTTTCTTCGATGTCTAATGAAAATACGTGTATTTGTTCAGATAATAAAAAAATTATTGAGTGACAACTTTGAATTTCTCCATTAAGTTAGCAAGATGTTTGACTCGTGAGATTTTACAGCAATAACTCGGAACAGGAAAGGGCCTGCTCTACGTTAGTTTACTTGCCGGGAAATAACAAAAACAGGCGTTTACACGGTTTTGACAGCCTGAATCAAAAAGGATTCTGTTTGCGTCCGTGCCCGTGTCCGTGACCGCGTATATGTCTGTGTCTGTGTCTGTGTTCGAGTCTGCGTCTGCGTCTGCGTCTGCGTCTGCGTCTGCGTCTGCGTCTGCGTCTGCGTCTGCGTCTGCGTCTGCGTCTGCGTCTGCGTCTGCGTCTGCGTCTGCGTCTGCGTCTGCGTCTGCGTCTGCGTCTGCGTCTGCGTCTGCGTCTGCGTCTGCGTCTGCGTCTGCGTCTGCGTCTGCGTCTGCGTCTGCGTCTGCGTCTGCGTCTGCGTCTGCGTCTGTGTCTGCGTCTGTGTCTGCGTCTGTATCTGCGTCTGGGCCTTCGTCTGCGTCTACGTCTGCGTCTGCGTCTGCGTCAGCGTGTGCGTCTGCATCTGCGTCTCCGTCTGTTTGTGTGTCTGTGTGGTTGTGTGTGTGTGTGTGTGTGTGTGTGTGTGTGTGTGTGTGTGTGTGTGTGTGTGTTGTGTGTGTGCACGTGCGTGTGTATCGTTCGGATGAATGTTAGTATCCACAATAGATTTAGAACGAAAGCATCTACGTAATTAGGATTTTGTAATTAAGCTAGATTTCATTTCCCTTGGAGCTGATTGGATTTTGGCATATATATATATATATATATATATATATATATATAAATCGCTATCCGTCTTTGCGGTTGTATAGCTATACTACAAAAATAGTGTTTATGGTATATTACATAACGAGCTACAAAGGTGGTGTATATAGCACAAACGTAAATTTTCACATGGAGAGGAGAATCCCGGGACAGTCTCCTTAATGTTTTATTGATCACAAATTAAACTATTACAAAGTATACTTACTCTAATATATCAAGTTTGTTTAATAAGAAATCAAAATCATGCCATAACATAGTAACAAATAGTGTTGATCGTAATTATTATGAATTTAAAGACAATTACCTGAATATTTAATCTTGTGAAATCATAAAAGTCAAATAATTTGAAATCACTATTCTCCTGTCGTCAGCTTGCTTATATTATTTGTGTGAATTGCAGTAAGGGTGTCGACTTTGATCGCGACGGAAATACCTGTTAGGCCGATAATAACTGGTAGTTGCTACGGTAACTTACAGAAAAGCAATGTGAAAGTAAAAAGCACACGTGTTTTTTACTTTCATGTTGCGTACAATGAGAAAGTGAAACGCACTATTGTGTGAAAGTATTATTTTATGGACGGTTAATTGTGCGGTATGAACAACTTTCGCACATGGTCTTAGGAACGACCTTTAATATTTTAAGTTACCATCTAGATGTCTATTAAGTTCTGACTGACATGAAGTTTTAAATGTCTGTTTGATATAGATTATTGATTGTGTTTTATGCTATGTTGCCTATTTTCGTAATTAACTTATTATGATAGAGGTTGCATAATTATCCTAAAAAAATTGTTCCATTTCTTTTAATTTCCATTTTGTAGGTTGCAAAGTTGTATGGTGTACCACACCAGATATTTTCTCTGGCTTACCTGTCTTGTAAACTATAAAAAGTCGTGTTTATCCCACAGTTTAATAGAAAAGTAGACAATGTTAAACATTTTTGAAGTCAGAGGAGAATTGCCTACAAGAACAATGAAAACAATTGTACCATTCCATCACCACTCTGAGGTGACCGAACTTCTATGGTACTTTTCGAGTTACAATTCTCTTAAACTTACACAAAGCCAAAATATTATTTATGAATGTACACAATTTAAAAATGTTATAAATTGCATAAACTGTTTATAGTAATTAAGGTATCAAGGGTTTTACGGACATTATAACACCCGTGGTACATTAGTGTCCTTTTAGCGTGTGCTTCAATTAAAAAAAGATATTGATTTTTATTTTTGAAATTTATTGTTATTCGCATTTTTGGTAACAAACAAAGTCGACTTGACTTTTATTTTAATAAAAAATTTAACCGAGCTTGTTATCAACTTGGTTTTGTAACTGTGCATTCTGTTTATCACTAACACACTATAAAGACATTAAGGTAATCACTTTGCATTTCTATTTTTAGATATAAATAATAAATTTAAGACTGTTTTAAAGTTGCAAAACATGTTGTCACATACTGTAGTAAATAGGGATTAATATACAGTATAAAGTTGGAATTATGATAATACTATTTACAGGAATTAGCATATTGCATGTTTTCGTAAAACGTGAATAAAGCAAAAATTGTCTAACCATATTGTTTAAAACTATGCTTTGTAGCTGATGCTCTCAACCTAGGCTTGGAGCGACACATTTATTATTTATTATTATTATTCGTTATGTATATAATACCTACACACTTATATACTACAGTACCTTTATCGATTATGCAAACATTTTACAATAAAAGTAATTTCGTGTGCAGTCTGTGATTAGACAAACTAAACAAATATTGGTATGATATTAAATGTGAGTTGTTTATGCCATAAATGGCGTAAAATGTCTACCGTTTACAAATCTCTTATTATTCAACCAAAATAAATGATAATAATTGTTAAGCTTAACAAAATTGTACACATTTCACATTTTAAATATTTGCAGAACTTGAGTATAAATTATTTGTCTCACATGGTAGTCAATCTATCACAATGAAGTTTTTACACATAACAGTTGCATTTGCACTTTTCTGCAACGTAAAGTGTGGCTACCTACATGAAAGTAAGTGTTTTCAAAATACTACTTTTGATACCTAGATTTGCATTGCAGGACAACCTTGTGCCACAAACTGTAACCAAACCGAAGTGGCATATTGGATGGATGTGATGGGAGCATTTCCGTACACCTGCATCAATTCGATCTTTTTAAGGAATTTTTTGAAATGTTATTGCGGTCCTGTTAACGTTGCTTGTTATGGAGAACATATGAACATATGTATAAGAATTCCTATACCTTCTCATGGAAGACCTTGCGATAGAAGTTGTGACCAAGATGTTATAAACGGATACATAAAAGCTATACAATTGTTTGATTTTAATTGTATGGATGAGGAATATAAGAAAAAGTCGCGAGAATGTATTTGTAATTTGCCAAGACGCAACTGTCTTGGAGAAGGGTTTGCTGATTGCTTAAAACCATAATTTGTATCCATTCTGAAGCGGCAATGTTAAATTTTGAAATAAAGGTAGTGTATTAACAATATTGTAAAATTATATAAAAATACAAATTTATGAGAAAAGAAGTAAGCAACTGATTGTGGGCTGGTAATTAATGCGTAAGGTACATGCTTTTACTCTTCCATCAAATTTCCCTTAAATTCGCTTGTTATACTGCTTTGCAAGTGCTTTTAAAACTCATAGTAAAGTTGCGATGAGAGGAAAGGACTGAATGTGAAGGAAATTTTATTTTGCTACATCCCAGTTGACAATTTGCTGAAATAATTCCGTGTCCTTCTGCGTTTACAAAATATTTTTCTGAAATATGTCTTGTATAAGTCATAAATTACGAAGACTTTAGCTACCTTTTAAATTTACTTTGTTACGGTCAAAACGGTAGTAGCACAGGGTGTCAGATAAAATAAGGAATATAGGAAGCTCAGTGGCTAAGGGTGGGTGTGTTATTAACATTTTTTTTGTATTTCGGATAACTTAACATTCGTGAGTTACAATAGGGGTTTTCACAAATCGAGCGGGCGCCATGGTGTTTATAATTATCACAATAGGAAATACCTAATTAAGAAGATTTACGGCTAGTCTAAACAACCAAAAACTCGCTTACTTTTTTTTGTAATTACAGCTGCCGTGAACGGGAGCTGCAAAGCTGATTCCTGAAGTAACTTCTTAATAATTGTAAACACACACTGTACAGGCGTGCATATAAGCAAACAGCTGATTGTTTAACGATCCACTGTATTTTATAATTACGTTACGTTATTTATTAAACTTATCTTCAAATGAAATTAGATCAACCAATTCAAAATAACTAAAATGCTTAGTAACGAGATCCTCTCAAATTGTTACGTTACTGTTATAATAAAATATCAAAAAATAAAATCACTCGGTAACTTAAATTTCAACAAAGTATTTTGTCCTTTTAAATTTCGTACTAAAATAATTAATACCGCAGTAATAGAAATTGTGTTTAAATTAGGTTATACACTGTAAGCAAAATAACCAGTTCATTAATACCTTCATTTCTTCAAATCAACTAGACAAAATCAAACAGTAGCTTGACATAGATGTTAAACACATCACCAATTTCGTAAAATCTACGGTTGATATTGGGATGATGCTATTTAGCTCAATTCATTAACCTATTATCTCTTAATATTTATACACTATCAAAATAAATCTTATTAATGTTGATCACAACAAAAAAATGGAACAAGTTCGGTAATACATAAATTTGTATGTCGATTTGGATTAAAATAGTAGCAGTTCACAATATGATATTAATTCATCGTGGATGAATATACTGTATAAAGCTGAGATGAAAGTTGGAGGCCTAAGTAAAATCTAAGCATAAACAAAAACGTATTCACCTGTTTGACAAATACAAGACAAAAAAACTACAACACTTAAAATTGCCAGTAACAGAAAAAAAAAGAATGTGGAAGTATTAACCTTGATATTTGAATAAGTACACACGTCAATTCCCCCTTTATTTATACTGCATCTTCTAAGTATACTTAATGATGTTAATCAGGACGAACGGTACTCAACGATATGATATTGCCATGAAGGTTGAATGTACTTCAGTATCCCCCTAAAGGGTTGACAGGGAAACTTCCCCTAACGAAAGTTTATTCAACACGGTACTATAGCGTCATTCCCTACCCGAACGCTAATGCGCTTCTTACTTTTCCGGCCGCTGTAACTAGACTCATCTATGGACCCTTCAGTTTTAGCCATTTGATCTTATGTCCGCCAAACAATCATGTACTCCTTACTTAAATTTTCTCACGCGCCAAAGCAAACTAAATTTTCTGAAGCCAAGCGAGAAAATTATCATAAAAACAACCTGCACTGCCACGATACCTAAAACACTGTTAACAACGAAAACTGATATTTTTCCGTTGACTAAATCCTTTCGATAATGAACCTTAAAGTTACGTATCTACAAGCCAAACGCTTTGTAGACTAAAAATTTATCTAAGTATTCCCTCCAGCATGTCGCCAAAACGCTTTTAAAACTGCAACTTATGCTTTACTGCACTAAGTTTCAATACAATTTTAATACTAAATGTAATTTTCCAATAACGCAATTTAACTCAACTAACTATAATTAAAGATATTTAAAAAAGCGAATAACCTTATTTACAACAGGAACTAATATTAAAAGGGATTTCACTAACATAACAATGTGAATGTGTAAACCAAACCTTAATTTAAAAAACTCCAATCTATTACTGGTGAACAAATCAAAAACTATATTCCGCTTTCAGAATTGAGGCACTAAATTCTATTTCAATTGGTAATAATTCCAAATATCTTCAAATACATAAAAATATGTTACTAATTTAAAGCTTGCCAGATACATACTCAAACCAACTATAGTACATTTCCAATGTTGGATGCTAATGAAAAATCTCGAAAAAAAACGAATGTTCGGTAAATCCTGCACACACATCTTCCACTATTAATTCGAATTGATTTTTCATTACCTATACATACACAGACTATATATTTATGTTTTTTAGAACTTTCTCTTGGAGCTTAAAAACTACTACAGGTAATTAATTAATTATGCTGGTACGAGGTTACACATGGTTAATGTAAATTAAAGTTTCACTTGGTAACTTGGGTGGTCTCCTCCTCATCCAACATCATGCTTGTTTTTATAACCAGGGGTATTGACAAAATTCTACCTAAGCGAAAAGTCAGTGTTTTTATCTTACTGTGCCTGATTATCGAGCAATTCCGTGACTAGTACTTAGTGGGAACCAAACAGATCTACCGATGCATAATAATAAAATTAGAGTTGGTCAAACCCAATTTTAGTCTTAATTTAATCGCAGATTTCTGTTACACATTGTGTTACATTCGTTACCTACGCTGCACGATTTAGTCAATTTTTTGACCTGTTAAAATCTCTGTTTTGCTAGTATTTTCGCGAATATACTATTTTTCTAAAAGTAACTGCATTTCTGTAATTTAGTTTTACTGTAGTTTCTTGAAAAGATTACTTTTCTCAAGTAAATAAATATCTGTAAGAAATTGTTAAAACTTATTGATGTCACTCATACGTTGCATTCAACCTTATGGTTTTGCAGGCACTGGTTCGCAGCGGTTTGGCATCCGGGTGATTAGTGACTTTGCACGTTCTCTTCCTGTTTGGTAGTTGGCGAAGCAGACATTTTTGTATTTTTCTAAAGAAAAATGAAGTTTCTGGACTTATTTAGCCCATCGAGCTATATCGGTTTTAAAATAATTCTTTTAAATATGTACCGACATTCTGCAATCGTTTAGTACCTACGATTCTGTCGGATTGCTAGGAAATACATGCTACAGTCATCAACATATCTGGTGTTCGATAATTATATAAAAAGAGATCAATAAATTTATTAACTAAAGGGGTTATACATAACCTCTCCAGGTAATGGGATAATCATATACTATTTTGCTTTATGAAACAGACACCAGCTGTTCTCGAACTTGTACTTGGTTAAATTCATTTATTAAGATTGTATAATCATTCTCCGATTAACTACCTCATTGAAGGTAGGACCTATTTTCATGCTTTCATTTCGGGTTGATATATTTAATTTTAGAGGTACGTTCTACATACTGGGATATACCCTGTCTTAGACGTTCTACATATTGGGACATACAGTGTCTTAGATGTTGTACATATTGGATATATGTTGTTTTATATGTGGTACATACTCTGTATATAAATTGGGTGTACCTACATTTTGCCTATTAAATGCGTTTTCCTTCGTACATATTATTAAGATACTTGATGCAAACTTTGGAACACTTGGTGATGAAATATTTGGTCATTGCGTTGGATCTTCAGAACAGGCTACCTGGATATTGAAAACTAAGTTACCGATTACACCTGTTTTTATATTACTTAAGCTAGATGCTTTAATTGTTGCTTTGTGTAAGATTGTACAGACACATGTTGATTGAAATGGGAAACAGTTAATTGTGTATTTCACTAACTAGTCATACATTAATTTGTTTATTGTGTGTTGGGGTCAATGGCTACAATGCCGATTTATATTTCATGTATTTAAACTGTAGAAAGAGTAAAACTGTACAATTGAATGCATTGGGCTTTGCGGTTTGTAAGTGTTATTACTGTTTTAATTGTAAATTGCCTATTTTTCATAGCAATGTGCTATTAACTACTTTGCATAAAAGATTGTATGTATACTATAATAATATTTTTAATGTGCCTCTACAATTAGGAATCCATAAATTACATCTACTTTGGCTGTTTAAATGTTAATATCTATGCTTAATCATAACCTAGCTTTGAAGATCCATATGTCCGTTTCATTTGGTTCTTTTTTAAATTACATTTATTTGATATTATCATTTAAATTGAAGGCTATCATTCTGGGTGGCATGCTATAGTGTATTTAAGGGCACAAATTATTTATTTGAAGAATTATCCCATACTTTCGAGATTTAATTTAGTTTATATCTATATATATATATATATATATATATATATATATATATATGTGTGTGTGTGTGTGTGTGTGTGTGTGTGTGTGTGTGTGTGTTTTGGGACATTCTCCCTTGTAACCATTTCTTTTACTGCCCAGATCCTTCCTTATATTCGTTGCTTACCTAGGAAAGTGACTAATTATCTCCGCTTATATAGGGCTGGCTGTTAATCATTCTAGCTGGCGCCCCCCTTGTCTTTTAAGCTTTTAGGTACCACCTGGGTCACTGTAGAACCCATCCCACTTCTCTACTTTGTCTGAGCTTTCCGGCAGCCCTACGGCTATCTTCTCTGTTACGGTAAGTTAGTGGAGAAAGTACAAATTTGCACGTAACAGCTGTTATAAACAAATTGAATTTATTGGTGTTTAAAAATTAGTATTTTTCTCATATTTAAATATTGATATTACCCTGTTAAGCTGTACTTGAGTGTTATACAGTAGCTGTCTAAAGCCCCCTCCCTCCAACCTAATATGTGAACCAAAAAACGGAAATTAATAGAATTTGGGGAATCCGAACTAAGGCAACGTTTTTGATGGTAGTCAGTGTCGTAATCATTAAAAATGGCGGTCAGGCGCCATTTTGTATAATAATTTTAAATGGGATCATATGGGAAGTAATACATCATATGAAAGCTCGTTCCCAGTTCTTTTCAACTACATCAACACCATTAAAATGTTACTACTGATTCATGAGTTTCAACCCAAAATCGCCAATTAATATTTTGAGGTTTTTGTGTTGAAATTCATAAATAAGTGGCAATATTTTAATGTTATTGACATGAAACGAGTTTTCAAATGAGGTATTACTTGCCATATGATCCCATTTAAAAATATTTTACCAAATGGCGGCTGTCCGCCATTTTTAATAATTACGTCACTGAATACCATCAAAAACGTATATGTGCCTTAGTTCGGTATCCTAAAATTTTATTCATTTCAGTTTTATGGTTCACATAAAAGGTTGGGCGGGGGAGACTTTAGACGGGTACTATATGTATTTAGGTGCAGTATGTATGGAGATTGGTTTTTATATACATTTAGTGCGCTAGAAATTGTTAAAATTTTCACTGTATCTTCGCTTTGTTGCTATTGTCTAGTTGACGATCGCGTGATTCTATATATATATATATATATATATATATATAATTAACAAACAAATTAGTTGATTAAATGTTCGAATTGTTCACCGTTGACTGCTATGCATCTATGAATCCTTTTCATGATTGACTGACGTACGTTAAAAAATAATTGCAGATCATTAATTATTAAATTAGAGCAATCAAAAATTCGTGGCTGGAGATGTTGGACGTTTGTAATGGGCACCCAATACACCATGTCATTTAAACGACCCCTGAAGAAAAATTCATAGGGTTTAGATCCGGTGAACGTGCAGGCCAAGGAACTGGTCCTGAACGTCCAATCCAGCTTGCATTAAAAGTTTGATTTAATGACCGCCTAGCAGTGAGTGCAAAATGAGGAGGCGCACCATCGTTCATGAAACACATGCGACCCCTATCATCCAGATGGACATCTTCTAGTAACTCGGGTAAATTATTATCCAAAAAATTGGTGTATGAATTACCATTTAAACGTTGTGGCGAAAAGAATGGACCAATTAAATTATTACCAATAATACCAGCCCATACATTCACACTGAATTGCTGTTGATGTTTGGTTTCAATGAAAATGCGTGGAGTTTGATAATCGTAGTTGAAAGATGAATCAGTGTAGCTATATGTAAAGAACGATCGTGTTTATTCAAACCTGTGTAGTTTACCGTTTTAGTAGTTGCAGTATGATAGTTTTTACGGGTGAAAATGGCAGTAGAATCTGCGTTACGGATAAGGGGGTGTTTGCCGGTAACTCAGTGAAAGAGGGTCAGGTGAATGTTGTTTTGCGTTTGCGCTAGTTTAAATCAAAAATATTGGTATAATTAGCACGCAAATAAGCACTAGTACTCCACATCAAATTTCAAAAACAAACAGAAGCTTGCTTCCCTTTTTGTAGCAATCGACCAGCAAAAATTCTCCTGGACTGGTGTTACGGCAAAACCAATTGTGGAGGTCATCTAACCTAAATCACACAATATTCTTTTCTTAACGTTAAAGTTAAACACTGTCTATCTTTAAAAATTCCAATTTTCGACATCTGCAATGAACGTAAGACATCCATAAAATCGTAAATAACAAAAAATAAGACTTAATACATTACCTAACATCGTAAATATGAAAAAAAACGTCGTCACTGCAAATACAGTCCCAAAATGTATAAACAAACGAAGGAAAATGTAAGTCTCGTAAATCACTACGAACTGCCGAAATCGTTAAATTGCTTTACCACTGTGAGTTGGGCGGAAAATATATAAATTATAGACAATTTAAAGATAATACAGCTAAATTCTATTAATACAATTGGTTTAAATATAAAGTTCATATATGAATTTGTACGTAAAATCCTTAATTACAGCTTCTAATTGTACTTACTTATTCATTGATTATTATAAGATCAAATGAATGCATCTCAAATCCCAAATTAAACTACTGCCTTAATTTTGATTAACGCATATCGTTTTAGTAACCTGATTTCCAAAATCTACTTTCAATGCATTTTTAAAGCGTAAATACCGAAATTACAAAAATCATAACTATAAAATAAACAAGCAGAAAGGCGCTTCTGTAACTAGAACTTCTTAACAATGAAAGTAACTTCTGAAGGACGTCTGCTGAAATTACACTGTTTCCAAGATACACACGCACCAAAAATAAAAAGCAAACATTTTATTAATTACCTCAAGTTCGTAATTAACAAATTTTCGAACAACTTTCTCTTTCGAAGTCACAGTTACAAGGCACAGGAATGGAATTACCGTCGTTAAAATGGCCCTTTTAGTTGATCGGGAATAATAAATAGATGGAATCTGCAATTATTTATTTATAAACAATCCCGCAAATGAACAGCGAAAATTTAAGTCTAGTCTGGGTATCCTTTTAACTGCATGCAACTTCTTGTTATATACGCACGATACCAAAATACAGTATATATATATATATATATATATATATATATCCAAGTAACCACTACGTATTTTGTACGTATATTTGCGCGCACTTATTACCATTACCAAACTCGTTAGAACCAACTGACTTAAAATAATAAAAAACTCTTAATCAACTTCACCACGTCATCTCTGATCATTACCAATAAAATTTTCAATACTAAAACAAAGTTGACCTTTCTCACGAGAAAAATGTACTCTATACTACACATGTGCCAATTGGAACCTTGATTATATAGAATCGAGGTAAAGACATGATCTTCTCAATAACATAACCCAAATAGCTGAACCAAATCTTCAGTAACTCTTACGTTAACAATTTTTCTTATAAACGAATTGGTAGACTACTAAGTTAGTAGAATAACAACATTCATACTATCAGGAACTATAAACTTAGATGGTTACAAAGCAGCCCTTTCCCTCCGACGAAAACACATTTCTTAAATTTTTTTACATCAATGATAAAATTTAATTCTCAAACGTGCAAATTTATTTCCTTGAAACGAAACTATAATATCAAAATATTCGTGGAAAGACACAGTTTTTCAAAATTACGATACCCAAATATATCAGTATTAAAAAAAAAATTCCAAGTCAAATTCAATCACATCTGGCATAGCTCAGGCAATTTTTCAAATTCCTTTTCGGCAAATTTTTCTTTATTTTTAAAGTTAAATAATAGATCAGTTATCTTAGCTCAGAAACCGTGTCGTGAATTAACTCCAATACTATTATGTTTTGGGGTGAACATACTTACTTAGTTTAGATTAATAGTTTTCTACTACAGCTACTGAATGAATTTTTTTCTGATTACAATTATTATAAATTTGTGTAAAATAATCATGCGTGAAGATCCACGAACCTAATGATTCGTAGTTTATTTACTTTTATCCTGTACGATAAGTTAATAATATAATAATTTGTATTATGTGAAGTATTTAATGAAATCTTCTCATTGATATCCTTCTCTAGGTTCTTGCACGGCATAAGTACATGGGTTAGTGTTGTGACTGACTACTGACTTTTTTTGGTTACAATATTATGTTTTGATTATAAATAAAACTTTTGATTTGCGGAGCGTGCTGTTTTACTTGTTTATTGAAAGGGTGTCTCCCGGTTACAAGTCAGACTTGCACTCAGCTTCCACCAATACACCAATTAAGGCTGGTTCGAAAATTTTTGTTCAACCTAAATATAATAAACCGCGTTTATATTATTTGTATATATTTACGGTACGGTATTTCAACCTCTGCGGAATAAACCGATCATTAATCGTGAAACGTGCCTCGGATGCTACCGAAAGATACACTACCATCCAGATTGTCTGGTTAATACTGAACTGACGGATGGTTTCCAAACAGAATGCTCCAGGTCGCTCAGTGGAGAATAACTTTAAGGTTTAAACGGCGGTTGAAGATGCTGCTAAAACAAATACTGGGTTATTACAAATGATGTTCATGATTTCAAGCATACATAAATCGAGTTTTGTTCGTGTTACAAATATAAAAAATAGTTACATTTGAAGGAAAACTCAAAAAGTTTCATAACAGGTATTCAGAATTACAAATGTTCAATATGGGAGCCCCTTGTGACACGACAGTCGCCAAGCCTGTAATCAAGCTCTCGCCATACGTTGTCGAGAGTTTCTTGATTGATTGTTTCGATGGCATTGGCAATCCGTCGCTGGACATCAAGTATGCTCTGTGGTAATGGTGGCATATACACTTTATCCTTGATGTATCCCCACAAGAAAAAATCACAGGGGGTGATGTCTGGAGATCTTGGAGGCCAGTTGAAGAGTGCGTCATCATTTGGACCAACGCGCCCCATCCATCTCTCATGTAGCAGATTGTTAAGTTCAGCCCTAACACCCAAGTGGTAATGTGGAGGTGCGCCATCCAATTGCAGAATGAAATCTGGGGAATCTTGCTCTAATTGTGGTATAAGCCATTCCGTCATCATATCCAAGAAAACCATTCCATTTATTGTTTGTTCAATAAAGAAGAAAGGCCCGTACACTTTATTGTAAGAAATAGCACAAAACACATTAACTTTAGGAGAATCACGCACGTACTCAATGTAAGCGTGTGGGTTCTCTGAGCCCCATATTCTTACATTATGTCTGTTTACTTTACCACATAAGTGGAACGTTGCTTCATCACTAAAGACCACACGCTGTAGAAAGCTTTCATTCTCAATCAAGACTTGCATGCTCTCACAAAAAGAGAGTCTTTTAACTTTGTCATTTTGTTTTAATGCTTGAAGCAGTTGAAGTTTGTAAGGTTTGAATTTAATACGTTTACGTAAAATTTTCCAAACTGTTGGCTGTGGTATACCGAGCTCTCTGCTGCATTTAACAGTAGATTTCTGTGGACTGCGGGTAAAACTTTCCCTTACCTGCTCCACAACTTCATTGCTTACTGACGGCCTTCCAGTTGATTTCTTTTTACAAATGCAGCTATTTCTCTTAAACTTCAAGTACCACTTGCGAATAGAGTGATTGCTAGGAGGATCTTCATTAAAACTGGTTCTAAAGTGACGTTGAACACTAATAGTTGATTGGTTAACGTGATAATCTAGCACACAAAATGCTTTCTTGTTTTCAAATTCAGCCATTGCACAAAACTGTCAACAATGGACTTAAGAAACAACTGATACATACCGAAATCAATGTAAACAAAACTTTATGAGTTTTTCTTTCCAGCGGTATCAACCAAAATGGTTTTAATACATAATATTCCAGTGACATATGCAATCGAAATCAGGAACATCATTTGTAATAACCCTGTACATTTCGGGCCGAAGACCGGTTAGGGGGTTAGACAAAGGTCACAGTTTCCTTCTTTACGGTAACGGAACTTCACCAATGGTTAATAACTAATAAACGATTTCTAACAAAAACAAGCTCTCTTTATCTCAACTAAGCTAATGTGGTCAAAATCCGAACGGACGGTTTTTCAGTAGCCATCAATTTTCATTATTATCAATATTAATTTAAGTTACTTTCAAAATTATTTTTGTGCCTATTAAAATAAATTTAACTTAGCAATTCATAATGTCTTGTCCTGCTTCAATTAATTATTAATATTCACAGATTTTATCAAATAATGAATTTATATCCCCTTTGACGTTAATTTAAAAAACGTTAAACGTTTTTCTTCGGCAGTCTTCCGCCAATCCCGACCTGAAGACCCCTACACAGAAGCTGTCTCCGCCATCCGCGGTTCCTTTATAAAACCGCGAGACATGCTGCCGGATTAATACTTGTACGCTGTTCTGTTCTGCTTTTACGCCTTTCCGTTCCGCCGATCTGTCGACCTTTGTACGTGCCGAACCGTTTGTCATAGTTGTCATCTTGCACCACCATTTCTCATTAACGCGACACCGCCATCTGAACATCATCTACATATAACGGGGCTTGTATCTACTGAAATCTGAGGCTGAATGCACGTACGTCAAAACACGCAACATTACACATACGCTGATGACCGATGATCGATCCCGCGTCGGGTTAAACACCCGAATCGTTTATTTACTCCGTTGAATGGAAAGGTACTGGCCCAAATTCTGTCAACCCCAAGGCGATCATTTAAACAGCGCAACGGGTATTTGCCCAAATTCTTGTAAATGATATTCCGCCTACACACAGTACAGAGACTCACACAAACATGCCTACACTAGGCAAAACAATTGAAGTGCAGGAAGCAGCAGATTGATAGCAACCAGACACCTAGTTTCTTAAAGAAATCCCGAGCTTCGAGTAAACACGTGAGTAGTGTGTTTTAATTGGAATACGTAAATAACCATTGCCCTAACAGTTCACCCATAGTGAGATATCCAGTAGATAAGATACTATCTACTTTCGTGCAATGAGTCTAAACACTCAGTAAATCGACCAATGTTATCTCATTAAAAGACCGATCAACAGTTAGAATAAATCCACCAACGTAGTTAATAATCTCGTGTAAATAATTAGTTAGTCCGCTTTAAATTATACGAAAAATAGAAGCAAGACCGTTAAAGCGTTGCTTATAGTAAAAAGCAAATCGTAGTTTAGTTAAAATATAAATTTTACATTGGATACAATTTCAACCAATTGCTAAAGATAATTAGAGTAAATCTTAAGGCACCCTAATTAATAACCTCGTGTAAATAATTAAATTGGAATACGTGTACCCGGAACATATTTATTTAGTCCATTTAAATAAATACATTTCAATGAACTAAAACCGTGAAAGCTTTTATTTTATAAAGGTAATCTAAACACGCATTTTTCGTTCAATTATACACCAGTCCCTTGAAAATATCGATTATTTTAGAAGGTATGTGTGCTATCTTATCTCCCGACACCTGCTGTCCAGTATTCAATAACGGCATAACAATATTTCCTGCTTCCAATAGCCCCTGTAAAAGACAGGACCGGCTTCAAAATATTTATTTCCGATCAGCCGAGAATACCGTTTTAATTTGAGTTATTAACAGTTTAATTTATTTCATTTCTGTATATATGTTATCATTGCTAGTTAAGTGTGAATATTTAGTGTTGTAATAAATAGGACAATATACGATTAAGCCCTTAAGTCTATGGTTCAGTGTGGGCTAATCTAATAGAGTGATCACCAGATATAAACTAACAATTGCCAGCTTTACACATCTGCTAGCGTTTGAATATAATATAGCATTTTACACAATAGTGAGTAGACTAACAGACAAATTTTAATTGTACTCTCTTAAGAGTTGTTATACTTTACAGAAGTTATGCAACATTGTGTTTGGATTGTAAATATTGAAAGTTTCTATTGTTTATATTGACAATAAACGTCGACTACACTACACTATTATTACATTCATACCTAGCGGTATCAATATCTTTGATATTGACACGTGTTTGTTTACTTTTACATAAAATCTATTAACAAAGGTGTATTCCACAGTCGCGTTTTTATTATCTAGAATATAACTTTTACGACATAAATTAATTTAATAGTACGGCCGGTGTATGTCTTAAATATTTTGATAATTAAGTATTGACTAATTTTACTCTATAGAATCCACATTTTATTTACTTGAAGCCTGGTGAGTGTCTACAATACAATACAGAGTTCGTTATCTCTCGCTGACATTCGTGCATACTATTAATTGACAAATAATAAAAGGAAAACGGCATTTACGTTGGGCGGTGTAATCTTTTAATTATTTTATGTGAAAATAACTTTATCTGAAACACAAAGGTATTTAAGATTACTTTTATTTGGCAATTCAGTACATAATATTTTATAGGTTTATTATTTGTATTTGTTTGTAACGTACCTTATCAGTACTCAACGGTTAATGTGTTAATTAACTTACGGGTTTCATTTCAGATTAATTATTTTTATTTTATTTTACTAACGGCTTTTTGTTGCACTAGCGCCTTAATTTAATGTTTGTCATTCCGAGATTAAATATATTGTTTCAGTCCCGGTTTCTATGTACTGAAGTATCACTTTCAGTATTAAAAGCAACAGGATTAAAAGCTTTTATCGCTTGAGATATAATGTGAAGCCAAACCTTGGCAACAAATCAACCTAGATATCTAAGTAATCGCGCGACATTTTTCATCGGCGATTTTAGAACTACGGGATGAATTTTGGTGTATTTAATCTCGGATTGACAAAAAACAGCATATATACTGCGAGACGGAGGAACCGATTAACCCCTCGAGTGAATGTAGCCCGCCATTCGTCTCGGGCAACAACAGTCACTCGCGGGATTAAAAGTAGTTCCTCAGTTCTCAATACATAACATACTATTGGATAGTTGAAATGCTGCGATCAGTAATATCTAGTATTTATTGTGTGCTTTGCGCATACTTCACACAAGTACCAGTACGTATAAAACATACATAAGAAACTACGTAAATAGAATATTTAATAAACTATAAAAAAACAATTATTGAAACCTTCTCCAAGGCAATCTCCTCTAGGTAGATCACAAATAAAGTGATATACTTTGAGAAGGTAATCTTGACCTAAACAATTAATATCAACTTTAGTAACTAAATGTTATTAATTTTACTAAATAAATAAATAAAAAGTTTACCTCGAGTAGGGTTTGAACCTACGACATTTAATTTACTGGAGTAGCGTTCTAACCAACTGAGCTATCGAGATAAAAGCCCCAGTTGATGTAAATTTTCTCTTTGTGTGTGTAATAAAGACAAAATTGACATCGAATGGGGCTTGTATCTCCATAGTTCAGTTGGCTAGAACGCTACTCTAGTGATGTAGATGTCATAGGTTCAAACCCTACTCGAGGTAAACTTTTTATTTATGTATTTAATAAAATTAATAATAATTTTTAAATACATATTTACTTTTGAACTTATTCGTTCATAATAAAATTTATAATAAACTTCAGCAACGTTCTCAAGTGTTGATCAATTAAAGGTTGTTCGCACGTTTTATTGCAAGGGCTTGAATATGAAGGGATTTTCTAATTTTTTCCATATCTATTAGTGCGTGTTTCAATACATTCGTTATTCCAATTTTTGAAATTAAAGGTTTTTTTGAGGATACTTACAGGATTTGAGAGTATTTATATACAGGGTGGATACTCTAAGTGGAATAAATTCTGTAACTCAAAGAGGTGAAGTCCGGGAGAAAAATCATGATAGGCATTCTTTATATTTGTTTCCATCCCTCAATCTGGTAGTTATAGTTTCTACATATATCCACCCCCAAGTGATACACCGTGTGAAAGCTTGTACTAAGAAGTATACAACGCAGTATTTATTTTCTCTAAATTTTAAACATTATTTTGTTGCACAAAAAATCTAAATCAAAAATCATAAACAAATAAATGCACTCTCTTAGCAAAGGAAGTTCCATTTGAGAACTTTCTTAAACTAAACTACGATTTAACGACTTCTCTGCAAAAAAATCTTTTCTGATGGGGTACACTCATAATTTTAAAGATGTTCAAAATGGTGTCCATTTCTTTCTTGACAAAGACCCAATCGATGATAAAAACCATTTCTCACGTTTTGAAACATGTCTTGTGGAATATTTATGAATTCTGCAGTAATCCTGTCCTTCAGATCCTAAAGGTCGGTCGGTAATGTAGCATAAACCTTACTCTTCAAATATCTGCATAAAATAAGTTCAAGGGGATTGAGATCCGGGGATCGTGGTGGCCATTCAAGTGCAACTCTTCCACCAATCCATCTATTTGGAAAAATTTGATTTAAATAGTTCCGTACTGGCAATGCATATTGCAGTGAAGCGCCATCCTGCTGAAACCAAATTCTCTCATCCAAGTCATTTGGATTGTTATTTAGAAATAGACCCCTTAAATTTTAAAGCAGGTCATCCGTGAGGATAGAAAGATATAACTGCCCACCAAGATTACCATTAATAAAAAATGGGCCCCACCATTCGATCTTCAATAATCCCAGCCCATACGTTTAATTTTTGTGGATGTTGCGTGTGAGTTTCCCGCCGCATCCAATGGGGGTTGTGGTCAGACCAATAACGACAATTGTGATGATTCACTTCACCATGCAAAGAGAAAATACGTTCATTCCAACTGTATGTGAGCAGGGTCAATGAGGTCCATCATTCGGTCACAAAAGTCAATTCGTCGGTTTCGATCTTCATCAGTTAATTCATGTAGCATTTGCATCTTGTAAGGGTGCATCCTTGCAGTTTTTAAAACCTTTAAAACAGTTCTATGACTGATCTCATTATCGCGCGGTAATTGCAGTGCCGAAATGATGGGGTTTTCTTGAATAGCCAGCAAAACGTTCAGCTTTGTATTTTCGTCAACTGCCTCTCTTCTTTGTCTTGGCAGATTCCTGATATGACCCAATTCTCTATAGCGCCCTTCTATTTTGCCAATAGTGCCTTGAGAAAGCCGTTTGAAATAATTCAGCTACCTCTGCTTGAGTGCGACTTCGGCCACCATATCCGATCATCATTAATATCTCAATGCGAAGGGATTCCATTAAATAAGCCATGCTAAATAATTTACTACGATATGAAGATGTGAAAGCTACACTAGAGGAATTATTTTCTTATACGAGAAAAGAAAAATACAAGGAACAGACAATATTGTAATTTACTAATGTGGACGCAACAAATCAAGCAGGTAACTAAAATGGAGACTAAAACAGAGAAGATTAACAGCGTTTTTCATCAACGATAAGACCAGACTTGCTGAGATAATATACAAGTAATCAGTATGGTACATTTTTATCCACCGATCATTCAAGCATTGTCGAAATTAAAAAGCATTTAGTGAGTGTAAGAAACACAGAAGATGAAGATTTTTTCTTCAATGATAAGATCAGGCTTGTTGCGATAATAAATGCATGTCATCACTACGGTAAATTTTTACCTACCGACATTTCAATCATTTTCGAAATTAAATACCATTGAGCCAGAGAAAGTTGTTCATTTAGGTTTCTTCACTTTATCTTTCAGATGCCCGAGAAAATAAATGCTGCGTTGTATTCCTCTTAATACAAACTTTCACACGGTGTATCACTTGACCTACCCTTACATTAAAAAAAAAAGTTAGGGGTGGCTTCACCCCCGGGGGTGGATACATGGAGAAACTGTAACCGCCAGATTGAGCGCTGGAAACAATTATAAAAAATGCCTATCATGATTTTTCTCCCGGATTTCACCCCTTTGAGTTACAGAATTTTTTCCACTTAGAGTATCACCCTGTATAAATTATTTGATCAGTATGTTCCAAAGCAATGCAGTGGGAAGACCTTTTGGTTCACGCTCGAAATTATTAAAAATATTAAACTCAAAAATATTACCATCGAATATACAAAAGGCGTGGTTTATACACAACTTTACAAGATTACCGTCGTCTTCGGTCTAATGTTAAAACTTTAATTACTGCTGCGTAAAGGTCTCACCTCTACGCCGTTCTACGCTCCCTTCAACCAGACTAACCAATTTTGGTCGTTTATTCAAAGAAAGAATGGTAGTACACGCATAGTATGTAAAATGCGTTATAATGTGGAATCATATGACTCGCCTGAAGCAATAGTTAACGGGTTTGCTCAATATTTCAGAAGCGTCTATCAAACAAGTACTACGACAAGTTTTAATAAAGAGTTGAATAATTTACCTTCTGTTAGTATTAATGCTATAGCTGAAACAAATATTCTGTCTTCTATAAGTAAACTAAGTAACAAACAGACCTCAGGCCCAGATCAAGTACATAACTCCCTGGTAAAAGACAGTAGAGCTGTGCTAGTCCGCCCATTACAAATAATATTTAACTTCGCATTACAAAAATCTGTTTTCCCGAACGAATGGACGCAAGCTCGCATTTGTCCTGTTTTAAAGTCTGAAGATAAAAATGTAATTACCAACTACAGACCCATTAGCATTTCATATAACTTCGCTACAGTTTTTGAGATTACACTTCATTCACTCATTTATCCACTTGTTCGTAGTTACATTTCTCCGTGGCAACATGGTTTTATGTGAAGTTGGTCCACCCTTACCAATCTTTTAGATTTCACTCAATACACGTCTGAGGTACTAAACAATCAAGGTCAAGTTGATGTAGTCTACACAGACTTTTCAAAGGCTTTTGACCAGATTGACCATACGATCATTGTATCAAAATTAAGTAAATTTGGATTTTGTGACACATTGCTAGCGTTTTTCACTTCATATTTAAATTCTCGCGTTCAATATGTGACGTACAATAATTATAACTCTGACAGCTTTATTGCATCTTCGGGCGTTGCCCAAGGATCTAATCTGGGACCTCTTATTTTTTTAACATTTGTAAACGACCTAACATATAATATAACTTCCCAGAAATTGTTGTTTGCTGACGACTTAAAAACATTTCACTCAATTGAAAGTAATCTTGATTGCGAGTTACTTCAGAAGGATATCGACAAAATACAAGAATGGTGCATCTGCAATAATCTAAAGCTTAACATTTCAAACTGCATGACTTATACGAGGAAATCCCAACCAATATCTTTTCTCTATACCTGTGATTCGCAGGTACTTCATCGTTGCAACGTGGTTTGCGATTTAGACATCTTGTTTGATTGTAAACTTAGCTTCAGTGAACATATTAATAAGATAACTAGGGATGCTACAAGAATGACTGGCTTTATTCTGAGGAATTGTAAGAATTTTACGCAAATATCAACTTTGAAACTTTTGCATTTTTCTTTCTTAAGGTCAAAGGTAGAATACTGTGCTATAGTATGGTATTCAATTTACGCTTATCATAAGAATGTTATAGAATCGATACAAAAGAAATTTTTGCAATTCTTATTGTTTAAGGTGGAAGGTTTTGACCAGAATTTACTGTAAGCAAAATTTGTACTGCAATTCCTGGATGTAAGAAGAAATCGATTTAGTGTCACTTTTCATACAATCTTGTAAATAACAACATAGATTCGACAGCTCTTTTGTCACGTCTTGAGTTCTTGGTTCCACAGCGTTCTTGCCGAAATTATAACTGTTTCTATCTTCGTGTAGCTCACACTAATTTGTTTCAGAAATCATCAGTTTATGTGATGTGTAACAGCTATAACAAAATTTCATCAGAGTGCGATATTTTTTGTAATTCACTATCAAAATTTAGAAAACTTGCTTTAAGAAATCTATCTATTTTGCTTAATTAGGTTTTCTTTTTTTTGTTTTTTATCAACACTTTACGTTTTCAAATAATAAGCTACTTTTTGTGATATATGCATTATTAAATGCTTTTGTAGATTATATATATATATATATATATATATATATATATATATATATATATATATATATATATATATATATATATATATATATATATTGTCGTAACAGACGTACCCTATCATGAAACGTGTAATTTGTACTTGTTCGCATTAATGCACATTCAAGAGCTAAAAGATGCATCTTAATTTGACTGATAAGATGCTATTATTAATAGCTTAAATCTCCCTTACTGGCCGTAATTAAATAATCAGAGTTGATTTACAAATCTGATCTAGAACTCGCAAAGTTCTAACCTGATTAAAAAAACAGTAATCGTCTAGGGGGCAAATAACTTACGTTGTGTAATGTGCATGAGATAGGGTCGGATAAGGTTAATTTGTTGCATAAGGTGGCAAGGTAATTAAATAAAACAAAACTATCATTGAGATGAACGAGTTGCGCTACCTGGTGATTCACTCGTCATCCTATTTACATCGGGAGAAAAAAGAATCACCAAGAAAACTCCCTTTATTCCAATAATAATCACACAAAGAAAAAAACAAAGATCAGATAACACAAGTAAATCGCAATTAAAGGATTAAATAGGTATCAACACTACTCTATCGGTATTAAAGGCGTACAAAATCTATAACATTGCCTAAAACGAAGTTTGGTCACAAATAAACGTAAAATCAGGTCTACAAATGGTATTCAAATTAAAGCAAAATAAACAGGTAATAAATAACAAACAGGGGATCCCTTTTGGAACCAATTCCTGTCTGCTTTTAGGTAAATAATTACATATAAAGCATTATACCGGGTGTGGGACAACCGGACATAAATAGAACACAAAAAAAACAAAGGACATCATTAAATCAAGTTAAAAGGGCGTACTTTACAAAATTTAAATATCACGAAAATAAAATGCAAAGCAATTTTAATAACTACACATAAATGCAATAAACATAAACAGTGTGATCGTATCCACAATAAGATCGTCAATCAATCACAAAAAAAAGGAAAGAGTGCCATCCCGACCATGTGGCCCTTTTGTTTAACCAATCATGGCGGTTTTTAACACCCAAATACATTAAGCACTCTAGTAATACATATTACAAATTCAACCTACATGAAAAATAACAACAGAAAATTAAACAGGTTACAGATTATTTAAGTAGATAAAAATGAAAAAAGGGCAAGTACGTTACGCATACAAATTTGTGGATACGATCACAACCAATGATACACATGGACAGTAACAATAAATGATATATTTGCGTACACAGAAAAACCATTCTTGGCCAAACCCATTAAATACGCAGTTAAGACAAAGTATAATATCTGAAACAAAGTCCTGCAACACCGATTCACCTACATGATTAGTAGGTATTATTTATTACAAATGCAAGATAATAACGCTCTCAATTCTTCTTAGGCATAAAACAAAACACAAAAATATAGACATATAGGCATATAACGGTAACAAGAGAGACATTTGGATAAATATATGGATAACTAGATCATTAGGGTCAGCTTTCTGACTTTATACCTATGATCGTTTGTGTTTTTATCATTATAAATACAGGTTAGAATTATCAATACACAAAATAGAACACATAAAGAAAAAAGAGAGCGAGCTTCTCTGTGCCTGCGTAATTTCAATGAACACAACAGTTTTGCAAATCAGGGTTTCAGTTTGGTTTTAACAATTTAAATGAGTAGGTAGAATGACCTTTTCTGTGTAATTTCACAAGCCGTAAAATCTTTTCTTTTACTTACATTATCAATGTAGGTTATCCTTTTAAGCTTTCACCAGCACAAATCTTTAAATACTCGGATTTATCGATTAACACAAAGGAAAAGACGATTTTACATTGATCAACACAACAGTTTCACAAGGTAACTCTTACAAATAAAAAAAGATCTAATTTACCAAACACAAAATCGATGTCAAATCTTAATAACGCACGCTTTGAAAAATCAAATGCAACTCCCCCTTCTAAGCACAACAAAACGTTTTTATTCTATCACCCCCTATTTTCTATATCAACTAACAAAAGCAATAAAAATATTTCGTGTAAACGCTTTTGCCTTTAATTATGAAAAGGAAACATTATTTCTAATTAACATGTGCAATCAACCGTAGAAATCCTGTATTTAAACTATCACATTTCAACTCATGAACAAATTTTTCTTTGACCGCGGTGTAATTTTTTGCATAATACTGACATTTTTATTTTCAAAACGCTTTTATAGACATATTTACCAAACATCTGGTTGCGGGCCTCAGTTAAAACCCTACACAAATGTCTTACAAAAACAAAGAAATACAAACCATTCTCAAATAACAATTATTATATAATAAATTTTAGTAATTATCTTTTGCTATCGCGACAACAATTTTAATCGGAATATTTTCAATGTATTCATCGAATTTTCGTAGTGTCCTACCTACAATACATATATATATATATATATATATATATATATATATATATATATATGTATATATATATATATATATATATATATATATATATATATATATATATATATATATATGTACTGATAAATACCCCCTCACCTAATATTTAACGTAATTCTAATTATATTTTAAAATTTTATATGTAGTTATTATGTTAATATTAATTTATTATCGGCTAAAGCTCTTAAATATAAAAAAATAAATTCATTCGGTAGAACTATGAGACTCATCAACAGGGGATAGGGATCTAAATTTAGAAGAAACTTTACTTTTAACATTGTAAAATAAATGATTATGAATTTTAATTATATTGTTTGAATACAATAATCATAGTTAATATGATTGAAGCACATTGAGATAATGTCCTATTATTTCTATATTATATAAATTGATTAAGTAAATTGAATTATAATTTTTAATTCGCATTAATACCTGTGTTACACCCTGTACATAACAAAACTCTTTTAAAAGTATACGTGCGCATGCGCTGTGAATACGCAAACATATGATTTGACTAACTAAAATGAAATCGACATACAAGTAAGTATAACCACGTTTGAATAAACAACAATTAATATAAACCATTTAAATTTTTAGAACAAATAACATTCCCTTTGGACATGCATTCCTGTTGTTGCACATCATGATTATAACAAAGGATAGAAATTATGAACATAACAATAAAGTATCAATGTCAACAAAGAAGTACTCACATACAATGTCCTCCTTTTGTGGGTTACTGCTATTGAAGTTGGTTGAAGACAACAGCTCCTGCGAACTGCAATTCTGCTCCACGACAATCCAAATTTTCTTATATATGAACAGCTTATTCACTTAGGTAAGTTTCACTATTGTTATTAGAATCTTGACGAATCTTTATTTTTAGGCTCATCACTTCTTTTTAATTAACTTCAAAATAAATTTTGAAAAGCATGGATCGTTGAAGGTTGTTGTAAATTAAACACACTTTTGATAAACAAGGTGTATAATGATAAAAGCACGAAGACAACACAATTAAATATCCATACCAACATAAACAATATAAATTTAAATACAAACAAAGTCGAAACTGCGGAAATATTTTATAACTAATCGAAAACTTCCGATTTGAAATTTACAAAGGTAAACTAACCTTAATTTAATTATTTCTCGACAAAAGACTATCACTTGTTTTGTTAACACTTCCGATACTAAATCGCACTTTGTTAATTTACCGAAGTAACGTTGATTTGTTTTAAAAATTATTTTCAAAAAAATTTGGCAACAGCTTACTTTGGCAAGTTGTTGCAAAAGATGAAAATTAAGAGAGTTTGTGAAGCTAAAGCACTTGTATTTATATGATTTCCGTCGACAACCAAATCATCGAATGTTTTCATTAGTTACGAAGAATATTCCCTGAATTCTGATTGGCTACTGTAATTTTCACATTACGATAATTCTTTAAAGCCCTATAACTTTCGCCCACTTTAACATTTCTTAAATCTAAAAACATTTCCATAATCTACATAATTTTATCTATAATTTGAAACCAAACACGGACTAATTCCTACACTTAATAACTACGTTAATTTTTACACTTATTTATTGAATTTACACTAATTCTATGAATTTTACAGGCCTGGAAATTACCTCTACATGAATAGGGGATACTACTACACCCAAATATCCATCTTAAACATGCCTACGGCCAATTTGATAGGAAAATTATTTAAATTCTACCAATACTCTTAAAAACTAAAATTAACAAAAATGGACATAAATATAAGGAATTATAACATAAAATTGAGGCTACCTCACTATTTTTGCCTCTAGTAATTTATTTTATATAAATTGTCTCAATTTAAAATACTTTATACAAAAATTCTTAAGCGAGGATATAACATAACCTCATTTTCTTTATATAATTTTAATGTTAAATTTCACACTTTTAACCACAATAACTGTTAATGTAAGTGTTTAAACTTAATGTTCAAGTCACAAATTAATTTATTTGATCACTTTCGTAGGTTCATAGGTTCTCCTACGACTAGTGTCGGAATATTGTCAATCACTAGTTTAAGGTCATAAATTGTTGATTACACACAATAATCCCAGAGGTGCTGCATGATTTATGTTTTATAGTCACTCACTAATGTGCTTATTCTGTTTTTTCATAATTTTTGCACTAATATGAGTTTAACGCACAAATACGAATGTTTTCACTAATCTTGGCTGCGTACATGTGAATTGCGACATTGATACCAGCCTAAATCGAGTTTTAACATCATTTCTTTCAACCACAACCTGTATCACATGTCGTCAGGGAATATTGTTTTAAATAAACTTACAAAACTAAATGAAAACTTGAATTAACTCAAAACGATAACAAACATATCCTATACTTCTATGTACTGTGCTGTCGATTAAATTATACTAACATTATTTAAATTATATTAAGAAATATTTAATTTTTTCAAACATCTCAATGTTTATTAATCATTCTTATCTAGAATTATTTAATGAAATGTACCATTTCGTACTAACTAAAGTAAAACTTCACTATGCAAATTACATAGCTACTTGCACGTGATTTGAATCATCTCAATATATATATATATATATATATATATATATATATATATATATATATATTACATGTTGTTCTGTAATTGGAATATATATGTTCTGTTGGGCAATAAAGATTATTATTTCAAAAAAAGAAGCATTATTATCATTTGTTTGAATAAAGTGTATTGTTATGAGAGGTGGATGGACGATAATGGAAATGTATTCTAATAAAAGAAGACAAATGTTTGCTTACATCAAGTAACTGTATGACTCATTTTCACATCTAATGAGAGCTAAGTATTGCTAACATACTGTTGAAGGATTTTTGTTACTTTTTTTGGACCATTATAATTCAGATAATGGTGTCACCTTTTTTTCTTTGTTTACTAAACAAATAAGCTTGTCGTTACGTATTTATGCAATAGGTGCATCTTTAACTGTTTATTGCAGTAAGTCGCAAAAGCTTTGGCTGGAAGTACATATTGAGATTGTGACGTCTTAGTCCGATGCAAAGATTTTTAAATAAATTATTAACAATAAATTAACTCATTGGTACGGTTCGTGATATTTATCTAAAATTACCAACTAATAAGGCGCTTGTGTAACTCACACAAAAATCATGAATCTAAAAATGTAAAAATGTTACTAAGGCGTCACCTATCTTTAAATTTCTAACGTAATAATGTCATGGACACGGTATAAATGTTCGCACCTTCACCTGTAAAGTTTACTTCATGATAGCAATATGATTGGTTATGCTCTTTGTACAATAGCTCAATTGATTCTTAATATCTATTCTGCAATACGATAATGAACTTCACTCGAAACTGCATAATTGCACAACTGGTCATATATTTTGCCACTAAAACTTACCTTGTGAAGATTGGTTTTGTTCCCTTTTATTCCAAAGGCTATTGATTAATTAATTACACCGTGATTCGTAACGAATGTCAAATAAAAATCATGTTAAAGTTTGGATATTCAAAATAAAATTGTAAATGTAATAATTCAGTTTGTAATAAAAGCATCTTTTAAATGAAAAACTGCATTCAAAATTTCATTCAAAATATAATCATACCGTAACTTATACTTATTTTAAATAAAACAATTACAAACCAGCCAGTAAGCTAAAATTAAACTTAATAAATATTAAATAAAATAAAGAAATAAATATTGAACCAAAAAAAGCTATATCTACAAATTGTTTGGTGGGTGTCCAAGGCACTACATACGTAACTCCTCAAAAGACATCAGTTAACATAAACACAGTCGACGCAAGGAGATGTAAACAAATTCGTTACTTCTTCTTACGCTTAACAACAAAGGCAAAAAATAATATTACGGTGGATTAGGGACGTCAAACTCAGATTTATGCGAAGTACCATAAAAAGCAGAAAATTCAAAATTAGTAGTATTTGAAAGAGCTCCCCTAAAATCAAAACGTTAATGTTAGGCAAATAACTGAATTTTATATCTAAACAGAAACTAAATTGCAGACTTTAATATAACAGGCTAAGCAGACATAAACGTATAATAAAAAACGTGTATTACTTAATTTATCTTAGTAGATAAAGTTCCACAACTGGTTCAAACAATTTTGAGTTTCTCAAAAAATTAGCTTACAACATTATCAACTAGTACATTTAAAGCTCTTAACCTTAAAATTCTAGTACGTGTATTAAACTAAATTGCAAAACATATATCATAAGCATCGTAACGATTTAAATTCTTTACATTTAAACCTCTACAAATTTTCTCCTTCAGGTACTGAAGTACGTTATAAAATAACTATAATTATACAGGTATTTCGTTCGCATCTAAACTGAGTCGTAGTGGGCATGAGAACTTGTACTCAGTATTACAAACCATTAAATTAAAACATATTGTGTTCTCCTCAATAAATTGCAAGATCAAATAAATGTTAATTCGTTAAGAAAATAATTATAAAACGTAAATAAGTAAGTTGGTCCCTGATAGGCAGGCAACTTTCCTTACTACAGTGCACTTTTGTGCTCGACGTAATATCAACCTTCTGGATTTGGCTCAAGGATGTGCTTTAAATGATATCCACTACCAAAACCTTTCTATGAGATTTGGTCCCTTGTACAAGTTATTCCACTTAATAATTAAATTATTATTAATAAATTTCCGTTTAAATCTGGACAATCTTGAAGCGTTGGTGATAGATGGTGAACTATTCCTATACTGGTATAACCAAACACTTGTATTTAAAAATTGTTCAATTTAAGGATGTTACCAATGTTTATCCGCGTTTGCAGGTGGTTTTATTTTTGTCACGAAAAAATAGTTTTCTGTGTATTTTGAAGTGTGTGAGAATCTGGTAATTAATTACAGTTTTAATTGATTTCGAAATAATGAGAAAGAATTAATCGATAATATATGGATTTTATTCAACAGGTAAGTTTTCTTTACGAAATAAGCTTTATTTATACCAATTTCACCTAACTCTGTTTTGTTATCAAGGGGTTGAAAACTGGTGTTTTAATTTTCTAAAGAAACAAATTTAAGTACCTAATTTAAATAGGGAAATTCTTTGTTTGCAGGTTTACAATAGTATGACTAGCATTTATATGTAACAATAGGTTTGAGATATCGTGAAATATTCGCGTTTTGTTAATGTAAGCCGGTCGTTAGATAAATACTTTAATCTAACTGTGTCTGTGTCTGTGTCTGTGTCTGTGTCTGTGTCTGTGTCTGTGTCTGTGTCTGTGTCTGTGTCTGTGTCTGTGTCTGTGTCTGTGTCTGTGTCTGTGTCTGTGTCTGTGTCTGTGTCTGTGTCTGTGTCTGTGTCTGTGCCTGTGTCTGTGTCTGTGCCTGTACCTGTGTCTGTGTCTGTGTCTGTGCCTGTGCCTGTGCCTGTGCCCGTGTCCGTGCCCGTGCCCGTGCCCGTGTCCGTGTCCGTGCCGTGCCCGTGCCCGTGCCCGTGCCCGTGCCCGTGCCTGTGTATCTGTGTGTCTGTGTGTATGTGTGTCTGTGTGTCTGTGTGTCTGTGTGTCTGTGTGTCTGTGTGTCTGTGTGTCTGTGTGTCTGTGTGTCTGTGTGTCTGTGTGTCTGTGTGTATGTGTGTCTGTGTGTCTGTGTGTCTGTGTGTCTGTGTGTCTGTGTGTCTGTGTGTCTGTGTGTCTGTGTGTCTGTGTGTCTGTGTGTCTGTGTGTCTGTGTGTCTGTGTGTCTGTGTGTCTGTGTGCCTGCGTGCCTGCGTGTCTGCGTGTCTGCGTGTCTGTGTGTCTCTGTGTCTGTGTGTCTGTGTGCCTGTGTGTCTGTGTGCCTGTGTGTCTGTGTGTCTGTGTGTCCGTGTGTCCGTGTGTCCGCGTGTCCGCGTGTCCGCGTGTCCGCGTGTCCGCGTGTCCGCGTGTCCGTGTGTCCGTGTGTCTGTGTGCCCGTGTGTCCGTGTGTCCGTGTGTCCGTGTGTCCGTGTGTCCGTGTGTCCGTGTGTCCGTGTGTCCGTGGGTCTGTGCGTCTGTGTGTCTGTGTGTCTGTGTGTCCGTGTGTCCGTGTGTCCGTGTGTATGTGTGTCTGTGTGTCTCTGTGTTTGTGTGTCTGTGTGCCTGTGTCTGTGTGTCTGTGTGTCTGTGTGTCTGTGTGTCTGTGTGTCTGTGTGTCTGTGTGTCTGTGTGTATGTGTGTTGTGTCTGTGTGTCTGTGTGTCTGTGTGTCTGTGTGTCTGTGTGTCTGTGTGTCTGTGTGTCTGTGTGTCTGTGCGTCTGTGCGCCTGTGCGTCTGTGCGTCTGTGCGTCTGTGCGTCTGTGTGTCTGTGTGTCTGTGTGCCTGTGTGTCTGTGAGTCTGTGTGTCTGTGTGTCTGTGTGTCTGTGTGTCTGTGTGTCTGTGTGTCTGTGTGTCTGTGTGTCTGTGTGTCTGTGTGTCTGAGTGTCTGTGTGTCTGTGTGTCTGTGTGTCTGTGTGTCTGTGTCTGTGCGTATGTGCGTCTGTGTGTCTGTGTCTGTGTGTCTGTGTGTCTGCGTGTCTGTGAGTCTGTGTGTCTATGTGTCTGTGTGTCTGTGTGTGTGTGTGTGTGTGTGTGTGTGTGTGTGTGTGAGTGTGCGAGTGTGTGAGTGTGTGAGTGTCTGAGTATGTGAGTGTGTGAGTGTGTGAGTGTGAGTTTATCAGTGTGAGTGTGTGAGTGTGTGGGTGTGTGAGTGTGTGAGTGTGTGAGTGTGCGAGTGGGTGAGTGGGGGAGTGAGTGTGTGGGTGTGTGTGTGTGTGTGTGTGTGAGTGAGTGTGTGAGTGTGTGAGTGTGTGAATGTGTGAGTGTGTGAGTGTGTGAGAGTGTGAGTGTGTGAGTGTGTGAGTGTGTGAGTGTGTGAGGTGTGAGTGTGTGAGTGTGTGAGTGTGTTTGTGTGTGAGTGTGTGAGTGTGTGAGTGTGTGTGTGTGAGTGTGTGAGTGTGTGTGAGTGTGTGAGTGTGTGAGTGTGTGAGTGTGTGAGTGTGTGAGTGTGTGAGTGTGTGAGTGTGTGAGTGTGTGAGTGTGAAGTGTTTGAGTGTGTGAGTGTGTGAGTGTGTGAGTGTGTGAGTGTGTGAGTGTGTGAGTGTGTTTGTGTGTGAGTGTGTGAGTGTGTGAGTGTGTGAGTGTGTGAGTGTGTGAGTGTGTGGGTGTGTGTGAGTGTGTGAGTGTGTGAGTGTGTGGTGTGGTGTGTGGGTGTGTGAGTGTGTGAGTGTGTGAGTGTGAGTGTGTGAGTATGTGAGTGTGTGAGTGTGTGAGTGTGTGAGTGTGTGAGTTCTTATAAGACTAATCGTTATTCAGATATTGAAAAAATTTGAACGAACACTTAAATTCCACCTTAGGAATTGTTTTGCCGTTGAATTACGCGTCGTATAAAAAATTGCGTAGAACATATCTAATCCATATGTTTAAGGTCTATATCTAGGTATTTTTATATCTTTGTAATGTGCAGCTGTTGAGAAATATTTGATAAAAACCAAAACTGCCCCTAACCCCCTCCCCCTCTCCACCCCTGGATTATGCCCCAAAATATAATCAGCTCCAAGCCAAATAAAAACAAGCTTAAACACAAAATTTTAAGTAACTAAATGCACACACACACGCACAGGTACAAACACAGAGACACATTTAGATATCAACGCCGATGGCGAGACTTGGCCAGAAGTTGTAAAATGAGCTAATAAATCTATTTAGCGAAAGTGAAGAAAAAGTCGATTGCATAACCTAATCTCCTAATCAGAGACAAATACTTAAACATTCCAGGGTTAATAACATTATAGCAGTATACACATAAAAGCCGCAAGGATGAGTGCATTCACCTGTACAGGTTGTTCTGTGCTTATAAAAATATTTAAGATTAAATTAGATGAAGTACTGAAAAATTGACTTTGGTTTGAAAATCACAGATAAGCTTTTAACATGGAGCATTTAAAACAAGAATTCCAGTTAATTACTTAAGGGTTAGCATAACAAAAAGTATGGTAGAGCTGTATATTGCAATAGGTTCAAGTATGTTTGCATTCACAATCAGTGTAATCAAATGTAATTTCAAATTAAAGTAGCCGGTTACGAAAAGTTAGCAGTAGTTAGGAAGTGTATAGCTATATACCTATAGTTATCGGAAACCTCAGAGTGGCTTATTGCTAGAGTAGAGTAGGACCTGTCAACGAGGTGTACAATAAGACCAATTCAAACAAAGTAGAATTTCGAAAGAATCAGTTATGTTCGTAACCGAAACATGAGGATTCCCAATCACAATATGTATGTATTTTCGTTAAAGGTAGTAATTGCAATAAGACAACTGTGGTGTTGATGGCTAAAAGTAAAGAAGGTTTTATAACAGAAAAAAGGAAGCGAGGCATACCTGACGTTTTAACCTTTAAATCCGCATGTTGCGTAGGAAATAATTAACAATATTTAATAAGTCTGTAGACTAATTACATCCAGGAAGCAGGAAAGAAAAGAAAGCGTTCTTTTATAAAATTAGTAGCTTTGTCATTATTACCAACCGTAATCCAGTAGTTCTCTGCCGTGAAAATGCATGTTAAGTATGAATGACCATCAACCATATAAATAACTCATTTAATTTGGGAAGATCGTATATTTAAGACAACGTTAAAAGAGGAAATAATAGAATAGCAATAAGCAACCCATTTTAATAAATATCCACTAAATGATACATCAGAACTAATGGACGCTACAGTTTGCTTGACCTTAGGAGACTCTCCACCTGTTAACCCAGTTTCAGAAGGTTTGTAAAGTTTTTCAAATATTTTTTTTCTAATGCACTGCCCAGAAAACATTGTCATTAAGAAAATGTTTCATTAAGGTCCCCGGTTGATAGAAAGTAAGAAAGTCATAGGAATAGTGTTGTATAGGATAGGAAATAAGGAGACCTACGGTACAATGTTGTGAATTAAAGAAGTGCGAAAATGGAGTTTCCAGGTTTAACAGGTATTGGCGGGGAGGGGGATACCAAGCGTATGGATTTTGTCAGTAAGTGCTACATACTGGACACATACACACAACACACACACACACACACACACACACACACACACACACACACACACACACACACACACACACACACACGCACACACACACACACACACACAGACACATACATGTACGCATACACATACACATCACATCACACACATACACATACACAACACATACACATACACATACACACATACACATACACATACACATACACATACACATACACATCACACATACACATACCATACACATACATACTACGCATACACTACGCACGCTACACATACACTACGCACATACACATACACTACACATACACAACACATACACATACACACACACACATACACATACACACACACACACATACACATACACAACACACACACACTACACATACACATACACACACACACACATACACAACACACACACATACACACACACTACACATACACATACACACATACACACACATACATACACAACACATACACATACACATACACACATACACATACACATACACATACACATACACACACACTACACATCACATACACATACACATACACATACACATACACATACACATACACATACACATACACATACACATACACATACACATACACATACACATACACATACACATACACATACACATACACATACACAAGCACACACACACACGCACATACACGTAGGCATGCACACACGCACGTATTCGCACACGCACACATGCACGCCCGCAATCGGAAAGAAATTACAACGTGCACATTAAATCAAAACGGTCAATTATAGAATATGAAGATAAACAATTATTAGGCAAAAAAGAAGTAAAAGTAATGGAATTACTGCTAGAGTATCTTATACTTTAAATGATAGGTGTTTGGTGTGCATAAAAATCCCTAAATAAATCATGCTTAATTTCCAGAACATCCAAATATTAAGGTTTTTATCACTCAAAGAGGCCTACAGTCTATGGACGAAGCAATTTTTGAGCACGTACCAATGATTGGGATTCCTTTTTTTGGTGATCAACCCAGTAATGTAAAAAAAATGGTAGCGAAAGGTTTTGGATTGGAGCTCAATCATAAAAACTTGAATAAAAAAGAGTTTAAAGAAGCAATTTTGGAGATTATGCACAATCCCAAGTAAGTTAACGGCATCTTTTCATTACTGTTTAAAACAAATAGTTATTTCCAGATATCGAAATACCGTAAAAAAGCTATCCGAATTAGCGCAGGATCAACCAATGACAGGTGTTGAGAAAGCGGTCTGGTGGTCTGAATATGTGATACGTCAAAAAGGAGCAAAACATCTCAGAAGTCCACTATTGGATATTCCTTTGTATCAGTATTTGCTTTTGGATGTAATTGGAGTTTTGCTCTTAACAGTGTTATTATGTGTATATTTAGTGTACTTTATTTTTAGATTTGTAATTAGATTGATAAAGTCTAAATGTTGTAATAAATGTAAACCTAAAGAAAAGAAAAGCTAAAACGTATAACTTCTTGCAGGTACTTAAAAAGATTAGTTAATAAAGATTCATTTATCGAACTCATCTTGACTTTTTGTACTTTTTAATAGAGAGTTTTGTTCACCACCTTATCTTACAGCTCTAGTATTCCTAGCCTCCTTCCTTTATATAGTGCACCCGGGAACGATTTGCGACGTAGGCCATTGCAAACAAAAATGTAAGATCGTGTGAGTTTTAAATGGATTAATGATTACCTTCATAATTTGAAATCTGTAAAAAATGGAATGTAAAGAAAAAAAATGGTTCCACTGTTTATACCGAGGTCTCTGATCTGCACTTTATCAAGATAATGAATTTAAATTGCTAAAACAACATATTCAAATTACTATGAAATAACTGTGTATTTAAACTGAATTAGTAGTACAATAAAGCCAACTCAAACAAATACTAACAGTTCAAGGTTGCTCGCTTTCTGGTGATGAGTAAAAATTATGTAGATTTCAAGGTGGCTGTTGTATTGACTGAAGTAGTTCTTATGTAACGTTAAACTAATTTGATCAAGGGCTAATGTGATTCTCGTCTATACTATGCTAGTAGTGATATAGGGTAGGTTCTGGACCAGTTCAAGATCACTCGCCTATTGCTTTGTGTATGGAGACTAAGGAAAATGTTCATGTAAATCGTAAGTGTGTGAGTGAGAGAGAGAATGTTTGGATAGAGAGATAGAGAGAGAGAGAAGGTTTGGAGCTCTTGGAGGCAGTACAAACTTTTGGCAGGAATTTTTTGAAGCTATTCAAGGTGATCTAAAAATAGATATGTCAAGGTCCTCATCATCATATTGAAAATATTAGAAATCTAAAAATAGAATCAGCTCATGTCAAGGGTTATCAGAATCATTATATTAAAAAATTAAACGTATTATAAGGTCTAGAGGCTGTAGGAAATTGGAGCGGTTATCCGAGGGGACAGAATTAGTTATAATAGGTATTAAACCGATAACCACAAGAAATAAATTACATTACATGTTGCATTTCGACGATCTGGATACGTTATGTATATCTAATTATTGGTTAGCAAGAGAATACGAAGAACTAATTATAGATTTAATTTATAAAATTAAAATTAAATTGTATGTACTAAAGCATACGCCTATTAGGCATAAAGAGAGAATTGTAATTTGTGTGTAAAAATGTTACCTATTTTTTGTGTAAAGATAAAGGTGTTGTAAAACTTGATTATTTGATTTTATTTACATTATATTGGAGGAATGGGTGTAGGTACTCAACAAGGTTCGGATAGGATCGGTTATCTTCGGGAGTCGAGGAGTGGGGTAGCATTAACTATAGCACGGTTAATGCGATTTGTAACTATATGAAAACATGGCATCGCAAGATTTTACCTGTGTATATAGTTTCCAGCGAGTAAGAATTATTATTATAATGTAATCTCCTGTTTATGAACCAAGGACATGAGAGGACATTAGAGATTTAAGGTATTTGTTAGTAAACTACTACAATATAACTGTTCAAGCTGATGGTGAAAACGATGAAATGAATGTATCTCACACTCATGATGATGATGATGATTCACAGACAAAGACCGATGAGTTAGAGGGAAAGGACGAATCTCAAGACCATAATGATAGTGACGAATTACAGTCGAAAAAGAAGACTGATAACAATGTAATTAAATTAAATAAATAAATGGTGTATTGTTTTAAATATATTTTTTAAACGCTAACTTTTCTTTTAATTTTTTATTAATAATCTTGTTTTCGGAATGGACTTTCGTGTTTGTTTATCATATTGTATATTTAAGAAGCCTGTTTCTATCAATCGTATTGGATTTAATGCAATGAACAAAAGCGTTGGAAATTAAATGTGGCTTTCGTCTCTCCCATCCCCCGCGTTTCTCTTGTCCCTTTCGTCTCTCACGCCTGTCGTGTCCGCTTGACTGGAAGTTTGAGCTTGTTTGTGGCGCCATCTAGTGGTGTATGAGTTAACGAACGTTTTTCTGTAGTAGAGGTGGTCATAACTCCACGTAGCTGTATATTTCGAAAGTACATACAGTCCCTAGGAAATTGTCTTCACCCCTTGTCGCGGACCCTTGGCATAAATTCTCAAAAGCCTGTGCAAATAAAACATATAAGTAAGCAAGACCGCTTATTCAACGCGTGTTTAAATTGCATGTTAACAAATAACATTCTGATGTATACCAACCAGCTCTTAATTACACATTTATTTTTAAAGTAATGAGTTGAATTATATTTGTTATTGTACTGTATACTGTACATAGGTGGTTGAGCATTTTCAATAACGACTAGGACCTTCGATCTTGTTTTATAAAAATCTAAGGTTTTTTAAAAAACCTTTTTTTTGATAGAAGTCATTTTCAGATATATCTTGAATTTATTTATTTCGCTGTTTAAATGGATATAATTAAAACATTCTTATGTATCTGGTTTGATTGATTGTTTTGAAGGTTGTTTCCTCAAAACGAAATTATGTTTTACCAAATTGAAAATGCAATGGCAAATTTTAGGCATCTCTTTTTATATCAAAATGATCATTAGTAGAAATGTGATAATTTTAGTAACAATCATGGTAATAAAAATTTAAAAACTTTAATAAAAATAATATGGGGAAATACACGTTCAATTGTAACTGTATGTTGCATACGTAATTATTACTTTTCAGCCCTTTTAATGAGGTTTTTATAACTGTTAATTTGGGTGTTCGTATGTACAATATGGATATTTTTCAAATCGCTTTGAAAATATTTACTTTTACTGGCAGAGAACCAGTTATATATCAACCATTCATAAACGTAAAACATAGAAAGTTTTTTAGTGTGAGTATACGGCTAACAGAAAACGGAAACCACTCGTGAATCAGTTCCTCAAAAATGCTCTTTCAATACAGAGCTGGTAAGTGTGCTTTTAACCTTTTATTTATTTTATTTACTTGTACAGATTTTTAATTACAGCTATAAAACGCATCTAATCTATACGTAACAACAAGTTTCTTTAAAAATTTTAAGGTGTACAATATGCACCAATTTAACAAACGGATGGATGTTAAACATATTTCAATACACTAGGACCAACAGATAAAACTATCAGTTTTAGTAATCATTTAGAAAACAATATTGTATTAACTATGTTACGTAATTAGTTAACTTAATAAAAAATGTCTGTGTCATTAAAAAATAATCTGAATGCCAGTAATTTTTTTATAACTCACTGAGAATTTTTTAATTATGATATTTACAATAAAAAATAAGTGTTCTATAATTAAATTTTACTGTCATTTAAATTTCCCACGTAAGATCAAACCCTAACACAAGTTCATACACCTGTCTTTCAAGATAGCAATAGGGCCTCCTTATTAGAATACAAATTCAAATTTTACTTCAAGGGGTCACGGGGCGAAGTCCCAAGAGTAAATTGCGAAGCCCTATATCTGCCTTACAAGAAAGCATTAGGCTTCCTTATTAGAATACAACTTCAAATTACCAGTCATAACCTACGAAGACATACAATTTCCAACCAGGGCCACGACATGGGGCGAAGGCCTACACTTGTCTTAAAAGGTTAGAATTCCCATACCATTTCCAACCAGGGGGTACGACATGGGGGAGGGCCTGCATCTGTCTTATAAGATTAGGTTAGGGCTCACATACAATTACATCAAAAAGACCGTGACAGGGAGCGAAGGCATACACTTGCCTTATAAGGTTAGGTTAGAGCTCACATACATCAAGGAGACACTGCAATGGGGGGAAGGCCTACACCTGTCTTACAAGTTAGCATTAGGGCCCTTTATTAGAATACAACCCAAATGGATAAACAAAATTTCGTAAGGTTACAATCTGTAGATAGGAATTAAAAGTATACGCACAATTGCTTAACCTCCGGGCTGAACTGCTGAAAAGGCCCTTAATACAACCAAAAAGTTCTTAATTAAGGGTTAAAATCCGACCTAGGGTCGCAAAAGACCCCTGAAAGGAAGCCAACATCCTGCCCCAATCCCAACTCCAAACCAATCCCAAGGCTTAAATGTGCCCCTCGCGTGAGAAAGTACAAAAAAGGCATGGCTGTCAAAAAAGGCTATTAATACAACCAAAAGGGTTGAAAATTCCACCAATGATTCAGCAAAGTAATAGACATATTTAAGTTGATGATGTAACACTGACCAGAACTCACGAACATCGCATAGATGGCGTTAGTATGAACTTTTATAAAATAAGAAAGGTGAATACGAAAAAGACATTATTTAATTAATTACAAGTTGTAACGTAAATGGTAAAGGCAGTCAATGCAGAAAATTTAGATCATTATGGTAGAGAAATAAGTAACGAGTATTGATTAAATCTCAACATTAAATGTTCAATCTACAGATACTTATTTAGATAATTTATAGGAACAGTAATCAAAGAAAAGATCCGATATAGATCCGAAAAAGATCTATATCGATTTTTGCATGTTACAATATGCTACGCGAAAGCTTAGAAAGGAAAATGAGAAACAATAGATCAGAAGGGCGCAATAATGTTTTACTCTAAGTGAAACCGTGAACGGCATTCTAAGTCAACAGAACCTGGAGAACGTGTAGTATATGTTACTAGAGAATTACCCTAGAAAGGAGAATCAGAAACAGTAGGTCAGGAGGGCGCAATATTTTTTTTTCTGTGAAGTGTGCCCTAATCTACATGAACCCCATAACGGTATTCTAAGTCAACGTCGCTTGGTGTACATGTATATGCTACTAGAGCGCCTGGCATACATTCAGTTTATGATATTTGAGAATTGTCCTAGAAAGAAAGTTATGAAATGGTAAATTAGAAGGGCGCAAAAATTTTTCTTCTATGAAGAGTCTTGTAGCCTAAATCAACTACTGAACGGCATTCTAAGTCGACGTCACTTGGTGTACATGCACTACATGCTACTTGAGAATTACCATAGAAAGAAAAATGTGAAACGATAGGCCAGAAGGGTGCATAATTTTTGGTTTGAAAGGGTACTTTACCTTTAATGAACCAGAGAACGGAATTCTAAGTCGACGATGCCTGCACTACATTTGGCATACGATATCATAAATTTATTTAAAGGAAAATATGAATCTTTGGTTAGAAGGGTGCAATTTATATTTTATTTTCCTGTAAAAGGTGTTTTAGCCTAAACGTTAATACTTAATTATTTTGAATGGAATGTGTAATGGCATTCATACTCCTTAACGTCTTATTTATTTTACCAACGCATGCACGCCTATGGGTTTTTTCGTTGCTGTCTTATCAAAGGTTGTAATGGTGCGGTTAGCAACTCTGTTAACACATCCAAAAACTAATGGATACGTAGAGACACTAGTTAAGCTAATATTTCTTAGCTAAAAACAATATTTCATAGATATCAAAATACTTGTCTTCTTTGAGTTTTGTATGGTGTATTTGCATATTTAAGTTATACAATCTAAACGTTTCCATAGCACTTAAAGTTATCTTCGTCAGTAATACTCTTAGCTTTGAAAATTGTTATTATTGTTAATAAAACCATTTTGTGAAATTTGAAAAATTGAAAACGTAAACGTAGGCCTGCAATTAATATAACAGTTTGATAAATGTATAACTATGTCATCTAATTTTAGTAAAGAATAACTAGATAATTAATAAATTAAGTATTGTGAAACTGTCTGGAAGATGACAAATCAGAACGAATGCTAATAGTGCAAAATGTCATACCCAAAGATCAAAATTTTAACAAGTTATGACGTAAGTGTTAAGTTGTGAAAAACTTTAATTTGAAATTGATAAATGTATTCACAAATAGAAACTCGAATATTCCAGTCAAATCCAATAGAAACATAGCTTTGTTAATAAATACAAGTGTTAGTTAACAATGAAAATGAAATTTTTTATTTTAATTTTAATTTCCAATTATGTTAAGTTATAGCGCTGCGCTAATTTAATATATAACTGGTAAAGCATTTATTTCAAGGTATTAAAATTATGACTTACTTTAAAGTAATAATGACATTGAGTGGTCAAGGAAATAGGAATCGAAACGTTACATGATGCTAGTAAAAATAAATGATAGAAATAAAGCTGTTTTGACGGGTAAAATATCTGTTAGTGTACATGTTTCATGTTAGAAAAGTTACGTAAATGAAAGAATTATAGCTGCCCACCTGAAGAAAACTGCCGAATCAAGCACATTTTCAGAAAAATTAAGCTCACTCTCTGGGTATTTTTATTTCAAGCATATAACAAATAAAAAATTGGGGGAGTCGATTGTTACATTTTAAAAGGTAATTTGCATCACGGTCTTGCTCTGAATTGTGAAATTACGGTAATTGAGAACTCATTGATTTTCAGGTGTGAGGAATGCAGAGATTTATCCGTAGGTGTAATTAGTATTAACCTTTGTTTGTTGTCTGACGCCACGTTTAATAATTAAAACACAGGAAAAATTGAGAAAGTTGTACCGCGTTAACATAGGTAATCTAAATAATAATACACAATTGTAGTTATATGTATATTTAAGCAAAACAAAATGTCTCCCTGCAGGATCGTCAAGTGGACATCCTCCGTCCTGGTGGGTCCCGGAACTAAGGGTTAGGTGGTCCTCTGGAGTTTCTGTAATGTAACATTAATAGAAGGTTTAGGGTTTTGACTTTTAGTTTACGTCCTTTGACTGTTTCAATTTATACTGGTTAATTGCCGAAATAAATAAATAATTTTACCTGAATGCGTCCCTGTATAAAATACAGAAGCCGGTAGCAAGATAACGCTGTATAAACACGTGCGCGATAAGACACCGAGTTCAATACTCTGCCTTTAAAGAAATAATCGATATTTTAAAGCGGTCGGTTATAAGTGTATAAAAGTAATCCAATTTTATACCTGCTTTTCTTATGAAAATAAACTCCTTCACGTTTACATTCAATTTTTGGCCTTTTTAAATAAATGAAAGCTTTTCGTTTATTTAGGTAGCTGGTGTACGGTAGCGGCGTATTATTTGTTTCCTTTTACTATATTAATTATTTTAGTGTACCGGTTTTTGTTTAAATAACATAAAACTTTTGTTATGTTGGCCGATTTTAAAATATAAAACCTTCGTTTTCTGTTAAAGTGAATTTTTCGCGTCTAACAATAATGATTTGAATTATTTAACACGAGATATTATCTGATAGTTTCTGGTTTCCAGGTAACAATCTTATTAATTGCCAACGGTGTAACTTACGTTTTTTCTTGGTGGTGGCGGTAGTGGTGGTTTTTTATTTTACAGGCGATAATTTAATACTGACGGACACGTCTAGTTTTTACGGTTATTTTTCTATATTCCTGGAATTAGCGGTGTTAACTAGGTGTTCGGCTTACTCTTCCGACGAGGTTTTAATTACAGGTATTTTGTGGTTGCTGGTACGTTTGTCGAGGTGTGGTTTTTGTGTTGTAGTGTTCGTGTAAATTTGTATAGGTGGATCTCCTTTGTTAGTAATCTGGGCAACCACCCGTTAAACTACGTAAAAGATCTCCGTCGGTCAATGGAATGTCGGGCAACTACCCTTCAAACTCCACAGTGTAGGTGTGTGTGTGGGTCTCCTTTGTTAGTAATCTGGGCAACCACCCGCTCACTACGTAAAGGATCTCCGTCGGTGAATGGAATGTCGGGCAACTACCCTTCAAACTCCACAGTGTAAATGTGTGTCTAGTAATAAAAGAGTATGTCGGGCTTACAACCCTGCATATCCCTATCACCAGGTATCTCAACTTACGTACTTTCAACGTTAGATCTCTGCAACTCTAACCTTTTGACTTCGGTGATGGTATCAAGTCGCGGAGTCGCGATTTCTACTCGGACGGCGGTTACAGGCGGACGGTTTACAACAGGTAGCAGTCGGCGCGAACGCGACGATATATCACACGGTTCTATTCGGATTCTTAATTTCTAATCTAATCATCTAATAATCTACTCTAAAAATCTAATCTAAAAAATCTCATAATTTTAATAATTTAATCTACTCTAAGCAACGCGTGCCGCGTTTTTATAAAGAATTCGCGAGGGAGGTTACGAAACTTTGGTGGTGAGATTCCGTAAGCCAGTATTGGTGGAAGATGCTCTGACGTACACAAACTTTTAAACGTTTTTGGGATTTACGTCTGGAGGGAGGATGCATGATTAATTATTGTGCAATTTTATGCAACGTTATGAAATATGTTTAACTTTTACTAGAACTTCTACGAATTTTTATAATTGCTTGCACCTGTGCATTTAGCGAGTCACCTTATCTTAATAAATTCCTTGAATATTATCAGTACTGGTATTTTACTTATCAAATGATTAATCATGACAGGAAAATTTTGAATAAAGGACGGCGTCTTGCTAATAAATTTTAGGAACTAATTAATAATAATAAAAATTTGGGATATCTGACGGCGTCTTTTACAATGTACTGAACTATGTCAACTCATATTACCGTATGATAGGTTATGAACTTAAATGTTTCTATATTAGAACAGAAATCAGCTGTTCTTTTATAACCGTGTCAAAACAAGACTACACTGATTTGTTATTTACTTAAACTGCACTGAAAGTACTTACTTGTACAAAATTCATTTCCAATTCACAAGACAAACATACGGTAATGTAAAGGTAATTTCCATTTGCGTTCGACGCACAAATAAACGAACTGTAGCATATATTAACGTAAAGGAATTTTCTTAAAATATTCCAGGTACAATAATGGAAATGTAGTTTAAGCGGCAGATATTAACAGCGAATGCAAAATATACATAACAGCATGTGTGATTTATGCAAAATAAAGGTATCTCCATTTATACTCGTGAAGATGACATGCATTATCATGCGCCATTTTATGCATTTTTCGTGACGTCATGCAGCACAGCTTTTGCAACGGTACGAAATTATTACCATATGGGGGACCTCGCCACTGCTAAGGAATTACCTCATTAAATATGATATCTATAAAAATGTAATTTAAAGCCTTACATACCTTATAAAAGGGAAGCAAAATTTAAAAAAGAGAACGTAATGAACGGTGCGGTAGAAGAAACATGAAGGAAGTGAATTAAGCGACTTCAATACACGTTTCAGCATGAAACAACAAAAAGTGATACATAAAATATACACAGGGACGTTTGTAATTATGTAGACTAAATAGAAAATATCGAGATATACTAAAATTTAATTATTGCAAGAAAAAGGAAATGCTTAAAGATACTAGTGTAATGTAAATGTATTTATCAATAGCCAAGAATTGGCACGTTACAAACACATTGTTTTTTGAGTGGAACACGTATTCTTGAAGATTACTTAAGGTTATAACAACGTCTGCCTTCAAATAAACGAAATTTTATACATCGGGAGCCTAAAATAAAGATAAAAGGTCTAAGCATGAAACAGACCCAACTACGTGTAGATGAATATGGTGGAGCCATCATCAACATGATCCCACTGATAATAGACATGGTTACTGTTGGTTGTCAGTACTATGATAGATGTTTAAAAAGTCTGTGTAGTAGTGGAGGTTGAGACCAGCTAATGACTCAGATAGACGTTTCTCAAAGAAAAACTGTAACATAACATTTATTTTAGAGATATGGGGAAGATATCATCATATCAAAGATAGACTACTATCGTAAGTTTCAAATATACAGAAGCTGATGTAGTTCTTGAAGAGATACGATTAGTACCGTATGCAATGGATGGCTATCCTCCTCCCGATTCTTCTTTGGTCAAAAATGAAAATCTTATTCCAGAAATTCTCAAAAAGAACACTGACGAGTGAAAAAAAAATTTCATACAGTGTTAGTAGCGTCGTCCGACCAACTTTCCTTTTCTTCTTACAAACTGGACTATCAGCTTCTTTTTAAGAGGATTAAGTCACGAAAACTGACTGATACTGTGTCATCCTTGGAATGTTGTGCCTTCTATTCCAAACTTATTGAAGTGTGCAAAATCATGAGACCATCACTGAAATAGAACCGACAGCTTTCCATCACGACAATCAGATCGAAGAATTGTACGAGTAAAGAAACCAACACTAGCTCAACCAGCAGGCGAGATAGGGGCTGACTCCTAAACAATTTGGCTTGATGAATTTTAGGGTTTGTTTTACCTGATATGATCACATCCTCCTTGGGAGACCTAATTTGGCTTTATGAAGTATCGCCGAAAAGTGGCCAAAAAGAAAGTTCATCAAAAACTAAATTTAAATAAATTATTACCAATTATGTAACTAAACAATTACGTAATGTGACCTTTCAATAAAAAAATATTAATTTAAACAAACCCAATAGCCGGTAAAGCACACGTTTCCATTTTCTCCTCACAAGACCATCAATTTGCAAACGACAATTTTACAAATTTATAATAAATAACTTACGTAAATTACCAGAAAAAAGGGTAGAACTAGAACAAGATGCTTAAGGCTACTTCCAGGTTTATCTCCACTCGGAACGATCGCGCTACCTTGCTGAAATACTCGCTTATCACCAACAGATTCAATATTCTTCAATACTCGAAAGCTTTAATTCAAAGGCGTAATAATCTTGGCCGCCGCCAGAGTTTTACACAGTTTCCTTGAAGCAACAATTAATACTTCAGCTACGCACAACAAAAAATTCTCACCTTACTGTCACCCGATATCAGCCATTAGCGTATTACACCAACCCTTTGTTTTTCAATAATGTCTTGAAACAGGTTCACGATTTTTTTCTCCTGAATGCCTGGTGTACAAAAATTCAAAAAGTGCGACTTGTAAAATCTTCATTAAACTGTGCAACCCAAGGCGAACTCGCAACGCACCGCATTTTACGGGCCCAAACAGTAGCAAGGGTATCCTAACCACTCGCTCTCACGCGTCTAACTCAAGTGAAGGTTTGACGCTTAATCTCCTTTAGCAACTCTTTCCTACTTCATCATCTTTCACTTTAAATCCCCTTTACTAAAAAATCCATTCACACGGTTCGCGCAGCACAAACGAGAAAATTCGGATGCACACGAAGTAGAAAAACTTAACTTCTAATCCTTATTTGTCAAAAAGTGTTTACCTGACAAACCATACACAATCTCGCGAAATTGAATGCGAGAAAGAATTAATTGTTGATAACGTAATTTCCTCTTAACCAATAGTGTGAAATCAAAAATACTACCTCCCTTAACATATGTTCAAACACACACACACACACACACACACACACACGCACGCACACACGCACATACGCACACACGCACACACGCACAGACGCAACTACACTTACACACACACACACACGCACATACGCACACACACACGCACACACGCACACACGCACACAAGCACACACGCACACACGCACACACGCCCACGCACACACAGACACGCACGCACACATGCACACACGCACATACGCACACACATGCATACACGCAAACACGCAAACACGCACACACGCACACACGCACGTGCACACGCGTGCTAGCGCACACGCGCGCACACGCACATACGCACATACGCACACACGCACAGATGCAACTACACACTTACACACACACACACACACACACACACATACACACACATATACACACATACACACACACGCGAGCACTCGCACACACGCACACATGTACACACGCACACACGCACACAGCACACACGCACACACGCACACACGCACACACGCACACACGCACACACGCACACACGCACACAAGCACGTGCACACGCGCACTTGCGCACACGCGCACTCGCGCAACGCGCATACACGCACGTAGGCACACACGCACACACGCACAGAGGCAACTACACACTTGCACTCACACACACACACACACACACACACACACAACACACACACACACACACATACACACACACACTCACACATACGCACACAACACACACACACACACACACACACACACACACAGACATACACACATACACACGCGCGCACGCACACACGCACACATGCACACACGCACATACGCACACACACGCACATACGCATACACGCACAGACGCACACACGCACACACGCACACACGCACACAGACACACATTCACACACGCACATACGCACACACAGGCACGCACACACACACGCACACACGCACGTGCGCACGCGCACAAGCGCACAAACGCACACGCGCACGTACGCACACATGCACACACGCACACATGCACACACGCACACACGCACACACGCTCACCCGCACACACGCACACACAGGCACGCACGCACACACGCACGCGCACACGCGCACACACGCACACACGAACACACGCATACACGCACATACGCACACACGCACACACACACGCAACTACACCCGCAACTACACACACGCAACTACACCCGCACACACACACACACACAGACAACACACACACACACACACACACACACACACACATACACACGCATACGCAAACGCACAGGCACACACACACACACACACACACACACACACACACACACACACACACACACACACACACACACACACACACACACACACACACACACACACACACACACACACACACATGCTCACCACACATGTACACCACACATGTACACGCACCCGCACGCGCGCACCCGCACGCGCACACACACACACACACACACACACACACACACACAATTATGGAGGTAATATGAGTCAACCAATTATTATGGTACTATTTAAAAACTAGGTGTCTTCCCTAAGGACAAATCGCATTCAGGAGTGGAAACTTATCAATTAATTAAAGCAGTATTAAAATACTTACCTTTGTTTGGTTTTTAATAGTGTATTTGTGTATTTAAGTGGGTTAAAATTAAAACTTATATAAAACATTCTTCATTATGCTTGTTAGATAACACGTGCACTTATACATAATGCTATTTCTTTGATAGATTTAACTGGATTATTTTAATTGATGTTATGTTTCTATTTGTGAATGCTTACATTATAACTTGTTAAATTTTGTTACATTTGTTTTTTGGTTGACATTTTTCACCGTTAGTATTGGACCGTTAGAGGATGTTCTGATTTGTCACCTTCAAGGCAGTTGAACAATATTTAATTTATGATCTATGATCTAGTTATTATTTACTAAATTTGTATTCCATAGTTGGCTTTATACGTTTATCAAACTGTTATATATTAATAGTAGGCTTATGTTTTTAATTTTTCAAATTTCACAAAATTGTTTCAATATCTTTAAAAATTTTAATAGATAATATTACTATTGACAAAGATAAGTAGAAGTGTTATCGAAACGTTTAGATTTTTTATGTGTAATAATGGTGAAATTTAACATTTTCGTATTTAAGTGTTGCTTTATGAATTTGGTTTGAAGTTACATTAATTTATTTCGATAATTTTTTCTCAAATTTATGAATGAGTTTTATGTCTAAAAAAATATTAAGAAATTGAGAAATTAACTGAGAACTAGATAAATATGAACATTTTTTAAAATATAATTATAGGCGAGACAAACATTTTAAATCCTGAAGTAGTTTTCTAATGAAAAGGGAGACACCGGAATTTGGTTGTAATTGACTTAATTTTGTACTTGGCGTTTACACATCAAGAAGTTTTTAAAAGAAAATTTAAATAAATTTTTTTGATTTTTAAAAAACCCTCTTTTTGAATCAGAGTACCTCAAAACGAATATTTTCGGTCTTAGTTCAATTTCGCTTTAGAGTTTGTCTTAGTTTAATTACTAATTTTGTTGCCCGATTACAGTAACTCTCGTTTTAGAGTTAGTGAGAATTAGCCTTACATGAGTTGTAACATTCTTAAAAAAGCTTACCTTGAATTACAATTAATTATTTTAAGACAAACATTCTCGTGTTTTGTCTGAAACCTTCGGCAGTATTTAAATAACTTTTTTTTTATCACGCAATATTAATTTTTTCAAGTTAATAACAACTGTCTAACGGACTTGTACTTATATTGTAGTTTAATTAAAAAAGACTTGTTTTCTAAACTGAAGGTCGTCTAAATTTAGTTAGTATTACCATTGTTTCAATGGTATTACATAAATGTAATGGGAAGATAATGTAATTTTATATGTTTTAAACCTAAAGTGAAAGATAAATAAATGGTATTATTTATATTTATCACTTTTGATGCGAATTTTTTATTTGTTAGACATATTGCTTATTACTAGAGTGTACAATATTACTTCTTGTGTTAGGTACCTACAATTGGTGCATGAATTTTGGAAGTTGTACTAGCTGTTCTTTACATTCACCAAATTGCATTTAAACCCAATGACTATTAACCAAGAATAGACCTACTTGTTTAGAATTGTATGTGTCGGAACATAACTGCAAACTGCCAGAAGATGGCTGCCCCATAGTTGACAACATCTGATTCTGACGATTGTTTTGACTATTACTGCAGTGTTTTTTCGAACGTTTACATAAGTGCAAAGTTATTATTTGCTGGTTTTTTTATAACGCAAGTTTTATAATGATGAGTCAGTGAGTAATATGTAAAAAATGGACTATTTAAAACGTAACCTAACATTTAATCGGTAACTAAACAAATCATAGACGTAACATTAATTATTTGCAAAAACCCCTAATAAGCAAAACATAGAAAATTCATATTTTGTCTAGTTATTAATTTGAAGCGCATATACTGTTTCACATTTTACTACAACTCTTTAATAAAAAAATACATTATAGCGTTGTTTTTAATTGTTTATTGTTTAGTTACTCTGACGTTATTAATAACCATAATACCTCTAGAAATGTACGCCTATGTCGCTCCTCTCCCGTTTCGCTTCTGCCCTAACGTTATGTTGGAGCCAAACAATTTCTTATAAAACGATTGGCAATGTTATCTTTAATACTCAAGTAGATAACTACAATCACTTATTGTATGAAAGATCCGAAAATGGCAAATTTAAGAAATTGGTTTAATCGTACTCACGAATGAATCAGAAAAAAAGAATTCAATCCATTTTTTGTGCTTCTCAACTCGGCCATTTCCAAATGATAACATATTTCAAAAATGGTCAAAATTTTGAATCAGCAATTGGAATACCCACCATGGAAAAGCTAATTAATAATACAGAAACCGAGTTTAATTGGAGATTGGCCAGTATTTATGGGATAGAACCTTTGCATTTGCGGAAAAGGCATAATAGTCCTTACATAGGAATGATGCATCTGGATGCACCTAATTTTATGTACAAATTATGTTTTGTTACCGATTGGTTATAAATTATCGTTGCTCGGACAAATGATCAATTTTTTTGTAAATTTGTTCATGAATATTCCATGGTGGGTTATGAACAGAAATTAGAACAAGAAGTGGTTGAAAAATATTTTGGAAACCATTATCCTCCTCATTGTAAATAGTCAAAAACGCAGACACAGTTTTTCACCCAATTTCACCAATTTCACCAAGTTGGTGGCGAGTTTTCAACAAAATTTATACAAGGTAATTGATTTACTGACTTATTTACTTCATCTTGGAATCGTATCTTAAAAGTAAGTACTTGTTCAATCCTAAAACTTAGTTTTTCGTATTGCACAAAGAAAATCGACAAAATAATTCAGTTTAAGTCCGTCTCTTTGTCAGACAACAGTGAAGCTAATGTATACCTCAAAGGTTTTGGAACAAAATATTATATTCAGTTTTATAAAGCATGTTTTATTTAAAATTATAGCTATCAAACATAATTAATAGACTAATAAATTAATAAAATTGAGAATCTAAATTAAATGACTATTCTTCATTTTCGGATTACCATCCTGCACCATTCTACTTAAAAATGCCCAAAATTATTCTAATGGGCGGGCCTGAGGTAGATTAGGGGGATTGCCGTTTCGTAGTATGAACGGTATGTTATGAGAGTTGAGCCAGTTCTGAGTTTCCCTGACGTAATGGTATGATGCAAAGTCTGGCCAAAACATAATATCGGCTTCAGCATGATGTTCATTAATGAAATCATTTAGTTCGACCAGACAATTTTCAATATAGCGCTGACTATCTAGTACGTCGCCTCTTACACGCCCACCATAAGGCATCGATATCCCTCTTATAGAAATCGTGCACCAGACAAATTTTATAAGAAATTTTGCCTTTTCTTTATATTTAACATTCTCTGACCAGTTTTCTATGTTACTTAGAGTTAAACATTTTTCATCAATAACAATGACCTTGTTGGCTAAATGTATCCGCCTTAATGCCCGACAGCATTGTGATATACGTGCCAAGTGATTTCGCGTATCTTTTGGACATTTTCGATATTCTTGACCATTCCTAACCTATTCCTTAGAAGTTCTACACTTCTTTGCTAATTTCCTGACCGACATTTCAACTCTATTTGTTGTTCTTCTTACTAACCTGTCTACTCTGGTTTGGGCAAAAGACCTGGGTCCTGAGCTATATGCATAGTACACCTTGCTCACAATCCGTTATTGTACGATAAACAGTTCTGCGGGATATATTTTGATTTTCGAATATGAGAACTAATTCATGCTTGGGCATATGCCCAACTAGACTGTAAATTCTTTTACAAAGATCTAATTTGTAAGCCATTTTAGTACAACTGATTTTTAAAGCTGAACTGTTAAAGTGAAGACAAACTTTCAGATAATTTTTGTTTCCAAAGCTAACCTAATATTTTATCATTCTTGCGTATTTTACATCTATTGGATTTTGTACCAAAACTTTTGAGACATACGTTATTAGCTCTGAGTGTGGTACGTAAGGATACACCATATTCTACTAGATGTTGAATAACCTCTTACCTGAAGTTTAAACCTACAAAAATTTGCTTTCTTGATTTTATCTACGTTTGTAGCATTCCAATTATTCCTATTATGTATATTTACGCCAAAACTTATGCTCAATTTGCCAGAGATATGTATGAATTCGTTACCTATTAGCTACCCTACTTAACACTGATCCATAAACAAAAGGATAGTATATATATATATATATATATATATATATATATATATATATATATATATATATATATATATATATATATATATACAGGGTATCCCGTAAAGAATGGGCCATAGTTTAGGGATAGGTTCCTTGAGTTAAAATAACCCCATTTAGACCAACTCACGGTAGTCCAATTCTGCTTCCTTAAAGAGTTAGTGACCTTTCAAAGATGTATTTTTTATTTCACTTTTTTCGATAGCTGTCGCATTTTTCAAGATATACACATTAGTTTTTTGAGCAGACAAACATGAATATCTATTTACTTTCAATGTACAAGGTAAAGGGCGCCACCAACACTTTACTAATGTTTCTGGTTTCCGCTGTATATTTTTTGCGAATAAAGATTTTGATAGACTCGTGAACATTTCTGAAACGTCATTCTATTTTCTTTGAAAAAGGCACTCTTATTATTTATCGGTTTACAGAGAAATACACTTACAGTGAACTCTCCAAAATGTATGATCAAAATGTCCGCCAATTCCTCCAATACATATTTGGCATCTTTTAAAAAATTAATTTGTTGTTTCTTACGTTATTTTGTTTGTTGTTAATTACTTGAGTATTTCATTGTTTAAGTATTAGGTTTTCGCCTTAAGAATGCCGCGGCATAATTTGTTCTCAAATATTGAAATGAGTGATATGGTGGAAATGCACGCAGAACAAAATTTTGATGAATGTGCTGCGGCCAGAAGTTACGGAAACATTTTTCCAAATCGTAGATAACCAGACAGAAAATTATTTTCAAGATTGCGAGAAACATGTAGTTTTCGTACTTGCCAGCATTATGGACGACCTATAGTGTGTACCGTAAATAAGAAGCAAATACTGGGTTATCTAGCCAGGAAATATTAACTGTTTTGCATGAACAGCAACTACACCCATACTATTACACACCAGTGCAAAATTTAATGCCAGATGATTTTTTGGCAAGAAGGAGTTTTTCTAACTGAACTATAAGCCATCATCGACGTGATCAATCTTTTATAAATGATATTTTGTTTACGGGCGAGGCAACCTTTACCAGAAGAGGGGTGTTTAATAGCAGAAATTGCCATGTGTGGTTTGACGAAAACCCAAGCTCCACGAATTTAAAATTAGTATTTGGTTTGGGATAATGAACGATTCTCTTGTGGGTTCTTTTGAACTCCCAGATGAACTGAATGGTCGCCAGTATCTAAACTTCCTTCAGCATAACTTGTTTAACCTACTGGATGAAGTTCGTTTGAACGTTCGTCGTGAGATGTGGTTCCTTTAAGACGGCGCCCCTATCCATTATCCCCTCGTTGTGCAAAATAACTTAAATAATGTATTCCCGCATCCTTGAATTGAAAGAGGGAGTTAAAGTCGTTGGACTCCACGAAGTCCTGATTTAAATCAAATGGACTTTTCCTTCTGGGGGTACATAAAAACTTTAGTATAGCTTGCTGCTGTGATTAATACAAGAACTGAACTATATCAAAACATTGTTGCAGCTGCAAATGCAATTAGAAATATGCATACATCGTTTTTTGCAGTAAGAAAAATTGTGTGTGTGTGTTGTGTGTGTGTGTGTGTGTGTGTGTGTGTGTGTGTGTGTGTATGTGTATGTGCGTGCGTGCGTGCATGCGTGCGTGCGTGCGTGCGTGTGTGTGTGTGTGTGTGTGTGTGCGTGCGTGCGTGCGTGTGGGTGGGTGTTTGCGTGCTTGTTTGCGTGCTTGCATGCGCGCGCGTGCGTGTGTCTGTATTTGTGTCTGTGTCTGTGTCTGTGTCTGTGTCTGTGTCTGTGTCTGTGTCTGTGTCTGTGTCTGTGTCTGTGTCTGTGTCTGTGTCTGTGTCTGTGTCTGTGTCTGTGTCTGTGTCTGTGTCTGTGTCAGTGTCTGTGTCTGAGTCTGAGTCTGAGTCTGCGTCTGCGTCTACGTCTGCGTCTGCGTCTGCGTGTGCGTGTGCGTGTGCGTCTGCGTCTGCGCCTGCGTCCGCGTGTGCGTGTGCGTGTGCGTGTGCGTGTGTGTGTGTTAGTGTGTGTGCGTGCGTGCGTGGGTGCGTGCGTTCGTGCGCGCGTGCGTGCGTGCGTGTGCGTGTGCGAGTGCGAGTCCGAGTGCGTGTGCGTGTGCGTGTGCGGGCGCGGGTGCGGGTGCGGGTGCGGGTGCTGGTGCGGGTGGGGGCGCGCGTGCGCGTGCACATTGTGGTTGGTAAAAGCACATCGTATGTTACGATTTAAACAGTCACCGTGGTTAAAAAAATATATCGATTTAAATACCGCCATGCGCCTGCTATATCAAAATGACTTTGATAAAAATTTCTATGAATTAATGATTAACAGTGTTTTTGGGAAATAACACTTAGCAATAATGTGCTTATCATTGAAATGAATAGGCTAGAAGTATATGTCAACAAACATATATATGTAGGCTCCAGCGTTTTAGAATTTTCAAAAACTTTTTAATACAATTTTTATTATGGATACACGCTACCTAAGTTTCCCAATAATGCCAAGCTCTTGTACACGAATACAGGTAGTCTGATATATGCCCTTTCAGTTCCCAATATCTATGAATGCATTAAAGAAAACATTGATAAATTCGATACATTTGATTATAGTCCTGACAATATCTTTGGACTTCGATTAGCAAATAAAAAAGTTCCCGGCTTAATGAAAGACGAAAATCATGGCGAAATAATGTTACAATTTGTGGAACAAACAGAATAAAGTAATACTTAATCTTTACGATGATAAACGATTAGTAAATTTTAATTTCACTATCTAGAATTTTCTCTTCTGTTTCAGAAAACATCATTATAAGTAGTAGTAGTTGTCTTGGAAACGAATTGCAGGAAGAACTGCGCTGCAGTAGTGATCAAATCTACAGAAAGTACCTGAAGCGTTCTTTGATGGGAAAATCCACCCCTGAAAGCAATTTATTTGTACTAAATATATTGCACCATATTGTTATTCCTGATGAGTGTTTTGACTGGTGTGCTATAAACTCAAAGTGTGCAAATGAAGCTATTATTAAGACATTATTTGACAGAAAAATTAATTTAGGCAATACCATTAAAAGTTTTATGAAGTTGTGTGCCGATAAAGGTTATAATTCATTAACTTCTAATGAAGTAGATAGGACCTTAGACGATATGAATTTACTCAGTGACATACCGCTTAAAATGTATGTATACAATTTATTATGTGTTGATGATTCAACAACAACAAATGTTAAATCTAGCTTAAAAAATATTGTTTATAAAGACACTTTTTCTATTATAAGTGAATGTATTGAGAAAGCAGCATATTATGCTATTTACAAGTGTCTCGATATCTTGAGTGGAATATTATTAGAACAAAACATCACATATAAGTTTCAACTTGGGAAAACGAGGAGCGCAACAGAATTTACTACTGGATATTAGAAAACATCGATAAAGGTGAAACAAATACAAATTCCTGCTTTGGATGGACATGTGGACCAGATTCGGAAATACGGCCATCCAGTAATTTAAATGATTATAGAAATAATTATGATTATGATTATAGAAATGCTTTAGGTTCACTATATAAAATGATGAAATTCTAGAAATACATTGTTTATGTGTAATATTTAAAAATAAAATACAATAATTATTTTTATGTGCGTTTTTATTTACAATTCCTATGGCTAGTAATTTATTTCACAAAGCTAAATGTCTACTTATAAAACTATATCGTCTTTATTGATCCATGATCTTTCATCCAATCCCCACCACTTTACGAGTAACATTATTCTTGGTGTGAAGCACTTTTTCCACCAGGGTACTTTGTTTTCTGTAATTCGTGTTCATAAAATCCTCCCAGTACAGGAGCGTGTCCTCTAACATGTATGTGGTGGGGTTAGTAATGTGAAGTTTCACAATCTTAAATAGTTCACTAGACCAATTCGGCGTGTATTCTTTAGCAAAAATATTTTTAAATTTACTGATTCGAATATTTTATATCAGTGCAAGCTCCCAGCTTAGAGAAGACAGAGAGAGAGAGAGAGAGAGAGAGAGAGAGAGAGAGAGAGAGAGAGAGAGAGAGAGAGAGAGAGAGAGAGAGAGAGAGAGAGAGAGAGAGAGAGAGAGAGAGAGAGAGAGAGAGAGAGAGAGAGAGAGAGAGAGAGAGAGAGAGAGAGAGAGAGAGAGAGAGAGAGAGAGAGAGAGAGAGAGAGAGAGAGAGAGAGAGAGAGAGAGAGAGAGAGAGAGAGAGAGAGAGAGAGAGAGAGAGAGAGAGAGAGAGAGAGAGAGAGAGAGAGAG
>JARFJB010002008.1:302500-382500 GCA_036346205.1 Vesta saturnalis | reverse complement strand
TACCGTTTGGACATCAATTATCCTTAAGTGAACGTGTTATTAACTTTATATATAGTTTTATTTTCGAATATTACATGGAGAGTCATGTACAGGAAATGGAGCAAAAAGTTGTTGATAAGCATTTTGGGAGCTATTACCCTCCTCTTCGTGAGTTATCCAAAAATATCAGTATGCTATTTGTTAATTCAGACCCAATTTTTCACCCAATTCGACCATTAGTACCGGCTGTTGTGCAAATTGGTGGTGGATCGCACGCAAATTTACCAACGAAACCTCTACCAAAGGTAATCTTAAAACAACAATGTTGTAATACTAAAATATTTTGTTATAGGAGTTGAAATCGATTTTAGACAAAGCAACGAATGGTTTTGTTTACTTTAGCCTGGGATCAAACGTTCTAAGTGAATATTTTTCTAAAGAAACGATAAATATGATTATTGAGATGATTGGTGAGTTACCCTATACAGTGGTGTGGAAATTTGGTGAAGAAATTCCAAATAAACCTAAAAATCTTATAATTTCGAAATGGTTGCCACAGCAGGAGGTGCTTAGTAAGTTAATTCATTTTGAGTAAAGTCTAAAATGTTTCGTTATTTGAACATTCGGTTGTTATTTAGCAATAAACAAGTACCTCGAAACACTTGGAATATTAAAAACTTGATAATTTTACGTCAAAAGTGTAATTGACGTAGTAATGATTTTAGTAATTGAAATTTATCTAGTATAGATAAAGATTTGATAAGCGTTTTTAACAATCTTTATATAGATAAAGACATGGTAGTATGCTCATGCCTATGTTGGTAATTAATGCTCAGGTGGATGTTGACTTGTTGTGGACTTCTCAGTACTTTTCTTGATATTCAGTCCTGGAAATGTTTCTGTTGTTGGTTTAGAGTTATGTTTGTGTTGACTACAATCATTAGTTTTAATTATGTTGGTGTTGAAACAATGAAAAAGTAACGATTTATGTTTTAATTGAATTTTAGTGTAACGACTGTTTGTAAGAGTAGTTGTATAGAAAGTTATTCTGGTGGTCCTTCGTCATTAGGAGTGTTATCAAGGGACTCTTCTATCTCTTCGGATAAGTCGTTAAGGAGTTAGCTTAGGATGGCAGGATGATGCTTAAACTTGCGGTTTGGTTTTTTGCGTGTACACAGGTTGACGTTTGAAGTTGTATGAAAAAGATTTTCTAGATTGGGCTACCATCACCTAATATCCTTCCGCGTGCAGGCATTTTTAGTGTTCGTACCCGGTCTTTTACGGCCGAAATGTTTGAATATTGGGCTTACTGAAGTGTCTGTAGTGAACTCTGTGTATCTGTTTCAGGATTCAGCGTTCACAAAAAGCTATGCGGAAGAGGCGACTTTATGTAATGTAAGCTCGGTAATCCAGAACGGATCAAATGTAGGTCCTGTATATGTATTGCAAAGATTTGGAGTGTCAACTTTTGACTCCACCCTGCCCAGTAGGTTTGCACTGTTGCGTATTCTGTGTGTTTTTTTTGTACCTCCAGGAGTCGGTTTAAAGTATGTGTATGTCACTTTTTGTTGAAGCTTTAGTCGTTTATATTATAAGCATTTGTTATGAACGAATAAGTTCAAAAGTAAATATGTAATTAAAAATTATTATTAATTTTATTAAACATAAATAAAAAGTTTACCTCGAGTAGGATTTGAACCCATGACCTGTACTTTGCTAGAGTACTCCAGCAAAGTACAGGTCGTAGGCCCAAGTCCTACACGAGGTAAACTTTTTGTTTATGTGTTTAATAAAATTAATAATAATCTTTAGTCGTTTGATGTTGAGGTTAATCGCGACATTTCGTTCGGATAGGTTAGAAATATAGGTGACTCGTGAGTCGAGATATCGGCAAATTATTTCTAACATACTCAAATGCAGCTGTGCCAATTTTTGGTCAAGCACCTGTAGTACTCGAGCAGGTATGCAAAAGAAAATGGAAAGGGGGAGAGAGAAGAGAGAAGGGCACCGCGACTATCAGTTAGGGCCCTTCCTTAAAACTCGAAACAGGAAAGGTGACTCTTATAACTCGAAGAAGTATTTATTCACGATAAGATTGGTAGTTAACTTTTATTAAATAGAAATACTGAAGTAACCCTCCAAAAGACAACTAAATGTTTGAATTAATGTTTGTTTAAAATACAACGTAGTACAGAGAAAATTAATAGTTAAATGTATTCAAAGCAATGTAATGGGATAACAAGAATTAAAAATGAATGTCAAATTTAAATAAGAAACTGTTGCATAAAATCAAAAGAATAAAACTCAGTGAATGAGGTTAACTTCTAACTTATAATATATGAGGAGCTTGCGTACAGAACTTAATAAGTCCAGCAAAAGCCAGTTTTGAGAAACAATAAAAAACGCCTTGAGGGCTTATTTCAGTGTTTACAAGAAAATCGTTTCAGTAAAGAAACTTGGCTGTTCTTCTATTTTTACGCATATTTTAATAAATTTGATAACACTTTTAATTCTCCCACTATACAAAATAAAAACGTTTGGACTTATTTAATTTTGCATGAAAATTGTAAGTTTTAGAACAATTTGTGAAGTTTCTGAGGTTTTAATTAATACTACGAAGACGTTACAGTAACTAACTTTACTAATTCAGATAATATAAAAATACAAGAAAAAAAAAACATTTAACTTATCTATTAAACATGTATACCAACGTCCTTTTCATTGCAGTCACATTTATTTTCTTCTGTTTGGTTTTCTTCATTATCTTCTTCTTCTACCACGTTATGAGTTTTTAGGAGTTCAACATACCATTTCAATGCAGGATCTTCTTCCCACAGGTTCCCAAATTGTGCTTCTAAAAGAGTTTTAACATTTGCAAGCTTAATTTTTGTTAAAGGATGAATCAGTGGTAGTAGCTGTAACACAAAATCTGACAAACTTTTTCGTGGTTTAAGCATATTTTGGGCAACTTCGGTTGTAGGTTCAAGTTTGTAGTGGCACATTCCTCGAAATGTTACTCTTTTTTTATTGTTTTTTTCATGTTTGACCAGCAATATTCTTTTCATGTCACTGATACCGATCGATTTTTTATAAACCGACTGCAATTTTTTCACATCATATAGTGCCCAATCTATTCCTAGCTGCTTAACTTGTCCTACATCCCTATACAAACAACAATACTCCTCTGTAGTAGTTAAAACTACTTTTTCCGCAGTTTCTTTTCCAATCTTCCGAAGACTCTGTCTGCAGGCATAAAACTATGTCCCTTTACTGGAAATACTATTAAAATAGAGTTGACATTTTGTGGAGATTCAGCAGTTAACCAATACATCAGCGTATGGATTACGTGTGTATTTTTATTCTGCCCTGCGCACCCATCACAGAACAGTCTAAGAATTGTGATATCAGTAAGGTCAAGCAGGCGTAAGTAATTTAAAAGCGCCGATGACACTTCGGTCGAACCTCGACCTGCTTGGTCTTCTGACCAAGTATAGAAAACTGGATCCTTTGCATGCATGTCAACACAGCAAAAGTTGTAAAACCCCACTTGCCTTAAGTAATATTGTTCCTGAACAGGCATCTTCGGGAGCGGTTGCATCTGCTGCAGATCGAAGCACAATGTCTTTGAATTAGGAGGATCTTCTTTAGAAAGAGTAAAAAATGCATTAGCCCGTAGTTTATGAATTCTCTTTTGCGTTATTAACTGTGAACGTTTTTGTTCATCTTTTTCCTTTTTAATTTGGTAAGTCAGGCGTTCGCACAAGTTACAGATATCGGTTGCAGGTGAACGAAATCCAATGTTGAACTCATTGCTAAAAACTCTATGAAACATGGTAAAGCTCGACTTCATTTTGTCATCATTAGTACTGTCGTTGTACATTTTATGTAATTTAGTAATACTTAAATCACAACTCAAGTAAACTCTTTTGGATTTGTTCCTCCCATAATGACTTTCAACTGTTTTATAAAATTTCGAATGTTATCTTTAATTTCTTTTGATTTGTGAGATTGTCGATCTCCACCACGGTTTTCCGCTGGAATACCGCCATCTTTCAAAATTTTAGAAATTCTAAGTACACGAAAACTAGATATTTGCAAAGCCTTTGTAAAAAATTGCTTACATACTTTATAACTGCCTCGCTTTTGGGTACTACGTGGAATCTAAAAAAATAATAACGTAAAAAAGCAGTATTTACAAACTCTATTAAAATTACCAAATAATTCACTGCCACAGCATGCTTCTTCTTCTTGTCGTTTCGAGGTCTTCTTCGAGCAGGCAAGTCAACCGCAATATAGAGACAAATCTTCTGATCTTGATATATCTTGTTGGGTTTTTCAAATATTCGTTTCCGTATGTTGTTGATATCAACTAAAGTGACAGCTGCACATTCATAGTTTTTTTTTGTGTTTACAAGGGGCAGTAAAGGATGCAAATTCAGTCGTTATACTATGCCTGTAATGGTATTATAAATACAATTAAAATTTTAAATTATAAAGTGAGGTTAAGAATTTACCTTTCTTCCCTCGCAAATTCTACTTTCCTAAGATTTCTTTTTCGTTTTCGAGAACCCGCATTATTTTCTCCCACTAGTACCGTACTTCTATCATCCATTCTTAATTTTATTTAAATTACATAGGTTTTATGTTACGTCTAATCACCAACCACAATGCAATTAACTAATAAAAAAGTAAGCGAACGAACTTATTACTAATGCTAAACTAATTTTATCGCAGTTTACAGAAGATGTCGTAAAACATACAAAAATAAAATTATGGACTTATTAAGTTTTGTATATTTTGATGGACATATTTAGTTTTGAATGAATAGCAGTACTTTGCCATTCGCTGGGAATGGCGACTTATGTAGTTTTGTTCGAAACGCTTTACTAAACGACGCGGCTTAGCATTCTAAACACAAATCTGTGCGTAACTCATTTTATCCATAAATTGGACTTATTGAGTTTTGTACGCAAGCTCCTCATATATTTATATTAAAGGACACTCTAATTATCGAACAGGATAAATAGGAGAAAAGTAAATGGCAAAGTTTCCTCTCGGATAAACTCAGACCTAAATAATTTTAAATCTGAATTTAGTAAAATTGGCTTAAAGCATAAGGATTAAAATTAAATATTATGTTACTGTATAGACCACCCACAAAACTCCTATGCGTATATGGTAGTGTACAATAATAAATATCTGGTGGGAACACCGCACGACCTTCCAACCTACAAAATGGAAATTAAAAGAAATGAAATAATTTTAATAACAATTTTTTTAGGATAATTATTCAACTGCTATTATATTAAGTACAATACGAAAATAGGAAACATTGTAAACACAAAAACAATCTTTGTCAAACAGACGTTTAAAACCTCATGTCAGACAGAGGTAACAGACACCCAGATTAAAACTTAAAGAAATGAAATGGTTTCAATTATAATTTTTTTAGGATAATTGTGCAACCTCTTCTTTATACGTTCATAACGAACGAATTTTTAGACTCACCTTGCGTTTTATTAAGAAACCTTATAAAGACGAGTTATGTAAAATTAAGTTTTCTTTAAAAAATATGTCTACTCTTAGTTTTCTTTAAAAAAGATATCTGCTCTTTTTCTTATAAGACTAAGCGTTATTCAGATATTGAAAAAAATTGAACTAACTGTCTCCTAATCAGAGACACAAATACTTAAACATTCGAGGGTTAATAAAAATATAGCAGTATACACATAAGAAGCCGCAAGCATGAGTGCATTCACCTGTACAGGTTGTTCTAAGTTTACAAAATATTTAAGATTAAATTAAATGAAGTACTGTAAAATCGACTTTTCTTTGAAAATCACATATAAGCAGATTACTTTTAACATGGAGCATTTAAAACAACAACTCCAGTTAATTACTTAAGGGCTAGCATAACAAAAAGTATAGTAGAGCTTTACATTACAATTGCTTCAAATGTATGTATGTATTCACAAAAATAGAAAGAGGCTTCACTTAACTTTGGAATCATGCTGAGTTAATTATAGATTTTTTTGATATCCGGCGTGATATTAGTAGGCAACAGTGTAATGCAATTTCCAATTAAAGTAGCCGGTTACCAAAAGTTAGAAGTAGTTCGCAAGTGTATAGCATTATACTTATAGTTATCGAAAACCCCAGAGTGGAATATGTTTATTGGTTGTTTCCAGAGTAGAGTAGGACCTCTCAATGAGGTGTACAATAGGACCAATTCAAACAAAGTAGAATTTCGAAAGAATCAGTTATGTTCGTAACCCAGACATATGAGAATTCCCAATCACATTATGTAAGTATTTTCCTTCAAGGTAGTAATTATAATGAGACAACTGTGGTGTTGATGGCTAAAAGTAAAGAAAAAAGGAAGCGAGGCATACCTGACGTTCTAACCTTTAAATCCGCATGTTCCGTAGGAAATAATTAACAATATTTAATAAGTCGGTCGACTAATTGTATCCAGGAAGCAGGAAAGAAAAGAAATCGTTCTTTAATGAAATTAGTAATCTTGCCATTATTACCAACCGTAATTCAGTGGTTTTCAGCCGTGAAAATGCATGTTAAGTATGAGTGACCATCAATCATATAAATAATTCATTTCGATTAGGAAGATTGTATATTTAAGACAACGCCAAAAGAGGAAATAATAGAACAGCAATAACCAACTGATTTTAATGGGTATCTGCTAAATGATAAATCGGAATTAATCGATGCTACAGTTTGCCTGATCTTAGGAAACGCTCCACCTGTTAGCTCAGTTTCAGAAGTTTTGGAGAGTCTTTCAAATCTTTTTTTATCCAATGCACTGGCCAGAAAACATTTTCATTAGGCAAATCTCTTATTAAGGTCCCGGTTGATAGAAAGTAAGATAGTCATAGGTATAATGTTGCATAGGATAGGGAATAAGGAGACTTTCAGTACAATGTTGTGAATTAAAGAAGGCAGTTTTCTGGATTAACTGGTATTGGCGCGGAGCGAGATACCAAGCGTATGGATTTTGTCAATAAAAAACACACACACACACACACACACACACATACACGCACTCATACACATACATATGCACATGCACATGCACATGCACACGCACATGCACATGCACATGCACATGCACATGCACATGCATATGCACATGCGCATGCACATGCACATACACATACACATACACAAACACAAACACAAACACAAACACAAACACATACACATACACAACACACACACACACACACATACACATACACATACACATACAACACACACATACACATACACATACACACACACACACACACACACATACACATACACATACACACACACACACACACACAACACACACACATACACATACACACACACTACACGTACACGTACACGTACACGTACACGTACACACACATACACATACACATACACATACACATACACATACACACACACTACATACACACACACACATACACATACATACACATACACTACACTACACAACGTACACGTACACGTACACGTACACATACACAACACTACACATACACACACACACACACACATACACACACACACACACAACACACATAAACATACACACACACATACACACACACACACACACAACACATACACACACACATACACACACACACACACATACACATACACGTACACTACACGTACACGTACACGCACGTACACGTACACGTACTCGTACACGTACACGTACACGTACACGTACACGTACACGTACACGTACACGTACACGTACACGTACACGTACACGTACACGTACACGTACACGTACACGTACAGACACGTACACGTACACGTACACGTACACGTACACGTACACGTACACGTACACGTACACGTACACGTACACGTACACGTACACGTACACTACACATACAACACATACACATACACATACACATACACATACACATACACATACACATACACATACACACATCCACATACACACATACACATACACATACACATACACATACACATACACACAACATACACATACACATACACATACACACATACACATACACATACACACACATACACACACACAACACACACATACACATACACACACATACACATACACATACACATACACATACACATACAACACATACACATATACATACACATACACATACACACGCACACACCGCCACGCACACATGCACGCCCGCAATCGGAAAAAGATTACAAAGTGTACATTAAGTGAAAACGGTCAATTATAAAGTATGAATATAAACAATTATTAGGCAAAGAAGAAATAAGATAAATATAATTACTGCTAAAAGATCGTATACTTTAAATGATTGGTGTTTGATGTACATAAAAATCCCTAAATAAATCATGCTTATTTTGCAGGACATCCAAATATTAAGGTTTTTATCACTCAAGGAGGCCTACAATCTATGGACGAAGCTATTTTTGAGCACGTACCAATGATTGGAATTCCTTTTTTTGGTGATCAACCTAGTAATGTAAAAAAAATGGTAGCGAAAGGATTTGGATTGGAGCTCAATCATAAAGACTTGAATAAAAAAGTGTTTAAAGAAGCAATTTTGGAGATTATAAACAATCCCAAGTAAGTTACGGCATCTTTTCATTACTGTTTAAAACAAATAGTTATTTCCAGATACCGAAATACCGTAAAAAAGCTATCCGAATTAGCTCAGGATCAACCAATGACTGGTGTTGAGAAAGCGGTCTGGTGGTCTGAATATGTGATACGTCATAATGGAGCAAAACATCTCAGAAGTCCACTATTAGATATTCCTTGGTACCAGTATTTGCTGTTGGACGTAATTGGAGTTTTGCTCTTAACAGTGTTATTATTTGTATATTTAGTGTACTTTATTTTTAGATTCTTAATTAGGTTGATAAAGTCTAAATGTTGTAATAAACGTAAACCTAAAGAAAAGAAAAGCTAAAACGTATAACTGTTTGCAGGCACTTAAAAGGCTTAGTTAATAAAGATTCATTTATCTAACTCATCTTGACTTCTTGTACTTTTTAATAGAGGGTTTTTTTCACCACCTTATCTTACAGCTCTAGTATTCCTAGCCTCCTTCCTTTATATAGTGCACCCGGGAACGGTTTTCAACGTAGGCCATTGCAAACAAAAATGCTAGATCGTGTGAGTTTTAAATGGGTTAATGGTGATTTACGTATATTCTTACCTTTATAATTTGAAATAGATGCAATGTAAAGGAAAAATACTGGTTCTACTGTGTATGCCAAGATCTGTGAGTTTTATCATGATAATGAATTTAAATTGCTAATTCCAATGAAACAACTGTGTTTTTAAACAGAATTAGTAGTACAATAAAGCCAAATCATACAAATTATAACAGTTCAAGGTTACGCTATTTCTGGTGATGACAGATGATTGTGTACATTTCAAGGTGGCTGCTGTATTCACTGAAGTAGCTCTTATGGAACGCTAAACTAATTTAAACTAGGCTAATGCAATTCTTGTCTATACTATGCTAGTAGTGATATAGGGAAAGTTCTGGACCTGTTCAAGCCACTCGCCAATTGCTTTATATATGGAGAATATGGCGAATTTTCATGTAAATCTTAGGTATGTGAGTGAGAGAGAATGTTTTAAGAGAGAGAGAGAGAGAGAGAGAGAGAGAGAGAGAGAGAGAGAGAGAGAGAGAGAGAGAGAGAGAGAGAGAGAGAAAGAGAGAGAGAGAATGTTTGAAGCTCTTGGAGCCAGTTCAAACTTTTGGCGGGAAATTTTGGGAGCTGTTCAAGGTGATCTAAAAATAGATATATCACGGTCATCAACATTCTTAGAAATCTAAAAATAGAATCAGTTCATGGTGGGGGAAAACAACAATGTTTCAAGGTTGGTGGTTTTCAAGGACACACACACACACACACGTACTCATACACATATGTATAACAAAAGGCGGGTGCGCGATTCAGTAAATAGGAATTAACAGATATGAAAGTAGTAGTAGTAGGACGCACGATAAGAAGAGAAAGTAAAGAAAGTATTGATGAGAGAAAGAAAGAAGAGGATGGAGAATTTACTAAAGACATTAAAAGAAACAAAACTGGATTTGGAATGTTACGAAATGAAAAGAGAAATGAAAACCTTCAGCTTAGCGAGGCAGGGGGAATGTGAAATTAGATTTTGATCTTTTAAAAATTAGCTTGCAATAAACATGTTTATCTGGATTTTTTATAATTCCTACTAGAGATTCATACTTAAAATTATTTTGGAGCGTAATAATTTACTCTAAATGTTATTGTAGAAAAAAAAACGTTTGAATTTATGAATACATGGATTCATTCCCTCGAAAAATGCATTTTGTTTGTTTGATATAAAAAAAATAATTCGTAACTGTTAAATAATGTTCATAATTTTTTTACTAATATCAGTGTGCGAAATGCCAGTTTCTTTCATCGCAGACTATTTTTGACGTTGCACATGGTAACTAGCGCAAACTATTTTACACACTAGGGCGTAAAATAATTTGCGTGAATCTATCACTTGAATAGAAAAATACTCAAATGTACTTTTAATTTAACGAAAACTGACAAATACTAGGTAAGATAATATAGTTTTTTTACCAATACTGCTACTTTTAGAAAATATTGTACCAATACGATGGAGTATTCTACATTCATACATAATTACGTTTCATTTAGAGTATGAAAGGTGAATACAAAGAACAGCTTTATTCGTAACTCGCTATGAATGCAAAAGTTTTGTACCTTTGCACATTAGTATACACAGGAAAAAAAACGTTTCACATTTTTTTTAAATGAAAATTTTTTTTTAATGAAAATTCTTATTAATAAATGTGGGGACAATAGTGTCAGCTATAAAAATGAAAGATGCAATTACATTTCACTGTATAGGTACTTTATCAATATTTAAAAACTTATAAATACGCTCTAAAAAGAGAAGTCTTTCATGTCCCTTATACGGGAGTATACAAACGTTTGAAATTATACAAAAATTACAATTTTACAGCTTGTTACCCTACACCTTCTTTATCAAAATCTTCGTTAAAAAAATTGTGTAAACCATTAAAAGGCATTAATATTTACATTTCTAATAAATGTGTATGCGTGCTCCGCAGTATTCTAGGTTATAAAAAACGCAAACGCAACGTGAGGCTAATTGAACAATCATTAGCATTACTTTATTGCAGGTCGAGTACTTAATGTATGAAAATAATGCTGAGTCGTTTGAAATACTAATAGGAAACCACCGTTACAAAAAAGAGGTTGCATAGTTATTTAAAAAATTGAAATCAAAATTATTTCATTTCTTTTATTTTCAATTTTGTAGGTTGGAAGGTAGTGTGGTGTTACACACCAGATATTTTTTTTTGATGAAACTATTCTTTTAATTATTATTATCATGAACTGATGTAGTTCATACATAAAACTTTTTAAAAATGTTTATGTTTTAAACATTAATAAAAAATTTTTAAATAGAAGTAGTAGTTGTAACTTGTACAAAATGTTCACGAGTGCTTTCTAAAATAAAGGTACTCCATTCAAAGCGCTGTATATAATGTATTCCTTTTACCAGAGAATGTAAGTTAAGTTAATTTGAAATAAATTCGTACGTTTTACTTTATTTATTTACACTTGTTGAATATCTTCCACGCGCTTTGAGTTGATTATTTTTTTTATATCCGTTTGCAGTAGTAACTGCTTGATATCCCCCATTTTTTAGGTAACGTTAACAGATTTTTCAGGTATATAGTTGTTAAAGTATGAATATTCATGCATTCATTTATTATCTAGTAATGGTAGTCATGATGGATTCAACTAATAAAAAATCTAAACTATCATTCAAGAAGAAATGTAATATATTGCATGATACCTTGGTGCCATGTTCTAGCCAGCAGCAGCTATCGGCACCTTCAATTGAAAATACTCAAACTATCTTCATCAGAGATAGTGATGTCGAGGATGACATCTCGCTATATTGAAAAGTATACGTTACTTAATTTAGTTCTCATTTACTGGTTATTCCATTACTATTTTTTCAGCATTACGCCCGCAACGACTATAATAGCAACTCCAGTACAATATGGAGGGAAAAATTTGACGCTAATCGCTGAGGAGGATGCCGGAACACATTTTCCTAGTACCTTGGAACAGTTTAAAATTAAAAGTGTTAAGTCGTTGCGTCAAATTTTAAACGTGTATATACAAAGTGAAGTGTCTCGTGTGGAGAGCATAAGTGTCGAATTAGCATAAGCTACAAATAACTTAGAGAAAATAAGACGGGATATAAGAAATGTCGAAAACGTGTTACAGACACTAGACAATTTAGGTGTGTAAGGTAGTTTTTTTTTTAATTTATGAATACGTAGTGTTGTCGGTCAAGAATTCATGAAAAAAATTGTGAAGTGATTGTAATAATTTTATAGGGGAAATGTGATAAAATATAATTAACTTGCAAAAACATGCTTCATACATTTTAGATGTTTGTTCATTGTTTGTAATTTCTCTGTTGTTTTCTTTTAATTCGTATATGTAGTGTAATCACATATAAAACAACGGTCAAGAATTCAAGAAAAGAATTGTGATGTGAATTTTTTTTGTAATTTCTCCGTAGTTTTTTAATTTTGAAGATGTATAGAAAGGTCAAGAATTTTTAAGAAGAAAAATTGTGATGTGATTGTAATAAATTTTTTTATGAAAAATGTGTGATAAGATTATAACTAACGCGTAAATCATGTTTCATACATTTAGATGTTTGTTCATTTTTTTACTGCTGTTAACAGTGAATTTTTTGAAAACGAGTTATTTTTTGGAAACTAGTTACAGATACTAGACAATTTATGGCTACTATTACTAGATAATGAATGAATGAGTATTCATTGTAACTAATTATTGAAATGCCCTAATAAAAAAAAAATTTAATTTCTCTTTTTACTTCTATTACTTGTGGTAAAAATATTTCTAGGATCCTTCAACCGTTTCAAGAATGCTAAAGGTGAAGTGATGAGCTAGATTATGAAAAAAAATCATTTTCGAAAAACATTAAAATATATTGTTAATAAAATGCTAGTATAAAAAGGATTATAAGTTTGACATTAATATATTTTTTATCTAAACAAATCTAAGCCTATCAAAAAAAAACTATTTTAAACATAAACTAACACTAATTAACAAAAAAAAAAAAAATAATAAACTAAAACTTAAACATCTAAATTCTCTAACGTATGTAACACTTTTTGTGTATCATGAATGTTTTGGCGCACTAGGGGATCATTGGCTTCCGTTAGCCTCTGTACTTTAGCCACTGCCGATATCATAAAATTCTTGCATCGGGAGTGGTTTTAAGTGAGAGTTTTTTTGCTACAGGTGGTTGCACCAAAACATTGTGCAAGATATTTGCCTTATTCTTGCTGAAGGATAATTTTGTTCTCTTACTGCTTGAAGCCATTATGTATAAATGTTACAATAAAATTTTTAGATTATATATAATATATATATATATATATATATATATATATATATATATATATATATATATATATATATATATATATACAGGGTGGCGCATTAGTGTGACAAAGTCCCATATCTCCTTTATTTAAAGAGATACAAAAAAAATTAAATACAAAAGTTCTAAGATATGTTCTGGTGCATATTCCCAAAATATCTTTAATTATACAGGGTAGATAATACAAGCTTAGAAGTAATTTCTATTTTTTAAATAGAAAACCCTATATATTATTACATATTTAGATTCTACATACAATTTTAGACACATTTTATGTGTCCTATAACTAAGTCTAACCGTTTTTGACAAATTTCAAATGTTTTGTCAAAAATGACGTTTGCAGGCCAAAACATAGGTGGAAATCTTTTCTAAACGAAGCCTGTATCAATTAGTTATGATTGGTTTCCCTGGAAATGGACTGTATTGATATTTTTGTAATACATTCATACAGGGTGATCAAAAATCGACAATAAAAGTAGATTCAAAAAAACCTTTAAAGTCATTTTCTTTAATGGAAACCCCCTATTTTTAAATTCTATCTTATTTAGCATTAAAAATAAGGGTGACTTTGTATAAGAGTGTATATTCCAAAAAATTGTAGTTTTTGAAATAATGACAATTTAACATTTTTTTATTGTAAAAAGGCTATACGGCTTTCAAGTTTTCTTGTTAGTTGGCCGTGACGGCGGGGCGTGGCATATAAAAATAGTAGAGATCATCAGAAACGTCATTATTTATTGTCAGTTGATAATTTGTGTGACGCATTAGTGTATTTTATAGCAAATTGATTTAAAACTTGAATTAAAATTGTAAATAATGAATTTTTCGCAAGCCGAGATGTTTGATACGATTTTTGTTTTGGGAGCTAGTGATAAGAATACGTTCTTAGCAAGAAGACTGTATCAACAACGGTTTCCAGAAAGACGTCAACCTGAAAGAAGCGCATTTGAAAAGCTTTTGGAGCGTTTTGAAAGAACTGGCAATGTGTTATATGAAGAAAATACTAGAAAAAAACAGACTGAGGAAAATCAATTAAATGTACTATTAACAGTTACCCAAAATACATATATTGGACAACGACCCATTTCTCAGAAGGTTGGTGTTGAACGACGTACGGTACAGCGGATATTGAAGTCTCAAAAAATGCACCCCTATCACATTCAACTACTTCAAGAGTTGGTTCCTGAAGATTATCAAAGACGACTGGAATTTTGTCAATGGGCTCATAACAAAATAAACCAACAAAGAAATTTTGTTCATTTGATTTTATTTACAGATGAGGCCACATTTCACAGAAACGGAAGTGTAAACAGATACAATTTTCATTACTATTCTACCGAAAATTCACATTTTGTAAGATATACTTCTCAAACTAGATGGTCTATAAATGTTTGGGGAGGTGTTGTCGGTAATCATGTAATTGGACCATATTTTTTTGATCAATGAGTAACAGGGGTAGTATATTTAGACTTTCTGCAAAACCATCTACCTAATTTGTTGCGTCAAGTGCCACAGGATACGCAACAAGAAATGCGGTTTCTTCATGATGGGGCTCCAGTACATCATACAGGTCCGATAACTTTTTTAAATGCTAGATATCCAGAATGTTGGATTGGGAGGGGAGGGCTTGTTGCTTGGCCTGCTAGATCCCCTGATCTTACTAAAATAGACTTTAGCATATAAGGGTACGTCAAAGAGCAGGTTTATAAAATACCGCCTACAACAAAAGAAGAAATGAAGATTAGGATTAGAAACTGTTTTCAAAACATTAGTGTTGAAATGTGTAGAAATTTAAGCAGCGAATTTGAGAGATGTATTGCATTGTGTATTCAAGAAAGAGGCGGACATTTCGAACAACTTATTAGGTAGTACGTATTTGACGTGTTTCTAGTACTTTTATCTGTATAATTAATTACAGGTTTAGTTACATTAGAGGTGTTAAGTTTATGATTAGGATTAGGACATAATTTGTTGAATCAAAAAAATATTGTCTTTACTTTAAGTTCGTTTAATAAAATAATTATTTATATGGGGTTCAATAAATTGTAATATTTCGATCTAAAGTGCTCGATTTTTTTGTTTCGCCGCGCCTTGCCGTTACGGCCAACTAACAACAAAACTTGAAAGCCGTATAGCCTTTTTACAATAAAAAAAATGTTTAATTGTCATTATTTCAAAAACTACAATTTTTTGGAATATACACTCTTATACAAAGTGACCCTTATTTTTAATGCTAAATAAGATAGAATTAAAAAATAGGGGGTTTCCACTAAAAAAAATGACTTAATAGGTTTTTCTGAATCTGCTTTTTATTGTCCATTTTTGATCACCCTGTATGAATGTATTACAAAAATATCAATACAGCCCATTAGAGTAGGTCCCCATTTCCAAGGAAACTAACCATAACTAATTGATAAAGGCTTCGTTTAGAAAAGATTTCCACCTATGTTTTGGCCTGCAAACGTCATTTTTGACAAAAAATTTGAAATTTGTCAAAAACGGTTAGACTTAGGTATAGGACATTATACATAAAATGTGTCTAAAATTGTATGTAGAATCTAAATATATAATAATATATACGGTTTTCTATTTAAAAAAAAATTTAAAATTACTTCGAAGCTTTTATGATCTACCCTGTATAATTAAAAATATTTTTAGAATATGCACCAGAACATATCTTACAACTTTTGTATTTAATTTTCTTTGTATCTCTTTAAATAAAGGAGATATGGGACTTTGTCACACTAATGCGCCGCCCTGTATATATATATATATATATATATATATATATATATATATATATATATATATATATATATAAATCTGTTGGCGTTAGTAAAATTGCTAACAAAAATGTAGGTGGGAGGCACTGACCAGGCAAAGGTTATGAACTCACTCTTCAAGGTCTCAATTTAAAAATAAAAAAATAGAAATTTTAAGGCCATATATTTGACCTTGAATGCGGTTTATATGACTATATAAGCAGGTACAGAGTAGTTTGCACCAGTCAGTGCATTGTGCTTATTATGAGAATCGTCTGCTTGCGATGGACATGCGGACCACATTCGGAAATATAAATGACGACAGAAGTACGTTAAATTTACAGCATAAGTTAATGGAATTTTAGAATGAGATAGTTTGACAACATTCTTAATACGTATTTTCATCGCCTCATTGTAACGTTTACTAGCCATACATTCAGATTTCCTTAAAGCCTCCATATTAGGATCTGAGGTTCTTTTTTGACACATTGTTCAAGACTTATTACAAATCTACGTCTCTTTAAGTTATAAGCAAAAGGAACACAACAACAACTATTAAAGTCTTTATTTTTGTACTTATACAATAAAGTTCCTTAAACCTAACACGTATAATTGTATTTTGCGACACTTGTAACAATATTTGCCAGCAATAAATTTTTTATACACTCTGTACAGTTCAGTAAAATAATTCTAGTTAAAACATACGTAATTCTCATATGGTTGGGGACGTTATTGTTACAAACAAAATGTTACGTTTTTTGTTTTCCCGACTGCACCCAAACTACTCATGAACACATGCATTGTATTTAGCAGTGTTTTAAATTCTTCAATTCGATTTTCTTCTTCGAAATGCTCGTAAAAGCGCTGAAGTATTACGCATTTAAACTCCTCCGTTTCCAACACCATACTTCGTATTCATTATTGTCACATTAATAACTTTATATTTTTTCGATGTCTCCAGGTCACATACATTTTCATAGTGTTTACAATACTTTGCCACGTGTCTAACCATGATATGGCATAAAAAAGGGAAATGGGCTCGACTAAGCTCAGACGTATGGTCGGAAGACTAGCAGAACACTTGGATGTGTGGTTGCTTTGGAGGTATAGCTTAAAATGATGGTAATATGTTTAGATTAAAACCGGATATAAGTAGGCGCCACAAGCTTTAATAAGGAAATACTCAACCAGTGCTGAAAGGAGAGTAAACCCTGTAAAGCCTGAAACAGGATTTACCCAAAAGAGAAATAGAAATGAGTTAACAATTCCCCCGATAATATAATTTTATTGTCGATGTGACAAAAGAATATAAAATTAACATTCAACACCAAAGGCAGTAAGCCCGACGGTACGATATACCTGAATACTTATATAACTATTAAATTTTATATATATATATATATATATATATATATATATATATATATATATATATATATATATATATATATATATACAAGGTGGCGCATTAGTGTGACAAAGTCCCATATCTCCTTTATTTAAAGAGATACAAAAAAAATTAAATACAAAAGTTGTAAGATATGTTCTGGTGCATATTATACACTTATACAGGGTAGATCATAAAAGCTTAGAAGTAATTTGAAATTTTTTTTAAATAGAAAACCCTATATATTATTATATAATATTTAGATTCTACATACAATTTTAGACACATTTTATGTATAATGTCCTATACCTAAGTCTAACCGTTTTTGACAAATTTAAAATTTTTTGTCAAAAATGGCGTTTGCAGGCCAAAACATAGGTGGAAATCTTTTCTAAACGAAGCCTTTCTCAATTAGTTATGGTTGGTTTCCTTGGAAATGGGGACCTACTCTAATGGACTGTATTGATATTTTGTCACACACACACACACACACACACACACACACACACACACAATATATATATATATATATATATATATATATATATATATATATATATATATATGCATACCACAACCAAAGAAACCAATATTTAAATTAAAATTTACAATGGCAAGTGGCAAGCCAGAGCTTGTGTCCACGGAAATTACAATTTCAAATCTCAATTATTAAACAAAAAAAACAAATAAAATTATTATATGTCTCTTCCGGCCGCTGTAAGATCTTACTCGTTCTGAATTGGCCAATTTAACACATAATCACATTACCAAAAGAAAATATTACTAATTAACTTGCTTTCCTTACGCTTCACTCAGTATAAAGCAAAACTCCATTTGTTTTTCAGTAAAGCACTAATGATTTTATATTATATAGCAATAATTGGAAAGCTTATTCGGTCTACAGTAAATAACTACAGTAACAATTAAAAGTAATCAAGAAATTTAGAGTAAGTAAAACTGGCCGGAACAACCTTGTTCACAGGAAAAAGTAATGTACATAACACATAAAGATTACGACACAAAATTAAAAATTCATATGAAATTAAATACTTAACTTTTGCAATAGTTCACCGTACCACAAATAATCGTTACACCCGATATATTTCAATCAAAACAGGAGTTAAATCGTTGGCTGAATGTAGCCACAGAAGGTAGAATTAATTGGGTTAAAATGGAAGCTACATCTTGTTTGGGTGCGGTCTATCAAGTCACTTTTAATGATTCAATTAAAGTTTTACTTGTGATAGAGAGCAAAAATATTCAAAACTGAATTAGTGATATATATATATATATATATATATATATATATATATATATATATATATATATATCGTTAAAAGAATTTTGTGAAAGTGAACTGCTGGAAGCACCTTAAATATATAAATTTCATTAAGAGGTAACAATTGTCAATTATTTGATTACAAAATTAATACCAGTACATTTATTTTCGATGTAGAAATTCACTAAGAATCGCCTAGGTGTATTTGAAATTTGGAAACACAATCGTGTAACCAGGTGATAAAGAAAAGATCTGACCTTTACTGACGAAACTAATTATGTGACTTGCAACCTTCACGTATATGGTTTCGTATGTCAGTAATGCTCTTCCGCCTTCCAGCGATAATCGTGTACTTTGGATATAATGTAACAGTAAAATGTGGGCAGAAAATTTAAGAAGGAATGCCGTTTGAAACGTAGGTAGTACGGGGATACTAAAAGAAGGTAAATATATAAGTATGTTGTTTAATTAATTGTGACCGTTTATACCTCTTATAGGTGACAAACGAGCCGCTAGTGAACATTCAACGTAATTTTGAGTGAGGTGTCTTTATATGTAAATAATTGTATTGAATGCTTTTATATTTCAAAACCTGAAAACGATTTTAATTACAATGAGGTTATCGAAACATGTGCCACTTACCGAAGATGTAGACGAATGAATGATTTTAATTATATCGGCCTCTTAAAAGCGTTAGTAATGCTTTTACTTAACCAAGTATTACTTCAAGTGAGAATTTTCCAAAAAAATGATGCTTCAGCATCCAGAACCAGAAACGAAAAATCCTCTAGAAAATCAACGTCCACTATCAAAGGCGTTCTTAAAAAGGAAGAAAGAAAAATTGGTCAACACCTTAAAAGCAATTTTACGAACTTGAGAAAATTTGTATTTAATCATTGTTGCCAAAAGTTACAATGTGTAATAAAAAATATGTATTTTGTGATTATCTTTTTTTTCTCTATTTGACCCTAATAGATTCCAGGTTCCTTTTTAACTGCTTTATATTAAATGATCCGAAGTCTCAGAGATGTCACTGAATGTTCTAAATTTGACATACTTTTAAGTAAGTAAGTGATGTGTACAGAAGTTACATCCGTTAATTTAAATACAATTACAGATGCGTAAAATTTGCGAAATAGTGAATTGGACGCATTCAACCTAAGAATAAATTGCTGTTTTTAGTAGGTAAATTTGACAAAATGACGAACGTTATCAAAAAAAAAAAGTTTTTCACTTAAACACGTCACAAGGTGCTTTGGTTTAACCTTGCTAATTCCATGTTTAACAATTACAAGTTGCTAACTGAACAACACTGTAGCTTTGAATTTACCCTTCCTTTTTCCTTCTATTTTCTTATTTAACCTTTCATGCTTCTACTTTACCACATATACATTAGCTATCCCTATTTTACACATTCCTTATTACGTCTTGCTAATACGCAGCTTCATCATTTTTGTTTTCATTATATAACCCTCCAAATCGAGTTTTACTTTACTTAACTGTCTTATTAACGTCTCTAATCGCTTCTTTCGCTCCTTCACACTTACTACTTTTTTTTGTTTACTTTCTCTTTCTACCTTACGTACTTCTAGAACTATTTTCGTCATTTTTGCTAATCAACAGTATACTGAATCTTACACACACGCACGTACTTACGTACCCACGCACGCACACATGCACGCACGCGCACACGCATACGCACAAGCACACGCTCACGCACACGATCATGCACACACACACACACACACACACACACGTACACACACACACAGACGCACACACACGTACACAAACACGCGCACGCACACGCACACGCACACGCACACGCACACGCACACGCACACGCACACGCACACGCACACGCACACGCACACGCACACGCACATACACACACAATGAAGACTTTTATACCGAAAGTTTGCATTCTAACCTTACTCAATCATGGTTTCCAAGTCCAGTTTTTTCAAATCCAAAAAGTCATTTTTCACAAGAACGGGCCAGGATTTGCCAAAACTAAATTGAAAACCCCCCTCTAAGAATTGACCAATACGAGAACCACTTACCCTTGACCTACTTTTTTGCATAAACAACAACCTTCATATTTCCATGAACTGATTCTATGTTTAGATTTCTAAGAATTGTAATATGATACACTTCGGATCAATAAACTTTAACCATGAGCATGTATTTCTTAGAAATGTAATATGATACCCCTCACGAACTGATTCTATGTTTAGATTTCTAAGAATATGACAACCCTGCAGATAAATAAACTTTGACCTTGAAAATTGATTTCTATGAAATTGTAATCTATCAATAAATTTTGACTTTTCAGAGGTTGGTTCAATTTAGCCTCAGCCACGGTGAATGACTTGTTTTCTGTGGGAAAATGACTACTGCTTCTAGGAGACGGTTACCTGTGTTGGGAAACAGATCCTTGTTTTTGGGAAACCACTATCTGTAATCGGAAAATGAAGCTTTGACATTCATAGCTACCCCTGCAGGTCAATATTCTTTCAGATTGAGCACTCTATTTGTAGATTTCTAAGAATTGTAATATGCCATTTGACCTTGATCTACTTTTTAGCATAGACAACAACAACCTGTCATTCTTCTTGTTTCAATAAACTGATTCTATTTTTATATTTCTAATCAGTTCGTGCTGTTTACTCTAAAAAGTAGGTCAAGCTTAAGTGGTTCTCGTATTGGCTAAATTGAGTCAAGCTGTCCAAGGTCAAATTAGTTCGGAAATAGCAAATAAACGTTGACGGAAATAATCCGCTTCCCTAAGACAGATAGCTGTTTAACAAAACAGGTATCTGTTTTTCAAATACAGGTAGCGGTTTCCCACAGGTATCTGTTTGCAACCACAGGTAACCGAACCGTTTCCCAGAAGCGGTAGTCGTTTCCGCACAGAAAACAAGTCACAAGAAATCTAAAATAGAACCAGCGCGTGGAAAGATGAATAATGATAGGTTGTTGTCTATGTTAAAAGTAGGTCAAGATTCAATTGTTCACGTATTGGGTAAATTGAATCAAGCTCTTCAAGGTCAAGTTTTTTTGGAAATAACAAATAAGCGTTCCTATTGCTCAATTCCAACCACAGAATCAGTTCGCGGAAACAAGAAGAATGATAGTGTTGTCCATGCTAAAATGTATAGCAAGGTTAGATAGTATAATATAGTATAATAATAAAAAGATTTACATACTACTACGGTCCTAGCCACCAGGATGAGGTAGTTTCCCCGAGAACCGGTTGCGTTTCCCAAAGACAGATACCCGTTTCCAAAAATAGGTATCTGTTTCTCAAATACAGGTAACGGTTTCCCTAAAACAGGGATCGTCCCAACACAGGTAACTGTTTCCCAGAAGCGGCAATCGTGTCTCCACAGAAAAAAGTCAAATAGCTTATCTTTTTTGGGTTCTTAATGGTGTATTTTAAATTACACAATCTAAACGTTTCGATAACAATTACAGTTATTTTCATCAGTAGTAATATTTACTAACATTGTTAAAGATGTTGAAAACAATTTTGTCAAAGTAAAAACATTTTGACGAAGATAGCTGTAAGTGTTATAGAAACGTTTAGATTGTATAATTTAAAATACACCATTAAAAACCCAAAAAAGATAAGTATTTTATTATATGTGATAATGGTGAAAGTTTACATTTTCATAAAGTCAAATAGCTCATTCACTTTAGCTAAGGCTAAATTGAACCAAGCTCTGCAAGGTGAAAATTTATTGACATTATATTACAATTTCATACAAATCAATTTTCAAGGTCAAAGTTTATTGACCTGCAGGGGTATCATATTCTTAGAAATCTAAACATAGAATCGACGTTCGTCAACAAAACAAATTCCTGGTAGCTCTTTTAGAGTGTTGAGTCCTTCAGGACTGTGGTTCAGCTCACTATTTTGTGGATAAATGATTTAGAACACATTCACGATAAACGAGTTTTATTAAACAATACTAGTGTAAAATAAAATTAATACTAATTATGAATAACAAGTAAACAAAAAAGGACTCCCCGTAAATAATAAAAAGCAAATAAAATGTGATTCTGGATACCCTTTCGGATCGAAACGGCACTGTCCAATTTACACTCCTCTGGATGCGCCCGATCTGTTCACAACTGAAATTATACGGATTAATTGCAACAGGTGTTTTTCAAATTTAATTGATAACAGAAATGTTAATTATTTCGGTAGTTATTAACGATGTGTATTGTGTCTCTGGGGTATTGGAAACAGAATTAATTTGGTGTGGAAGTCAGGTGAGTATAATTTAAATAATTTTATGTAAATACAACAGGTGTTTGTCACATGGACCAGGAGGGATGAAAAGTTATAGCTTGTAACTTGGGGTGTGATATATAGGGTAGATAATGAGGGGCGTATAGTTATGTGTACGGTAAAGATAGGGAATTACTATATTAGAATTGAAGTCCTAGAATGAGAGTTCGGGCAGAAACTCCGTTCACCTTCTATCTGGATGTGACCATGGTTTGGGTTTGATCATTTCTCAGAGAGATGACTATTTGTTTGGGGCCTTAACCTCCGTTGAAATATTGATGTCTCTATTTGTAATTTAAAAACCCATACCGGTGCAAAGCAATCCAATAGTGATAGTTTAAATTACAATCTTTTTTTTAAATTCTGTTTCTCTTTTGTGGCGGAGCAATGAATTTATAGAAGAGATCTTAAGGGACGCACTAGGTGATAATACGGGGTAGTACCTACGGCAAATCACGTACAACGCACCTGTGACAAATTTATATCCCTAGCTCGGTGGTACAAACAGCCAAGCTTGTTTAATATAAATGTGCTTCCGATAATGTAGTTCGAAGTAGAGGAGCGGATTTATGGATGTCTGGGGAATGTTGGGGATGGTTGTGTGGTGATACAGGGGGTGGATTTGGTGGTGAGGGTGAAATTAGTAAAGATGGTTGGGAAGGTTGGTGGCTGGTCAGGTGGGTGTGTCGTATGAAGTAAATATGAATATAAATAAGTATGTAAACGTCTGGTTAGGTGAGAATGGTATAAATAAGTAAAGGTAGGGGTAGGAATATAATTAAGGGGTAGGTTTATATCTGGTCTGGTAAATAAATGCAAAATAGGTCTGGTTTGTACAAAGTAAGTAAGAATACTCTCATTAGTTTGGCTGGGGATCTGGTATATATAGGGGTACTTGGAGAGTGGGAAATAGGATAACAACTGATAACATTTTTAAATAATGTAATAGTACAGTTGTGGAAACAATTTGGAAATAAGGATTGATATAATTTATTTCTAGGAATGGAAAATTTGTAAGGATTCAGGCAGGATCATTACAAGCTCGTGAGAGGTATCATATTATATTTTTAAGAAATACATGTTCAAGGTTAAAGTTTATTGATCCGAAGGGTGTCGTATTAAAAATAAATGACTTTTGTAACTGGATTTGCGCATGCGCGGGTGAATACCAAGGTCACCTGCAATTCTTAGAAATGTATAAAAATAGAATCAGACTATGGAAACAAGAGAATGACTGGGTGTCTACGCTAAAAAGTAGACCAAGATCAAATGGTATACTACAATTCTTAGAAATCGAAAAACAGAGCGCTCGATCTGAAAGATGGTGGTGGTGGAAATTTCAAGATCACTAAGCAATTCTTACAATTCGCTCGAGTTAAGGCTGTGTGTGTGTGTGTGTGTGTGTGCGTGTGTGTGTGTGTCGTGCGTGCGTGCGTGCGTGCGTGCGTGCGTCCGTGCGTGCGTGCGTGCGTGTGTGTGCGAGGGGTGCGTGCGTGCGTGCGTGCGTGCGTGTGTGCGTGTGCGTGCGTGCGTGCGTGCGTGCGTGCGTCCGTGCGTGCGTGCGTGCGTGCGTGTGCGCGTGCGTGTGCGCGTGCGTGTGCGCGTGCGTGTGCGCGTGCGTGTGCGCGTGCGAGTGCGCGTGCGAGTGCGCGTGCGAGTGTGCGTGCGAGTGTGCGTGCGAGTGTGCGTGCGAGTGTGAGTGTGAGTGTGCGCGTGCGCGTGCACGTGCGCGTGCGTGTGTGTGTGTGCGTGTGCGTGCGCGTGTGCGTGCGCGTGCGCGTGCGCGTGCGTGTGTGTTAATTCCTAGAAATCAAGTTTCATCTGCAGGGGTATCCATGTATTGAAGTTAGTCAAGGATAAATAAAAAAATTAGAAGGGTAATATGTGGACGTGCTACGCACCGGACTCATGGAACACAGCTGTAGATGCACGTATGGCCGTGGAACGTTTACTTCAAATTTTGACGGCATTGGCATTTGATGCTGATCATGAGGCAGCATATGGTTTAGGACGCTTTTATACAGAGGAGGACTGTCATACACTTGCAAAGAAACATGAAAATGGTGTAAAATTATGAGAAAAGTATAAGGGTAGATATTGTTTGACTTGTTTAATACAAAAGTTAAGTGCGGCACAACTATAAGAGTTTACTTTAGATTTGAAGGAGTAGTAACTTAGGGATACCAGTGAAGATGAAGAGGGAGAAGAAGAGGAATACGACGGGTAGTAGTCAGTTACTAATTATATTTTTTCGATTAGAAAAAGATGTATAATTAAAAAATAAAGACTTTATTTGTTGTTGTGTTCTTTTTCAATATAGAAGAAGAGGAATATAAGTGGTGTTAGTCAGTTATTAATTATATTTATATTATATGGTTGAAAAGTGTTTACTGTGGGATCCAGAAATTTGAGCATAGACTTATGAGAATTATAATCCTTTGTATACTAACACTTTATTTCATGTTAAGGGTTATATTTTTTTTAATTAACAATATATTTAAGTGTTTTTCGAAAATTATTTTTTTCATCATCTAGTTCATCACTTCACCTTTAGCGTTCTTGAAACGGTTAAAGTATCCTAGGTATACCTTTACCACAAGTAAAAGAAGTAAAAAGAGAAATAAAAAATTCTTTATTCTAACATTTCAATAATTGGTTACAATGAACACTCATTCATTCAACTCTAGCAATAGTAGCTGCCCATTCATCAGTTTTGGTATCATAGTGGATTCCATAAGTATGATCAATAGCACCTTCAACATCCCTGATAATCCGTTCAACGTATATACGAGGTAATTCATTGTATTGCTCGAAAAATTCAAAAATGGGGGATAGTGTAAGTAAATAAATAGTTACAACTACTAATTCTATTTAAAATAATCATAAATACTGTTTTTCAATTGAATGGCACCTTTTTATTAATATTTAAAACATAAACATTTTTAAAAAGTTTTATGTATAGAACCACATCACTTTATGATACATTATTAAAAGAATAGTTGCATAAAAGAATATATCTGGTGTGTAACATCACACTACCTTCCAATCTACAAAATTGAAATTATAAGAAATGAAACAACTTTGATTTCAATGTTTTAATTAACTATGCAATGTCTTTTTTGTATTATAAGTGTTTTGTAACTGTGGTTTCCTATTAGTGGAGTTGATCGGCCTATTTATACAGTTTTTGCTTTTTGAGCGCGACGTTTCGGTAGCGGACTCTGCTTCCGTCATCAGGCTTAGTCTTGAGAAGGACTGTTTTCGCACTGGAGTTATATATAATTTTTTTCCAAGCACTTGACTACTATCATATTCGAACTTGCTAACTTTCTCGACACCTTTACCGCTGAGCCACTGAGTAATCCTACACACACACACACACACACACACACATATATATATATATATATATATATATATATATATATATATATATATATATATATGAAACTTTTTGGTGGTTGCGCAGAAGTTTATGGCGTATGTTGCGCCGTAACTTCGTGCGCAGGTGTATTGCGCTTAAGCTCTTCGCGCATTATTGGAATTCACATGGGTTTCTACACTAGCTTGGCTTATTGGATTTCCTGCTAGTGCGATGTATGTGTTTTCTTTGAGTTTCCGACGGGTTGTGTTCTCGCCCTTTGCCACTATCTGTATGTCATCCCATTGGATGCGGTGGTCTTCGTTCCAGATATGTTCGGCGATTCTTGATCTTTCAGTTTCGCCCTTGCCGACGTTTTTTTATGTTCCGCCGTTCTCACTTTGAGTGGTCTACTTCCCTCTCCTATGTATGCCCTGCCGCATTCGCATGGCAGGTTCCATACACAATTCTTGGAATACAATGAAGATGAAGATCAGGATTCCTAGAATTTTGTATACAACCTACCATGCGAATGCGGCAGAGCATGCATAGGAGAGAGCAGTAGACGAGATAAAGTGAGAACGCAGGAACACAAAAACAACGTCCTCAAGGACGAAACAGAAAGATCAAGAATCGTCGAACATATCGAAACGAAGACCGCCGCATCCAATGGGATAACGTACACATAGTGGCAAAGGACGAGAACACAACTCGTCGGAAGCTTAAAGAAGCCACATACATTTACTAACCCCATCCATTGATGTGCTGATAATAACACTCTTCACTGTAGTTCATCTCAGTCTACTCATAGTGATAATCCACCTTCTATGTCAAATCAAGAAATTAAAGCTAAAATGGCAAATTCAATCAATAAAGACATTCAACGTATTCTCGAATGGGGAAGCAATTATCTAGTTAAACTTAATGCTAACAAAACTCAGTGTTGCCTTGTGTCCGCCAAAAAAGATCGATCATTTCCTATTGTAAGTATGAATGGTTCAGTTCTTAAGTTTTCAGACCCTATTACTCTGTTGGGTATGAATGTATCTTCAAATCTCTCATGGGTTGACCATCTTCTATCAGATACCAAAACAGCTGCTCGTAAAAGAGGCTTTTTGTACAGATCTAAGCAATACTTCACCTATCGACAACTCCTTCTGCTGTATAAGGCTCAAATTCGGCCTCATCTGGAATATAATTCTCACCTCTGGGTTAGTGCTCCCCCGCTCTCGATATTGTTGATCGTATTCAAAAGAGAGCGATTAGGCTTATAAATGACCCGTCCTTAACTTCTCACATACAGTCCCTTGAGCATAGAAGGATGGTTTCAGTTCTTTTTTTGTATTATCGTTATTACAACGCCTATTGTGCTGCTGAATTATATTATTTGATACCATCTCGGGCTATCTTTGCGAGAAACACTCGGTTCGCTCATTCACATCATCAGTATGCAGTACAAATCTCCACTTGTCGTACCAAACGGGCGCAATCCACATTTTTCTACACGGCTTCTAAACTCTGGAATGATCTCCCTAGTTCCTGTTTTCCTCTCACTTATGATATGAGAAAATTTAAGGTAGCTGTTCATAGGCATCTATTGGAAATTCATTATACCTCTATCCATCCTCCTAAGTGTTCCTGAGTGCTTTAGCACGATAGGCCAAATTTAGCCTGTTCAGGTCCACAATAAAAAAAATACATCGCACTAGCAGTTCTAAAAAATATATATTGGATTACTCAGTGGCTCAGCGGTAAAGGTGTCAGACTAGTAAGTGAAAGGTACTAAGTTCGAATCTGAGAGTAGTCAAGTGCGAAAACAGTCCTTCTCAGGACTAAGCCTGATGACGGAAGCAAAGAGTCCGCTTCCGAAACATTGCGCTCAAAAAGCAGAAACTGTGGTAATAGGCCGATCAACTCAATCAACCTTTGTCTTATATGTTCACAATGAAAACAAGCAACATTGTTAAAACAAAAACAATAATCTATGTCAGAATGGCGTTTAAAACATGTCAGATAGACATTCATAGACATAAATACATGTAAGGTAAAACAAATCCTATCGATAATACATCTTTAAAAACTACGTGCACACTTTTTCTTATAAAATCGTTATTCGGATAATGAAAAAAATTGAACTAATGCTTACATTTTACTTTAGGAATTTTTTTACCGCTAAATCATACGTCCCACCAAAAAATTTCATAGAACATAATTAATCGATAAGTATAAGGTCTATGTCCGGGTATTTTTATATCTTCGAAATATGCAGCTGTTTTAGATATATTTGATAAAAACTAAAAACTGACCCTAATAAACCCCCCCTCACCGCCGCTGGATTTTTCCCAAAATCTAATCAGCTTTAAGCCAAATGAAAACAAGCTTAAATACAAAATTTAAAGTACGTAGGTATTTTCGATCTGGACCTATCGTGGATTTGGAATTTTTTATATAAATTTCAAACGTTTGCATACTCCCTCCGTATAAAATACATAAACGAGTTCTATTTTTAGAGAGTATTTATAAGTTGTAATGTAATTGCATCTTTCATTTTTTATAGCTGACACTATTATCCCCATAAAATTAGTTATCATTATTTATTTCTAAAAGATGTTTTCATTGTTTGAAAGAAAAACTAAAATCGACATCATTTCTTTCAGTTGAATCTAAAATTGTTTATAAAGCTACATCAGTTTATGACACATTTATTAAAAAAACAGTTTCATTAAAAAAAAAATTCAAAATTTTTTTTTTGCGTGACTAACAAACGTATAAAACGTATAAAGCTTTTGCATTCATAGTGAGATACGAATAAAGCTTTTCTTTGTATTTCGCCTTTCATACTCTAAATGAAACGTAATTATGTATGAATGTAGAACAATCCATCGTATTTGTACCATATTTTCTACAAAGTGCAATGTACTGTGTGCATTTAATGTAATTTTGGAAAATGAATCTACCTCATTTTCTATGAAAGAGACTGTTTTTTTTTTAATTTAAAACCCTTTAGTTTATTGTATTTTTGAAAGTAATACCTGAATCAACACGTGAACTTGATTCAGTCAAATTCCAAGAATTTCTTGGACGATAAATTTTAAAATAGCTCCAGCATCATGAATAATGCTTTTCTTTGTATTTCACCTTTAATTATATATGCAGAACAATCTTTCTTTACCCTGTAAAAAATAATTTTTTAAGTATGAAACTTCTGGTAAAAAAGTTAAAAGAAAATTTTATACGTCAAAACAATCCAGATAAAATAGTTATTTTTGTATTAAGTGTTCAAAATGAGTGCTTTGTAAATAGCACACCAGAGTGTTAATTCATTTCAAATTTTAAATTGAATTTTACCACGAAATGCAAACAAATTTTTTCTATAACTCTTATATTTGAAAATTTCTTTGAACATAGTTAAATAATTCAAACGAATCGTCCCGTTTCCTAAATGTTGCAACATAAATCGTATCCATGGAGACGTCATGTTTAACTATACTAGTTTTATTAATATCAATATTATACATGAAAAAGTATAGCTACATATTTGTATTACAGTTTGCTATATTAGTAGTAGTATTGGTAAAATAAACTGTATTCCCTTACTTAGTATTTGTTAGTTTTCGTTAAATTAAAAGTATCATTTGAGTATCTTTTAATTCAAGTGATTGATTCTTGCAATTTATTTTGCGCCCTAGTGTTTGCAATTAAAAAACTGACATTTCGCACACTGACAGTAAAAAAATATAAACATTTTTTGACAGTTATAGAAAATAATTTTGTAAGAATGAAGCCTCTGGTAAATAATCCAGATAAATTTTTTTTTTATTTCAAACAAAAAATGCATTTTTCGAGGGAATGAAATCGTGTATTATTAATTCAAACGTTTTTTTTTTATAACATTCAGAGTAAATTATACCCCAAAATAATTTTAAGTATGAACCTCTCGTAGGAATTATAAAAACAATCCAGATAAAAAATTTTATTTGAAATCAATTTTTGAAAGATCAAACATCTAATTTCACATCCCCCCTGCATCGCTAAGCTGAAGGTCCTTCATTTTGCTTTTCATTTCATAACATTCTAAATCCAGTTTTATTTCTTTTAATGTCTTTAGTAAATCCTTCAACCTCTTCTTTCCTTCTCTCATCAATACTTCCTTTTCGTTTCTTTCTATTCTTATCATGCGTACTACTACTACTTTCATTTCTGCTAACTCTGATTTACTGAATCGCGCATCCGCCTTTTATTATACATCTGTGTGTGTCCGCGTTTATCCTTGAAAACCACCAACCTTGAAATATTCTTGTTTCCCCCCAAACATGAACCGATTCTATTTTTAGATTTCTAATAATTTCAATACTATGACCTTGACATATCTCTTTTTGGATCACCTTGAACAACTGCAAACATTTTTCGCCAAAAGTTTGAACTGCTCCAAACATGATGACATATCTATTTTTAGATTCTATCCTCTGATTCTGTTTTTAGATTTTTAAGGATTGCGATATGATGATGAACAGATTCTATTTTTAGATTTCTAAGAACGAGACCAAAGTAGTTGAAGCATAGCTCCCAGTCATTTACGAGCAGTCACAGTTAAGAGCATCGTAGCAAAAACAAAAGTGGGACGAAAGGTACACTAACGGATATTCAACGAATACGTAAAGAAAACGAAGAGAACGGAAGACGAGAAGAGAGAGCTAAAAATAAGGTAATATATATAATAAACAGTATTTAATTTTCGTATGTTCAGCCTGAAAGAAAGATTCTAATTACAATGGAGTTGAACAACACAGAGTGAACTTACCCCTTTTGTGCAAGTAACATTTTTTTACATCCGCGTCAATAGCGATTATATTACTTTACAAAGCAAAGAAATATTTTATTTGAAAAATTCTCCTTAAAGATGGTGAAATACCGAATAAATAGCAACAAGAGAAATTTTCTAAAATGTAATCACATCACACAAAATGGCTGTTTTAGAAAGAAGCACACCTTCAGAAAAGGTATTCAACAGAATTTTCTTCAAACTTGTTATACAAATGTTGTCCATATGTGTATTTCCAATCAAACATTTCACTAATATGTAATTATTTAATGGTATTACCATCTAGTGATGATTCAGCAAAGTAACAGATATCTGTAAGTAGATGATGTAAAACTGAGCAGAACCCACGAACACCGCATAGATGGCGTTATATGAACTTATATAAAATAAGAAAGGTAAATCGAAAAAGACACAATTTAATTAATTCCGAGTTATAACGTAAATGGTAAAGGCAGTAAATACAGAAAATCTAGATCATTATGGTAGAGAAATAAGTAACGAGTAACCATTAAATCACAACACTAAGTGTTCAATTCACAGATACTTATTTAGTTAATTTATAGGAACAGTAATCAAAGAAAAGACCCGATATCGACCCGAAAAAGATACTATATCGATTTTTGCACGTTACAATATGCTGCGTGAAGGCTACCCTAGAAAGGAAAATGTAAATCCGAGAACGGCATTCTAAGTCGACGTCGCTTGGTGTACATGCTACTAGAGAATTACCATAGAAAGGAAAATGTGAAACGATAGGCCAGAAGGGTGCAATAATTTTCGGTTTGAAATGAACCAGAGAACGGAATTCTAAGTCGACGGTGCCTGCAGTACATTTAGCATACGCTATCAAATATTTACCTTAAAAAGCAACTTGTGAATGGTAAGTTAGAAGGGTGCATTTTATATTTTATTTTTCTGTAAAAGGTGTTTTAGCCTAAACGAACTCTGGTGTAAATGTAGTTATTTGTTAATACTTAACTATTTTGAACGATATTATGTGTCATGGCATTGATATTCCTTAATGTCTTATTTATTTTACTAACGCATGCACGCATATGGGTTTTTCGTTGCTGTTTTCTCAAAGGTTATAATAGTACGGTTAGCAACTCTGTTAACACATCCAAAAACATATGAATACGCAGTTGTGAAATAATTTAACGAACTTAATCTAAATATGAGGCATTTATGACTGTAAAGACTAGTTAAGCTAATATTTCTTAGCTAAAAGCAATATTTCTTAGATATTAAAATACTTTTCTTTTTTGGGTTTTGTATGGTGTATTTGCATATTTAAGTTATACAATTTAAATGTTTCCATAGCACTTAAAGTTATATTCGTCAGTAATAACATTATCTTTCAAAATTGTAATTAGTGTTATTAAAACCATTTTGTGAAATTTAAAAAATTGAAAACGTAAACATTGGCCTGTTATTAATATCACAGTTGGATAAATGCATAATGCCAACTATGTCATCTAAATAACTAGGTAATTAATAAATTAAGCATTGTGAAACTGTCTGGAAGATGACAAATCAGAACATCATAACGAAGGCTAACAGTGAAAAATGTCAAACCCAAAGATCAAAATTTAACAAGTTATGATGTAAATGTAAAGTTGTGAAAAACTTTAATTTGAAATTGATAATAGCATTCACAAATAGAAATTCGACATCAATTACAATATTCCAGTCAAATCTAGTAGAAACATAGCTCTGTTAATAAATGCAAGTGTTATTTAACAATCAAAACATAATATAGTACGTTTTATGTAATTTTTAATTCTGATTTTAATTTCTACTTATGTTAAATTATAGGGCTGCGGTAATTTAATATATAATTGATAAAGCATTTATTTCAAGGTAATAAAATTATGATTTACTTTAAAGTAATAATAACATTGGGTGGTCAAGGAAATAGGAATAGAAATGTTGCGCGATGCTAGTAAAAATAAATGATAGAAAGGAAGATGTTTTGACGGGTAAAATATCTGTTAGTGTACATATTTCATGTCAGAAAAGTTACGCAAATGAAAGAATTATAGCTGCTCACCTGAAGAAAACTACTGAATCAAGCACATTTTTAGAAAAATTAAGCTCATTCTCTGGGTATTTTATTTCAAAACATAACTAATAAAAAATTGGAGGAATTGATTGTTGTATTTTAAAAGGTACCACGGTCTAGCTCAGTGAGGTATAAACTTATGAAACTTACGGTAATAGAGAACTCATTGATTTTCAGGTGTGAGGAATTCAGAGATTTATCCGTATAATCAATATTAACATTTGTTTGTTGTCGGACGCCACTCAATTTATACGTTTAATAATTCAAATAATTGTGAAAGTTGTACCTTATTAACGTAGGTAATCTAAATAACAATACACAATTGTAGTTATATCTATATTTAAGTAAAACAATATGTCTGAATAATTTCAGCATAAAATAACTCAAACGATTTACGACTTTAAATAATTACTAAATCAATGCAACTATATAAGCTTATCATCTGATTTTACTTAAAATTCAAAATGTAATATGATCACCACAGTATTCAATCATAAAACGTACTGACCTATGTCAACACATATTACCGGATGATAGGTTATGGACTCAAATGTTTCTATCTTAGAACAGAAATCAGCTGTTCTTTTATAACCGTACCAAAGCAAAACTACACTGATTTAGTATTTACTTAAACTGCACTAAAAGGATAAGTACTTACTTAAACTAAATCCTTTTCCAATTCACAAGACAAACATACGATAATGTAAAGGTAATTTCCATTTGTGTTCAACGTATAAATAATCGAACTGTAGCATACATTAACGTAAGGCAATTTTCCTTAAATGTTCCACCTAAAATAATGGAAATGTAGATTAAACTAACGCAGATTCGAACGACTAAAGAGGCGATATTGACGACGAACGCAGACTATGTATAATAGCATGCGTGATTTATGCAAAAGAACGGTATTTTCTCGTGAAGATGGCATGCATTATCATGCGCCATTTTATGCATTTTTCGTGACGTCATACAGCACACCTTTTGCAAAGGAACGAAATTATTACCATATTGGGGGCCTTGCCAATTCCAGGGCTTTGCCACTGCCAAGGAATTACCCTATTAAATATAATATTTATAAAAATGTAACTAAAGCCTTGTATACATCACAAAAGGGAAGCAAAACTTAAAAAAGAGAACGTAACGAACGATACGGTAGAAGAAACAGAAAGGAAGTGCATTAAGCGTCTTCAATGCGCGTTTGCGCATAAAACAACAAAGAGAGATATCTAAAATATACACAAGGACGTTTGTAATTATGTAGATTTGTGCACACGCACACGTACACGCACAAGCACGCATAAGGACACGCACACGCACACGTACACGGACAAGCACGCATAAGCACACGCACACGCGCACGAACACGCACACGCACACGCACACGCACACGCACACGCACACGCACACACACACGCACACACACACGCACACGAACACGCACACTTACACACACACGCACACGCAGACGCACACGCACACGCACACCCATACGCACACCCACACGCACACGTACACGCACACGCATACGCACACGCACACACACGCACCCACACACGTACACGCACACGCACAAGCAAACGCACACGCACGCGCGCGCACACGCACACGCACACTTTAAATTATAATTAAACCAATAAACCAATGTTTCAATAGCATCATTTTTAATCTCCACAAGATGTTATACATAATCCAACATGCGCCGTAGAAGTATATTTTATTATAACAAAACTAATACCGTTTCATTGAACGGAAACGCCCAGTAAAATATGATAATTAAGTAGTCGACTTAAGATAATTTCAAAATTAGTTAGTTATAATTTCGCGACTATCCTGTAAATATTAGAAATAAGATTCCGCATTAAAATGGTCCAGTAATTAAGTGGAAAACAAATACTCCTCCAGGTACTGTGAATGTATGAAAAGGTCCTAACCTAGAAACTCGTTTGTATATAAACCTATTTGAAGTTTTATTTAGGTTTCATTTTGTTTGATGATAGTATAACGTTACGCTTGTGATAACATAATTGTGTGGTATTTTAAGTTATTCGTGTTATTAAGTTATATATTACATTAATCATTTTGGTGTCTTGAATCCGTTTACACCATGTCCTCGAAAATTAAGCTAAAAACTTTGACAGATTAAGGTAATTGAGAGTATACAAAGTGATTCCGGAAAGGGTTTGGAGAGTGACAATAGTAGTTTTCGCTGTGTAAGCTACGACTCCGTCATGTTGAAACCATGAGTCTTTTCCATAAAGTAATAATGTACGATTTCATTGGCAAAAAACTTTCAATCAAGTTCACGTACCATTGTGGTGCCACAGTCATCATTCGGTTCCATTCAACTTTAAAGAAGGAAGGGCCATTGGCTCCTTTCGAAGACGCTACAGGCTATACAGTTACTGTTTCACTGTGCAGTGGTTTCTGGTGTAGAAAGAGATAACTATTCACAGATCAATAGCAGCAGTTCTGTTTGTTGATATAACGACTAAGATAAAGGTGGGATTCATCAACAGTTTTAGGTATTCGAACAGGTCTTGTGGGTCACACATGCGTCTTCCTTATCGCTGAACCTTTTCAAAGCTATCGCTGTTTTTTTAAATATTTTAATAGTAAATGCACGTTGTCGATTTGAAAATTTCTCTATTCCAACTGAAATGGCGACCTCTCCTACAAACAACGATGTTAACAAAGTTTTGCCAACTTTGATCATTTGCACATAAAAGAGTTACAACTTTAATTTAATATATGTATGGTGTAAGACCCTTTTTGGTAGGTCTTACAAGAATATTCCACTATGTGGATTTAAGTGCTCTTTGGACTAAACTCAGTTGAAGTAGGGATGGGTTTCGGTTGACTCTTATTCTGTTAAATACGTTTTGACACCTCAGGTTTATAACATGTACTAAACACGTTTGTTAAATTTTACAAATTCTTTTTACATATACCGACTTAGCATATTTCAATATATGTACATTTTAACTTAAATATTCAATTTACAATTGTCAGGTACGTGTATTAAAACTAAGAAAGCAATATCCGTAGAAAATAAATAAAAATAAAATATTCTATCGTACAAAACTAAAAATAAAAATAATTCTGGATGGTGGGTAGGCCACCCACTATACCTTTAGGTCCTGCTGGCCATGTATGGACGTGATTTATCCACTTGGGTTCACCACGTGTTTGTATCGCTGGTAGAACTGTAATGAGAATTACGTGTAATAAAAACATAAACAACCAACTGATAGTTTTAAATTTTTCTTGTTTCACCCCTAAGAAGTTTTGATTAATCGATGTGCGGTGTGTGAGTTTTTTTATACAAGGATTGATTATCTTTCAGGTAACTTACTTCCTATAATTTTTTGTTAAAACAAAATTGTTACAATGGGGATTACAGTTGTATCTTTTAGCACGGTTTGTTATTTTGTCTCTATGATATACGGGATCCCGTTTGTCAATTGCAATCAATTTACTTTTAATTGTATTTACAAAGTCACGATGGGTTTTACTGATGCGATTATCGGAAGGTCGTCTTTATCATTCACAGTGGAAACGTCCTTGTACACGGAAGGGTATAAAATCATTCAAAGTGATTTTCAATGAAGTGTTTATAGGGGAAAATTGTTAAATTAAGTTAACCAGGTTTCTCTAAAACACGACTTATTATTTTTCTTTAATGCAAAGTGAAAATATACTAAATTTTAACACAATATTACGATCCGCATAACAACAGCTGTTGATCGGTGATAGTAGGTCAATGTTATTGGTTTCAATGTACTGAATATACGTAACCGAGAATGAAATTAGAGGGGTTTGTAAATTAAGGATCTTTAAATATGGTTAGGGATAGTCGACTAAAATTCTTTATTAGAATTTTCTTTTTATTTAATTTACAATGACCTGGAATATTTCCAAGCTAAACTTCTAGATTGTGCTGTGATTATTTTTAATCGGTTTCTTTTAATAGAACAGTATTTTTGGAGCAGGTTTGTTTGTCAGGTGAATTCGGATATGCTTTTATAAGTTATGGATCGGGTACTTGTGGTAATTATAAATCTCACTTACGGCCAGGTCGCTTGGCCTCAGCAGTCTAAATGAGGAGTTTTTGCGATTCTAGTTATCTGGGGCTGGTTGAAAGTTCCAGATATATAGAATCTAAAGGTTTAATATGACCTTAGATGGATAAGCTCCCCTGCAGTCCAAGTTAGAAAACTCAAAGCTAAACAGAGTAACTTTCATTAATAGGGAATTAGGTGGTTGGGTTTTGTCCTCCAAAAAGAACCTAGCTGAACAGTGATCCTACAGACGTCCCTAAATTCCCTCGCCAACTAAATAGAACCGTAACGTTCCTAGGACACCACCGAATTTCGTCAACAGTTTTTCCTAAGTACGGTACTAATAGCTAGTTCCTTTCAAATCGGGATTTATATAGGTATTACGATGTGAACAGGTAATTTCAACTTATTTTCTTTTGAATTAATTTGAAGTTAGGCTTAGAATAATCAACAATTTAAGTTTATACTGGATATACTTTAAGAGTCGGTCGGGTTATGAATTATTCTCGAAGGGAGAATTTTCAAGAAGTGCAGGATTTCGCATTGGTAATAAATTATATCAGGCAATAAATTATTATTGGAACGGAATTGTAGACGATATTCTACAGGAAATCTACGAAGATGAGTATCGTAGACAGAGAGTGCTGAATTATGTGCAAATTTTCGGTTTTATACCTGGTCTAGAAAGGGGGGTTTAGGTGGGATGGAACGCGATGGGTTTGCACATCTACAAGAGGAGATACTGCGCGCACGCAAAATTGTCGTTTGTTATCATACCTGGATTATGAAAGCGTAAATGAATTGTTATTTACAAAATTATCTTTATAATTTGTTTATTTCAAAATTTATTTCGCTCACCGTATTTCTGGGTCGTTACAATGGAAATAATTATCTTATAATTGCTTGCACTCCTCAAGTTCCCAAAATTAATTCACTAATCACTTATTGACGATACTAAAGTATTCATTTTTTATATTTTTAAATAAAGAAATTTAGCATCAATCAAAGTATGAAGTGCCTTGACATGTGAATAATTATTTGTCTTTGCAATAACTTACACTCATACTGTCCTTTACATTTAAAATTACGTATTTGTCGAAATTATGTGCTAGCTAACACAAAAGCAATTTTTTTTCACGAGAGCAAAACGGACAGCTACTTTGTAATTCACTATACACTAAAACCTTACCTTCTTAAATATAAACAAATAGTGACGGAATTCTAAAACCTTTTTTTAATCAAGCGTGCGCAATACAGTTAATTATTTACACCAGCTCGATCATTTTTGATTCACAAGCGCTACCTGTTATCTTTTGAGTATTTTTTATTGAGTTTCACTAATTCGCTCAAAATTCGCACTAATATTATTTTTTTAGATGCAACTTATCCAGACTTATTCGATACACTTATTTATGCATCCTACGGAGGTATTTTTATATCTATAATTCAACTGCATAATACCTAAAATTAGTAGTTTGCTGTCGAGGCGTACCTCAACTTTGAGATATCTCATCAAGTGATTTTTTAGCTTTGCCTAAATTTTTTTCAAACCGTTACCCTTTTAGTGCTTGTTAGATACAGGGTGTCTGTTGCAACATAGCGCGAAATTCAAAGTTTAACTTAATCTGCATATATTCCATTACAATCACATCAAACAGTCGGACGAGGGAAAGTTATTCGAGCAGAGTGATTTAAGTCTTCTCTGGGCTTGAAGAAAGGTACAAAATTAACTAATTACACAAAGATTATGTTTATAATATATATTTATTGTGACTGATAACAATAATATCTAGTTAGACGTACTAGTTACGTCGGTGTCTTCCAAGTGCTGAAACTACTCATATTTATTAACTGGATACTGGTGTGTTAACTGTTCTAGCGTTTCTCAACATTTAATGCTAATATTGCATTAAGAAACGATAGAGCTGCTTTAAGTACCTATAACATCAGACATTTATATTCAGCTTGTATTTGGAAATAACCATACGTTTCCACAAAGCTCTAAATTCATTTTATACATTCCTCCTAACGAAATACATTCGACTTTTTGAGATCTTTGTATAACCATCATTACACCTTTCTTGATAGGTGTTGGTGAATTTAGCCAAAATGGAGAATGAAACATACAAGTTGCGACATTTTCACTCTAAAATTTGGATAATTTAATAATTTAGTTGCAAAATAGTAATACAGTACTTACCTGCGTGGTAAGTTTTACCCCAACAACACAAAAGATGCACATCTGTAGGAATATCGTTAGAAGATATACTGTATGTTGTAATGCAAACGAAACAGGGATGGGTAATCTATAAATAATAGTTTTATTTTTTTTTTGTGTGTAAGAAATAAATAGCTTACCCGTGGGATATAAGTATGAATATTGACATACAGATACCAAAGACACTAGTCAAGAACTGGTTTAAGAAGGATATTGAGTAGATTGTATTTAAATCGGATATACAGCTGAAAAAAATACATGTAAGAACAATAGCTATCTGTTTCAGTAGTGTAGCAATGCGAGTATGTGCAGAATTACAAGTGGAGGCGTTGGGCATGCGACATACTAAATTTTTTGCGTTAACGTTATTAATTAATCAAAAATTATTTAAAATTTTTTGGGGGCACTATCAAATTTTAAGTTATGTTGGCACTAGTGAACATCAATGTGTCAAACGGATTTAGAGAAAATGTTTATGAAGTTAGTGATGCCAAACTACAATTTTTTTTAAATCACGAGACACTATTCTTTATGCAGGGTGTCGGCGGGTGAACTAGGAAGAATTAGTACACGTATTTTTTGAACAATTTAAGCAAAAATGATAATGTGCAATTTTTTCCAATTCCTAACCCCTGAGGAGATTTGGGCGGTTGAAGAAAAATGTAAAAGTACGTAAAGAGAATACTCTTAACAGTTGCTTAAGTCTTAAAATTATCCTAAAACAAATCTTTTAATAACAATTTTCATTAACAAATTAACAAGAACACAACATAGCACAAAAATGCACATAAAATAACGAGGTGACAAACAAAACTGGTTACAGTTACTCAAAATGAGATCCACACTGTAAAAATCGTAAAAGATGTGCCCCTAGTCAACTCTTCTTCATACGCTATGAAACCAATTCATTTTCGGTACAAGCTCTTGGAATCGATCATCAGTAGGCTTGATTTCAATAAGGTGACTTGCACAGACGGTATCCCAGCTATTGTCTTAAAGAAATGTTCCCCGAACTAGTACCAGTCCTATCTAAGCTCTATACGATCTCTATGTCTTCTGAGGAATTCCCTTCATCATGGAAGTTAGCAATTGTTCAACCTATTCCCAAAAAAGACGATAAGACCGATCCCTCAAACTACCGACCAATTGTCATCACTTTCATTTTGTCTAAAATCATCGAAAAAGCCATCAATCAGAAAATGCTCACGTTCCTTGAAACTAACAAACTCCTTAGTGACACCAATATCAGTTTAGGCAAAGTCGTTCAACAGGTGATCTTGTTTCATATGTGACCCAAGTTTGGAACAATACAGTAGAGCAGTCCGGTGAAACAGTTGTAGTCGCTTTAGATATCTCAAAGGCATTTGACCAAGTTTGCCATAAGTGTTTACTTGCCAAACTTACCTCGTTTGGGTTAAATGATACGCTCATCAACTGGGTTTCTAGTTTTCTTAATAAAAGACGAATACGTGTCGTAGTTGATGGATTTCTTTCAAAAGAAGTTAGCATTAACGCGGGCGTACTACAGGGATCCGTTATAGCGCCTACACTTTCTCTGCTGTACATAAATGACCTTGTTTCTTCATAAACTAACCCCATCCATTGCTTTGCTGACGATAGTACTCTTCACTGTAGTAGTTCATCTCAGTCTACTCATAGTGATAATCCACCTTCTATGTCAAATCAAGAAATTAAAGCTGAAATGGCAAATTCAATCAACAAAGACATTCAACGTATTCTCGAATGGGGAGGCAATAATCTACTTAAATTTAATGCTAACAAAACTCAGTGTTGCCTTGTGTCCGCCAAAAAAGGTCGATCATTTCCTGTTGTAAGTATGAATGGCTCAATTCTTAAGTTTTCATACTCTATTACTCTGTTGGGTATGACTGTATCTTCAAATGGCTCATGGGTTGACCATCTTCTGTTAGCTACCAAAACAGCTGCTCGTAAAATAGGTTTTTTGTACAGATCTAAGCAGTACTTTACCTCTCGACAACTCCTTCTGTTGTATAAGGTCCAAATTCGGCCTCATCTGGAATATAATTCTCACTTCGGGGTTAGTGCTCCCCAATATGCTCTCGATATCGTTGATCGTATTCAAAAGAGAGCGATTAGGCTTATAAATGACCCGTCCTTAACTTCTCACATACAGTCCCTTGAGCATAGAAGGATGGTTTCAGTTCTTTCTTTGTATGATCGTGATTACAACGGCTATTGTGCTACTGAATTATATTATTTGATACCATCTCGGGATATCTTTGCCAGAAACACTCGGTTCGCTCATTCACATCATCAGTATGCAGTATAAATCTCCACTTGTCGTACCAAACGGGCGCAATCAACATTTTTCTACAGGACTTTTAAACGCTGGAATGATCCCCCTAGTTCCTGTTTTCCTCTCACTTATGATATGAGAAAATCCATCCTCCTAATTGTTCCTGAGTGCTTTAGCACGATAGGCCAAATTTAGCCTGTTCAGGTCCACAATCATAAAAAAAGAGCAGCTTATTACCACAATAAGCTGAGAAAATGTGCCTTATTTGACTTTTCATGCCATTTGTATCAAACATTATTTGAATGTAAATTCAATTTATCATCTGCTTTGTAACAATTAGAGTTAATTTAATTACAATTAAATCATGCCTTATCAAATTTCAAATGAGGAATACAGTGATATGGTATTCCTGCACGGCTTATTTAACGGTAATTGTTATGCAGCAGCAGCAGGGTATAAAAATCTTTTTCCAAATCGTCGTACTCCTACTGACAAAACGATAGCCCAGACTTTTCACTGTCTTCGAGAAACATGAAGTTTTCTCACAACATGCGTTTGGAGAATAGGTGCTGGGAGAAGTTGAAATCGATAGCCGAACGAGCATTAGACGAATAAAAGCAGCGACTAGTAGAAACAGGACCAAGATTTCCAAAATTCTTCGCGAAAATGGAATGCATCCGTATCACCTTCAACCCGTTCAGCATCTACTTCCCGGTGATTTGGCCCCAAGAGTTCGGTTTTGTGAATGGATGATCACACATGATGATAACATTCCTGTTACATTATTTGGTGATGGTCATAAAATTACTATCGGATTTCAAGATCGATTCACAGTAAATGTTTGCGCCAGGATTATCGGGGACATTCTCATTGGAACCCACATGTTTAATGGGCAGTTAAACTCCGAAATGTAAAAAAAATTCTTGGAAGAAGATTTACCAGCATTGATTGAAGACGTTGCCTTATTTGTACGTCGAAACATGTGATATTTGCAAGATGGGTCTCCTGCACAGTACGAGCGAGTTATAACGGGGTTTTGTCCCAGAAAATTTCCCAACCGATGGATTGATAGAAACGGACCTCACACCTTTAGACTTTTATCTATGGGGTCATATTAAGTCGTTAGTGTACGGGCGGAGTAAACCATCCTCGGGACAAGAAGTGATTTAATGAATGTTTGATGCATTTACCAACCTTTCGCAGACATCGAAGAGAAATGAGAGCTGCGAAGGCGTATGGAATTATGTGTGGAGGTTGGTGGATCTCATTTTGAACAACTGTAATCATTTTTGTTTGTAAGCTCGTTATTTTATGTGCACTTTTGTGCTATGTTGTGTTCTTGTTAATTTGTTAATGAAAATTGTTATTAAAACTTTTGTTTTATGATAAATTTAAGACTTAAGCAGCTGCTAAGCGTATTCTTTTTAGTTACTTTTGGGAAAAAATCGACATAATAATTTTTGCTTAAAATTGTTCAAAGAATACGTATACGAATTCTTTGTGGTTACCCTGCGGACAACCTGTATAATTTTGTTTATCTATTTAAACGAGATTTTTGTAAAAATGTTTGCTTATTAATTTCTTGTTACTATTAATTCCCATCAACAAAATTAAGGATTCTAGTTAAATTCTCGTTCAGATCGTAAAGTTTAAATTCAATTCAGCCAATAAGCAATTCTTTGTAAACAATTAACTTTTGTTATATTTATTTGCTTATTAAGTTTCTATTATTGTAAATATCTGGCGAGGAACAACACACAACCTTTCAACCTACAAATTGGAAATTGTAAGAAATAATTTTAACAATAATTTTTTAGGATAATTATGGAATCTTATTTAAAGCATGCTCATAACGAAAATAGGCAAAGTTATAAAAACAAATCCAATAAGCCATGTTAGACGGACGTTTAGAACTTCATGTCAGATAAAGCTTAATAGACATCTAGATGCTAACTTGATAAAAAATTTCAAAGCCGCCCGATTCTAGCGCAAACCACATAAAACTGCTGAAAACAAAAATGTTTTATTTAAATGAAGCATTTAAAATTTAAATAGCTGCTTTCTACCACGCGTTGGTGCGTCCATTACACTGCATATTGACCAATTCTGAAGACATCTTCAATTAAGAAACATATTGGTATATCTACGAGGGGATGTACTACTATTTACGGAATATATTCATAAATCCCATGGACGTAAATAGTTTTTTTCTTTGCACCAAAAAGTGACCAAAAGTCTTTACTACCAAAAATAAAAGCGCGAGGCGCTCATATTATAAACATGTGATGGAGAGAAATTAATTCGCCACACGCTCTTATTTTTAATCGTAAAGATTTTTGATCACGTTTTAATGCAAAGGAAAAAATTATTTTCTCCTTTTTAGTGCACTTCTTCTTATATAGTATTATTTTCTACTTTTTAGTCTTGTCAAATATTTGAGTCGATTTATCAACCATGCTACACCTATTTTTTTTAAATCCAAGATCATAATTTGTTTAAAATAATTAAAAAAAAACTTAAAATAAATAATCACATCGTTAATACATTAAACCGAAAAAAAAGGCAACGGCACGCGGACACCCCATCCAAGTACTGACCAAGCCCGACGTTGTTTAACTTTGGTGATTGGACGTGAACACGTGCTTTCAACGTGATATGACAGTTGTCTTAGTGAAATGTCGTTTTTATTATTTTCTCGCCAGGGGGTCCCAGGGTAGTGCTCCGTTGCCCTACCTACGACCCGGATCAACTTAGACGTCTTACATAATATTCTACTATTAAGTTCACACTTTTGACATTTAGCGTACAAAATTAAAAGGCCATTTAAGAGTATAATAATAATCTTTATGTTTTGTAGACGATACAGTATCGTGTAAGAAAGGGCATATTATATAATATATATATATATATATATATATATATATATATATATATATATATATATATAGAGAGAGAGAGAGAGAGAGAGAGAGACAGAGATGGTTAGAAATAAACATAATACAGGGGATAGACGAGTTGTCAAGCTTATATTCTTTATAGTATGCAAATTTAATTAGATTTGAGAATGTATACAGTTCATTTTGATAAGAAAATTAGTAGGCGAGAGGGAAAATATGGTTTTGATTTAACCAAACAGGCTTTGTGGGATGTGCACGAGTTTGTTTTATTCATAAAAGCAATTGAGCTACACCAGCAGTGTGCGAGGAAGGTCAAAACGATTGGTATTTGTGGGTACGATTAGTTTCGGTGAACATATTTCAGTAATTTTACAGTTTAATCAACATAATTAAGCAGTTTAAACACTTTACATGATGTAGGTTGATTCTAAAATGTAGAACATGCATAGATATAGGTACAATGCAGGAACTATATAAACTTTAAAAAATGGTTATGGTACGAACACTGTATATTTATATTTCACAGACAAAGTGTGTAAAAAGTGCAGGAGAAGTGGTAGTGATGTAGAAACATTAATAAGAACATGAACAACATTTATACAATGTGATATTTAATATAAAATTACATTCTGTGCACAAAATTAACATAAATGTGTTAAAAAATATGGATTTTTGATATGACAAAGTTATGAACTACGTACTAAAAGTAAGCAGTATTTGTGTTAAAGACAGTTATAAGAACAGGATAAATTAACATTTCAAGTGATTTGGACGTTTTAAACGCAAGTTACAAGTAAAAATACATTAAGTTAGGTTAAGTAATATATTTAAGAATTTTGCAAATTTTTGGTGTTTTTAGGATAAGTTAAGTTTAAAATAAATTATAATAGCACATATTAGTAGGTTTCCATCGTGTGTATAAAGAAATTTATAATATACAAGTAATATGAACATAAAATTTAGAAAAGTTGGGTTAACTACCTAAAATATGAATATGAAATAGGAATTTCTGTTCAAATTAAGTTAAATGATTTGAAATAAATGTATTCTGACATATTTTTTCATGTAGATTCCGAATGTGTAATTAGTTTAGGTGTAGAATATAGATTTTGTTAGATATAGGTAAAATTAGATTTTAAAGTATCAAAATGCAAAGTTTCAAAGCGAAATAGGGCTTGTCTTGTGTCTTTTTATGCGGAATCTTGCCCTGATTCTAAATCTGTATTCAAAAAGCAAATCCGACTTGTTATAAAAAAGTTATAGTATAATTTGTATTTTAGTTAAGTTAAGAATTTTGTTTAGACCAATCAGATGCTTGGATTCTTTGTGTGTAATGTAGAAAAAAAGTTGACAATTTGGTATCCAAGTTAAAAGTATTAAAGGAATTGCTTCTGATTTCTCACTCTCTGTGTTCTCTATGTTCTCCGTTTTTTGTGACTAATAAGTCATAGTGTTAATAATATTGGTGCTAACATGTAAGTTACAAGTTTCGTTTACATTTTCGGTTTTTGAAACGCGATCAACGTAGCATCGAGATCTCAGAAACAATTGTTTTCAACCTATAACAAAATTTAAAAATTAGGTTACCGATTATAAGTGTCGATTATAATAACATTGTTTCAAATTTGAATTCGTGTTCAAATATCGGTTGATGTGTTTTTTTTAGGTGAATAAATTCATGCAATTATTTTGGATTTGATGTTTATTTTTCTTGGAAGTGATGCAGAGTATTAAATAAACTGAATTTCATAACGGCATTTAAAATAAAAGTGCAATCAATTAAAATTTATATGCAAATAAAACATAATTTTAAATCCGAAAAATTTTGTAAATATTTAAACCAACATCTAAACGTATAATTTAAAATAAAGTGCTTATCGAAAAATATTTGAGCAATATTACGTTAAACCATATTTACTACGAGAAAGAGTCGTTCAGCAGTAATTTGGATAAAGTATGGAAAATTAAACAGCACCATTGTGAACATCAAAGCAGTGCCATCATCACATTCGAAGAAGTCTACGTCCAATATTTTAATATGGAACCAGCTTAATGAAAACATCCTTTGGAAAATGCAGCAACACACGTGCGTGAAATTTTGCTATCATAACCCATTATTGCATTGATTATTCTTTTTATATTCTGTATTTTTGTTTGTTGATTATGTATAAATGATTGTGCGACAACATGTTATAAATATCTGTAAAGTGAATGAATCGGTGTAATTATCAACATTATAATTTTATTTTGAATAAAACAAAGTTGTACTCACATTTTGAAGATCATTTCTTGAAATTTTTGACAGGCTGCATTTGATATAGTCAGTTAGAACGCAACGCATGCGTTATTGTGCAGATTCAACTAAAGTCTGTTTCACACAGAAACCACTTAAGATAAATTACAATTTATTTAACGTAAACATTTCCATGTGTATAATAAAATTTTCGATGATTACCCGTTTACGATAAAATGCAATTGTAGTAATTTAAAGGAATTAGAAGGTTAAATGTTATTAATGATTTTCATTTGTCAACAATTAAAGTTTAAATACAATTGAACCCTATCCCCATTTGAGATACAGAGCTAACCCGGAATTAAAAATTAAATATTTAAAAATAATAATAATAATTAAATATATTTAGCCACATTTAGTGCTTCACTTGCTCGCCAAGCAAAATTTTACAAATTAAACATCACAATATATATACATATATATATATATATATATATATATATAATATATAATAGACATTATAAGAGTTAAACGTTCCAAATCGAAAATGACAAAAACAGAGCATTACTTAAAATTTATAGACAGATAATCACTAAGTTCATAGAAGTTGTGTTCTTGCAGAATGATTTTTAATTTAGTTTTAAATATTATTAAAGGAGAAATGACTGTTACGTGTAACTTATTGATTACGCAACATCCTATACTTTAACTTTAATATTAGTAAGTTTGGCAACAATGTCACTACTTCACACAGTACCATACGCTTGACTAAAACACATAAATTAAGTCTGGTAATACATTCAGCTAAGTAATACACATATGTACATCACGCGGTGAGTGCATTTTAATGACGAGGCTCTCGTTACGTATACAATTGCTGAGGTTACTCTAAGAACAACTCCCTATTATCACCAATTACCATTGTACTTCTACATTTATCCTTTTTGGGAAAATTTAATGCATGAAACGGCTTTGGTGAACCTCTTGTTAAGATCATATCGAACGAGGTTATGTACTTTTAACTGCAAACGTTAGTTAAGTTTAAGTGGAAACTCTAGTTAGCCTGTAATCGGGTGGGTAACTGTTAACCTTTAACTTAAATTTTTGACCGTTTTTGCATGTATCTAGTCTTACAGTACACAAAAATTCACCATTTGTTTGAATAGTTTTATGTCTGTGTACCTACATTTCAGGCCATCAGCTGTTCGGACATGTACTTTGAACTTAGTATATTGGTAGCTATCGTACATAATGCGTCCTAAACTATAGTACCGTAAACTGGGGTCAAAATGTGCCACTTTCAAGGTCTTTATAATGTTCTGAAAGAATTGTTAGAAATATTTTAATTATAGGACTGAAAATAGAATGTCAAATAGTTTGTAAATGTAGCACAGTATATGAACATGTCAATATAAATTAAAATTTTTCCCAAAACTAACATTTATGTGGAATATACTTACCCCTGCTTTTGAGGTGAGTATGTGCCACATTAGTTTTCAATTCATAGTATATTGAACAATGTACTTGGCACATTTTAACCGTAGTATTTTGAAAGAATAAATATTGTGCTAAATAAATTTAAGCAACTAAGTGCATAAAAAGTTATTTTGTTAAATATAAAAGGGAAGTAACTGACAAACAAAATATTTAACTCAAAAAACGTCAAATTCGAGTTATAAGAAGTGATACAAAAAAAACTAAAATAATTCAGGGACTTATTAATTTTTCTTTTAATGTCATCATAAAAATATCGAATTGAATCGGGCTTTGCAGGCCACTACTAATTGCCACCACACTTTTCCATTGCCGAAATTAAAGTTGTATTATTTGCCACTTGTTGCACTTGACCTGGATACAGTTGATTTTCGTACAGAACGAGTACGTAGTCACCAGCATTAACTTCAACCTTCTGCACGTTTGTGTCAAGTGTCTCAATGGGTACCATATCTGTATCAGATTCCTCATGAAGTGAATAGGGACTTTGGTCACTTTCAGCATAAGAACCATGTCCTACGCTTTCATCTTCACTGTCAGATTCATCATCGAGGCTCACTACTCTCCGAGGAAGATTGAATTGCTTATCAGTCTGCCCTGATGAAGTTGAAGGTTGTTCCAAGCTTATTGGTGTGTCATGATTATCTTGCCGGTTGATATCAGAAGCTGTGATACTTAATCCTGGGGGAACATCTGCCTCTTCAAATTGAGATTTTCAATAAAGCTCTCACTAAGAAGTGCCTTTACCTCAGGTAGAGGTGCAGTATTATAAGTGGGTAGTCTTTGTAATACTTCACGACGATTTACAGGAGCAATACCACATTTTTGAAAGGCAGCTTTCAGATTTGTAGCACAATTTGCCTTCAAACCATCTGTTTTTTTAAAAGCCCCGGAAATTCATCTTTGGGTACTATCATAAGGCGATTATTGCGAACATTTTCTTTCGATTCATTCAAAACCTTTCGCCAGACAATCTTAACAGGTCTGAAAAATGCTACATCCAATGGTTGCAACAGGTGGGTAGTGTTGGGGGGGCAAAGCAATAAAGGGAATGTCATTTTCGTGGCAAATGTCAATCACTTATTTATGTGGGAACTTAAGTTGTCACCGAGTAGAATTTCCTTCCTGCTTGTTTTTTTAAAAGTGGGAGCATTAGAATCATAAACCAGTCTTCAAAACAATGAAAGTCGAACCAACCTGATTTTGTGTGGTTGTAGTGACATTTTTCAGGGCCACCCTCGGTCCCATTTTCCCACATGTTTTCAGCTTTATATACAACATGAACAGGTGACCATTCGCCATCTGCACTTCTACACGTCATTGTTGATGTATTCGATTTTGAAGAATTTTTTATATTTTCAGGGTTTTTACAACCTCGTTTAACGAGGACTTTAGACATGCCTGGGTCGTCTACTAGACATGTTTCGTCATAGTTCCAAATATTGGTTTTAGGAACACCTTCAATTTCTTTTTCTAGATTATTAAAGAACTCATTTACCTCCTCATTAACTGAAGGTCGGCTGTATGTATTATTTCTGGCGGTCCGATTAGAAATGTGCTGTCCATGCCTCTAAGCAAAAGAATTAGCCTATTCAATACCAGGCAAATTATTTTTGAATTTATCGACTGTCCTCACTTGCTTATCCACAAAACTCTTGACAATGAATCGTAATTCTTGTTTATTTACAGGGAACCCATAACTGGATAGGGTGGCAACGTGATCACCGATTCCTCATCCTCACTGAAAACGGTCTGCCCTCCACTCTTCTTAGAAGCTTTGCCTTTTAATTTATTACTGAGTACGTTTCGGCCCTAATTTCAGTTACAATTCATTGTAGTGTCTCTGAATTATAGTTTCGGTAATACTGTTTTCTAACGTATTGACGCAGCATTATGAAATAAATACCGAAAAATTGTATCTACGTTATATCTAGAAAATCCAGGTTTTAATATATGGGTTGAGAATGTGCCAATGAACGGCACATTCTCAATCCCGAAATTTGCATTATAACCTACAATTTTCTATATTTCATATAAACAAATATACAGCAATTAACAATTATTCTTAATTTTATTAAATACATAAATAAAAAGTTTACCTTGGTAGGATTCGAACCTACGACCTGTACTTTGCTAGAGTACCGCGCTAAACATCTGTACCTTCGAGATTCAAGCCCCAATCGATACAAACTTTGTCTTTATGTATGCAGAACTGATGTAATTCTAAATATATCAGTTTCACATACATAAAGACAAAGTTTGCATCGATTGGGCTTGAATCTCGAATGCGCAGATGGTCAGCTCGGTACTCTAGCAAAGACCTAGGTTCGAATTCTACAAAACTTTATTATTTTATAAAATTAATAATAATTTTTAATTAATATAATAAAATAAACGTACAGTAAATCTGTATGAGGGCATAGGCCAAGTAAATAAATTATTAATCCAATTACTTGACCTGAGTATCTCAATCTCTAACAGAAACTTCACACTAATATAAATTATACAGATTAATTGAAATTTTTCAAAACATGTCTCACGATTCAACACTACCGTATGAACAATTGGCAGCGGCCGCGCATTTCTAAATGGCTCCATAAAATATCACGACTGGTATCATGTTCGTAGTAAAGGTCGGTTTTTTATATAAATTTAGATTGCTTGTTTAGGGGATTACTGCTATAAGAATTTGATAAATGTTATGTTTATTTAGGTTAAGGCATGTGATACATTTCACTGGTTAAAATTTTTAAGCTACGAACGCTATCTTAATAAGGAAGCTACTCAATTTTTTTTACTGCCTTCAGCCACATGTTTAAAACCTATGCTTAAGATTTTCCTTAATTAAATTTATGTTTTATACTTATGATGACAAACTCAGCCTTTCTGAACCTGTATGTGTTATGTTTGCATTGTCTATACTGCTAATTACAAGTAAGTTTAATTTCTTTGCGTTTACAAAAAAAAGCAATGATAGACATCTAGTGAAAGTTTTAGTTTATATTTTGGATTTTAAAGTGCGTTTGGGTTAATTTAAAACTGAAATACCAGTTTTAAAGAAAGCTCTTCCTAAGACTTCGGTTTAAAGTTATTTGGTTGCCTTTATACATATGTTTTGTTGTTTTACTTTTAGGGTCAACACCGGATGTCGAACAGTGAACTAGTATATTTTGTTTAAATTATAGGTTTAGCACATTCCAGAAAGGTAAGTGGGTTACTACTAGACCATTTGGGTCAGATTTTATTTTAGTTAGTTTCATTTCTCTAAAATTTTGGGTCACATATCGGTTAGTGATCCCAACTTAGGACAACCATTGTGCACATTGCTCAGATTATTGTTTATTAAATTATTACGTTTTATGTAAACATTATCTGGTTATCTACCCTGTAAATAATATTGTTTTGTTAAATACGAGTATTAAAATTTATACTAAACAAGTTGGTGTTAAACAATCGTCAGTTGTTTCTTTATTCCTGTGGCCTAGGATCAAAATTCCTAGCCAGACCTTTTACCTGGTTGGACCTAATTCAGCATTTATTTTAATTGTAACGTCTCTCTCCTTGTGCCAGGGGCGATGCAAAAGATTAGCTCAAGTTGTGCTCTTTTAATCTTTCTGTGTACTTTCCTACGCCAAAACGCCCATGCATCCAAGTGCCCAACCGACTGACTGAACTTCCAGTTAGTTTCTTAATTCGTGTTACCGCACACTTAGTTATTTTCTACCACAATCCTTTTGTGCACATAACATGACTTTTAAATACACTGGTAAGTTATTCAAAATCTTTGGTCCTATTCACGGTGTAAGAAGAATAAAAGGGAGAGAGGGATGAGCTTTTGTATTTACATGGCGCTACATATGTCAAACACATTTTATTTATGTATTAGTTTTAACATATGCTTTCGGTCTAAAAGTCATTTAAGAATTTGTTTTTTTAACCATATGTCCATTTCATCAATACAATATCAGTTATCTTACATTATTAATATTACACAACAATATGAAGTAACAATGACACTAAAAATAAACATTTTGAATATTTACTTGAAAAACATACAAGATCATTACATTACATACTTTCGAACGTCTTTATAACTTACATTTTATTACACAGTGTAATTCACAGATGTAATCACCGGCACATAACTTTCGTTTTTGTGGCAGAACATGTTCAATCCATTTTGCAAGCTTTTGATGATTAGATGGAGCTCTAAAGATCGAAATTTGCTCACTTGTGTAACAGTCACTTCAACTTTTTCCCTGTGACGGCTTCTATCCGTCGATTTAAAGTCGTGTAAACATACAATGGACAGTGGCCTCCATTTTATCATACATGCGCAAAGAGAAGAGAAGAGCAAGAGGCCACGTATTTCATTCCCTCCCAAGGGGGAGGGCGGGCTGCTCGTGATTTCCTAGCTCCTTCAGCCACAATCATGGATTCCCAGCATACATAAATACATTACGTATATATGCATGGTGGGATTAAGGATGGGTGTAATCAGGATAGGATCGGAAGGAACGGAGTTAGAGTTCTGAGGGGGAAAATACTACCCTAGCATTCGACTAAGTAGCCACACATGGTGTACATATACGCAGAGACCATGCCGCTACATGTGTTTTTTTTATGATTGTGGACCTGAACAGGCTAAATAAGGCCTATCGTGCTAAAGCACTCAGTAACACTTAGGAGGATGGATAGAGGGATAATGAATTGCCAATAGATGCCTACGAACAGCTACCTTAAATTTTCTCATATAATAAGTGAGAGGAAAACAGGAACTAGGGAGATCATTCCAGAGTTTAGAAGCCGTGTAGAAAAATGTGGATTGCGCCCGTTTGGTACGACAAGTGGAGATTTGTACTGCATACTGATGATGTGAATGAGCGAACCGAGTGTTTCTCGCAAAGATAGCTGGAGATGGTATCAAAGAATGTAATTCACCAGCACAATAGCCGTTGTAATAACGATAATACAAAGAAAGAACTGAAACCATCCTTCTATGCTCAAGGGACTGTATGTGAGAAGTTAAGGACGGGTCATTTATAAGCCTAATCGCTCTCTTTGAATACGATCAACGATATCGAGAGCGTATTGGAGCACTAACCCAAAGGTGAGAATTATATTCCAGATGAGGCCGAATTTGGGCCTTATACAGCAAAAGGAGTTGTCGAGAGGTAAAGTACTGCTTAGATCTGTACGAAAAGCCTATTTTACGAGTAGCTGTTTTGGTAGCTGGCAGAAGATGGTCAACCCATGAGAGATTTGAAGATACAGTCATACCCAACAGAGTAATAGAGTATGAAAACTTAAGAACTGAGCCATTCATACTTACAACAGGAAATGATCGATCTTTTTTGGCGGACATAAGACAACACTGAGTTTTGTTAGCATTAAATTTAACTAGATTATTGCTTCCCCGTTCGAGAATACGTTGAATGTCTTTGTTGATTGAATTTGTCATTTCAGCTTTAATTTCTTGATTTGACATAGAAGGTGGATTATCACTATGAGTAGACTGAGATGAACTACAGTGAAGAGTGCTATCGTCAGCAAAGCAATGGATGGGGTTAGTTGTTGAAGAAATAAGGTCGTTTAAGTACATCAGAAAAAGTGTATGCGTTATAACGGATCCCTGTGGTACGCCCGCGTTAATGCTAACTTCACGTATTCACGTATTCGTCTTTTATCAAGGAAACTAGAAACCCAGTTGATGAGCATATCATTTAACCCAAACGAGGTAAGTTTGGCAAGTAAACACTTATGGCAAACTTGGTCAAATGCCTTTGAGATATCTAAAGCGACTACAACTGTTTCACCGGACTGCTCTACTGTATTGTTCCAAACTTGGGTCACATATGAAAGAAGATCGCCTGTTTAACGACTTTGCCTAAACCCATATTGGTGGTCACTAAGGAGTTTGTTAGTTTCAAGGAACGCGGGTAGTTGCTGATTGAAGGCTTTTTCCATGATTTTAGACAAAATGGAAGTGATGGCAATTGGTCTGTAATTTGAGGGATCGGTCTTATCACCTTTTTTGGGAATAGGTTGAACATTTGCTAACTTCCATGATGAAGGGAATTCCCCAGAAGATATAGAGATCGTATAGAGCTTAGATAGGACTGGTACTAGTTCGGGGGAACATTTCTTTAAGACAATAGCTGGGATACCGTCTGGGCCAATCGCCTTATTGAGATCAAGCCTACTGATGATCGATTCCAAGAGCTTGTACCGAAAATGAATTGGTTTCATAACGTATGAAGAAGAGTTGACTAGGGGCACATCTTTTCCAGAATCATTGAGACACGAGTTTGATGCAAACAAATCCACAAAACGTTGGCTTTGTCTACAGAATCAGCAACTACCGATCCGTCAATAGATGTCAGGGGAAATGAAGATGTTCGAAAGTTTTACTAATGGCTTTTGCTAAAGACCAAAATTTACGACTGCCTAAAGGAGATGTAGCTAGTTCATTGCATTTTCGTTGTTCGAACAACTTTTTAGTTTTAGTGATGACACTTTTGCAGATATTTCTAGCACCAACGTATTCTACATGACTGTCAACCGATTTATTAGATTTCCATTTAATGTAACATTTATTTTTAAAGATATTGCATCAGAACAAGCCTTATTGAACCAGGGTTGGGAACGTGAATGACCTACACGGTACTGTTTTTCGGAATGTATAACTCCATTCCCATGAGGATGACTTCAGATACTGAAAGAGCGATGTCCGAAGAAGAGGACGACTTAAAACAATATTCACGCCATGGAAAGGTTGCAAAGAAATCCCGTAAATCACTCCATCGAGCTGACTTAAAACACCACAAGTTCACCAAGGTTCTATCGGTTTTGCGAACAACAGTGGAATTAGGTACAGTAGAAATGATTTTTATTAGACAATGGTCGGAAAGACCTAAAGGCGAAAGAACGGAAGTTTTATAAACAAGAGGGTTTGATGTAAGAAAGAGATCTAGAAGATGTGGAGTATGGTTAGGGTTATCAGGGATTCTTGTGGGTTCAGAAATCATTTGTGTGAGATCACATGAAATAGCAAATGTTTCTGCACTATGACCAGCGGATTTGTAGTAGAAAATTGAAGCCAATTAGAGTTATGAACATTGAAATCGCCTACAAATGAGATATCGCAAGATGGAAACTGAGACAGGAGATAGTCAACTTTCATACTAAGGTAATCGAAGAAGTCTTGAAAGTTGCTGTCATTAGGAGACCTATAAATGCAACAGTAGAATTTCACAAAATTAGGACCAGAATGTTTAAACCAAATCACGTCAAAATTTTTAATTTCTAAGGAAGAAACCCTCTTGCAAGCAATTCTGTCCTTGATGTACGCACATACGCCTCCTTTATATCGAAAGTTAGAGTGAAGATGATATTGAGGAAATTGCAAGTCGGGTGACTCGGAGCTTTCAGAGGAGACTTGTGTTTCAGATAGAAACAATATATCAGGTTGTAATTGTTCAAGATGTTGGTGAATAGCATTAAGATTAGACCTGATACCGCGGATGTTGCAGTAGTGAATCAGAAAGTTGATACTTTCGATGACCGAGGTCGCTTGGGCCCTGCCCTCCCGGACATCCGAATGGGGCAGGATTTTACGTCCGGAATTTATAACCCTAGAAACCACAGCCATCTTATTTTTTTAATTTGGAACTTTTAATCCGATAGGAAGACAGTGAGGGCGAGAAGGAATAATAAGGATGAGAATAGATTAAGGATGATGGAAAAGGTAACCGGCAGCCCTTACCGAGCTCAGAAAATCGGAGACCCAATATTAAGGAGCCCATGGTAAGGGTGGTGGTACCTCCCCGGCTGGCATGGAGTATACATGCCTACCACCTATATGTGTATGAGGAAAACCTCTGAAAAAACCTCATACAAGGCAGACGGTAACTGGAATCGAACCCATTACTTTCCAAACGCTAAACAGATAGTGTCAGTACTACGCTACCAGCGTAATTCGGTCCCTCATATGTGTGACCTGTTGTTATATTAGATCATTTTTTATTACTAATGTTTAGCAGTATACAAGCAACGTGCTTTCTTTACATAAGAAATGCGTTGCCTTTCATATATGATTTAGAAAAGTGTTCGGCTTATCCCTATGTACAAAAAAGGGTTTTGGTACACTTCCTGATATCACGCGAATTTCAAAGCAACAAAAACAAAGTGGATAGATGAAGGATTATTACTATTAATAATTATCAAATTAATATTTCCCATAATTTTGCTGATACCTAAATAATTTGTTATAACTTTACATATTTATTAACAGCTTGAACCGACTGACACTTTTTGTTTCAAACATTGTATAAATATACTTACATGTCGAAAATCGTGCAATCGTTTAAAATCTCATAATGTATGATTTATAAAATATTGTCAATTATATTCCACTCTATTATGCAACTTGTTTCGTATTACACCACAGTGTAATACGTTCATAGACAAAATAGGCAACTTTGTAAAAACAACAATTATAACCTGTCAGATAGACGTCTAAACATAAATGGAATGTGCGCTCTATGTTTGTTTATAAGAGACGTTTGGTAGCCACTGTGTTAGAAAAGGACACATAATACTGTATGTATTTCTTCGCTTGTCTTACGCATGTACGCTTATTGGTGTCATTTAACTTGTTTCGCTTTTTTTAAAGCTTTAAGTTAGTAATTAAGCGCAATAAAGCAGCACAAGAGTAATATTGAATAATTGAATTGCTGTAGAAGTAAAAATAGTGCTACTTGTAATGCCCCACTAAAAGGTGTGACATAAACATAGTGTAGTACAGTGGCGAACAAAAAAACTGGGACAATTCAGCGAGGCACTCTACGTCTACGGTTCCGAATTTGGCTTAGCGTAAAACTAACTACTTCAACGGACATTGACATTAGCGCGTCTGTCACTTAATTTAGTTGCGGCATTCTAACAACCCTCAAATTGACAAGCATTTCAGATGTATCAATATGACAGGCATTTCTACTTCACACCACCATTCACACAGCCCCAGTTTTTGCTGCTCACAACTGTACATTTACATTTATATAGTTCACATACCAATCTTTAGTTGTAAAGTAACCTGTATAATATGTATTAATAAATTTTATGTATTTTTTTTTCTTACAAATACAATGGAATTATATTCGATTATTCTTTATTCTGGAAACAGAAAGACAGACCTTAATCAACTAGGCTGTACTTTTTATTCCATAAGCGCAAGTAGTAGTGAGGGACCGTTCGCCGCATTTCGTTTTTTTTATGACGTCACAGGCGACGTCCACTGCCCGCCTACGTGGAGGACGTATTTTAATCTTGACGGGTACGTAGTGGGCGTGGTTTGACCTTGAGGCTGTCCTATGGGTTGGTCTTGTAAATTTTTTGTATTTTAGTAAGGGGCCCTGGCCTTGTAAGACAAGTGTAGATAGGGTAAGGTGAGTCTAAAATTAATTAAATTAAATATGAATGAAAATGGTTAAACCGTATTATGGATGGCCTTTTAATTTTTTAAGTTAACATGTATTTGTGTATATTAATCTCTATTTGACATGAGTTTAAACGTCATTCTGACATAGATAACTCTTTTTGTTTTACAGCGTGATTTTACTTTTCGTAATGAGTTTATTATGAAAGAGGCTGCATAATTATCCTAAATATGTTATTAAAATTATTACGGATAGCGTAAGGTTAGTCTAGTCTGAAATTAATCAAATACGAATGGAAATGCTTAAACCGTATTATTAATACCTTATAGAAGCGGGCTGTTGCAATTTTTTATGTTAACATGTATTTATGTCTATTGGTCTCTAACTGACATGAAGTTTAAATCAATCTCACATACATAACTGTTTTTGTTTTACAACGTGATTTTGTTTTGGTAATGACCTTATTATAAAAGAGACTGCATTATTTATTTATTACATTCCTTTTAATTTCCATTTTGTGCCTATACGAATTTCATTTACAAAATGCTTTTAAGTGATTTTAATTTGAGAATGTAAACGTCGCCTTCAACGGAATTGTGAATATATAAAGTTGTTTCTATTACTACCCTGAGATATTTTTCTATTGTTACTGACCTAACAGTTGCCCATATTACCAAATCTACTTTCAGGTTTTGAGTTAATTACTATTGGCACCTTGTAAATTATATAATTCCATCAATGTTAAAAATCTATGTTACGTAAAATTGTTTATTTATATGGAATATCATACCTTCATTAGAAACAGTAAAATAGTTTCATAATCATAACGTGCATAACTGTTAGGATTTAAAACATGTGGTATATTAGTAGCTTAAAAAGAAAGAAAACAATAGGATCATTTTTGATATTAAAAAAGGTAAACAAAGCGACATTTAGCGATTATATTGTAATGGTTTATTAGCAAAGCAGTAAAACATCTAATGTCCCTGATGCTGGTTCATAATAATAATAATGCCAATTCGATGGTGCTTACACTTTAAATACATACAAAGAATAATATACAGCCTTTATTTACCGCTACGATTACTCAGATATGAGATTGTTCTTAAATTAACTGTTTTCAGCACAGCCCCTAGAAATACTACACGCACCTTCAAATCTTCTTCTTCAATATTATGATGTATGCAACCAAATGCCTGTGCCTTACTCTTTAAGCTAGATTTCGTCTCTATATTATTTTACATACATCTGTCTACCTTATTAGAAATACCTCCGTCAAAAAGGGTCTTAGATTTTATAATCAAGTTAAGTATCCTGGCCTCTTATTAGAATAGGGAAGATATTAGAGCGTGGTTACAGAAACAAGGCAAACCTGTAGTAAGAAATTTACTCGAAACAGGTACATTGTACATTTTTTCGAGTTATGACAGGTGGGTCTTTGCGATATAAGATATCTAACTATATATAATGACAAATATAATTATATACTGACGGTTGTCGATGTATTTAGCAAGATGGCGTGGGCAGGATCTCTGAAGCTGAATACTGCAGGTTCTATAATCGACATATTTTCGGTTATTCTTCAAAGATGCGAAAAGATACCTCAAAGTATACAGGCGAATAAGCGCAAGGGATTTATTGCGTACAGTGTACAGCAATTCTTTAACAAACATCAAATCATATAGGCAAAAGTTAACGATGCGATGCGGGAAGGCCGTTTCCACGACCCCCACCTCTCGACTAGTCCGCATCTGAAAAAATATATCCGAGCATATTCGAAAGCATCTGATAAAAACTCCACTAATTAGATAACATTTATTTTTAAAAGCAGATTTGTTTGTTTGTTAGTGACGACATCTAGTGGTGTATTTTTATACTAGTGAATGTTTTCTGTAATAGAAGTTGATCGTGCTCGGATTTTTGGTCTCCCTCGCCCCTCTCGTCTCTCTCACTTCTGTGGTCTCTCTCTCGTCTTTCATATAAGTAAAATTTTGCGATGCGATGCTTTCAACGAAGGTAGCTTATACGACCCCCACTTGTCTACTGATCCGCGTTTCAAGTCCTTATACTATCTCACAAGATAGATATAGGAACTTGTGTTAGGGTCTATGCCCACTTTCCTTAACAGGCCGATCCTGTATGACGTAGCCAAGAATAATGGTGCCTGTCCCTACAGCTTCCTTTCCAACACGCAACTACGCAAACGCGAAAACAGGCAAACACGAAAACACGGAAAAATACACAAACCTGACAACACGCAAGCACACAAACCGGAAAACACACAAACAAGAAAACACGCTTCTATGTAAAGCTGTCTTATGTGATAGTAACCCCTTATGGGTAAAACTCAAAAATAAAAAAATAGCATTCTAATAAGCGACCAGCATACTTAACTTGGTTATAAAATCTAAGGCTCTTTTTGACGGAGGTATTGTACGTAAAATAGTATAGAGACGATATCTAACTTAAAGAAGAAGACACAGACATTTAGTTGCATATATCACATTGAAGACTCCGTCTACGCATTAGAGAACGTACTACTCATTCGCGATTGGATAAGGATAAATTCAAAAAGATGAATGCGGTACTGCTTCTGAGGACAAAGAAGAAGATTTGAAGGCGCGTGTAGCATTTCTGGGAGCCGTGCTGAAAACAGCTAATTTAAGAATAATCTCATATCTATGCAATAATAGTGGTAAATGAAGGATTTATATTATCATTTGCATGTACGTAAGTGTAATCACCATCAAACGAGCATTATTATTATTATGAACCAGGATCAGGGACATTAGATGTTTTATATGTTTATTAATAACCCCTCACAATATAATCGTTAAATGTCGCTTTGTTTACCTTTTTTTAATACCAAAAGCGATTCTATTGTTTTCCTTTTTCTTAATGTAAATAGCAAGTGTTTTATAAATTTCATGATTAAGTAAACATTTTACTGTTTTTGGAGAAGGTATGATATTCCATATCAATGAACAATTTTACGTAATTTAAATTGTTAGAATTGATGGAATTATATATTATATTAGGTGTCAATAGTAATTAACTCAAAATCAGGAAGTAGATTTGGTAATATTAGCAGCTATTAACCTCTTTTATTTGATTTTGTCACCATAATGTTCTTTATACGCCTCCAAATGCGGGCGTAATGTGGTCTTTATAGCACGTAAATGTCATTGATGCTAAGCAGCATGATTGACAGCAAACACATGACATGATATAAGTAGTACCGGGGCACCTTGCGCCGCCATCTTGGATTTTGACGTCACAAAAGCCCCGGTGTGTGGGGCACTTGGCGCGGCCATTTTTTATTATATGCCCACGTGGGTGACCGGATTTTCCACCCTAATTTTTACTCGCTTACGTGAGAGACTATATTTTTTACCCTTATTTTGAGATGGTGATCTTTTAATTATTTTTATTAATTAATTATCCTAGGGGGAGATTCTTAATCTGATAGTTTATAAGAAGATGATAATCTTCAATTATTTTTATTAATTATTTTTATTAATATAAGATGATGATCTTTAATTATTTTTACTAATTATTTTTATTAATATAAGATGATGGTCTTTAATTATTTTTATTAATTATTTTTATTAATATAAGATGATGATCTTTAATTATTTTTACTCACTTACGTATAGGAAGTGCATGTTCACCCTCCTATTTTATGACGCATGTAGGGTATATTTTATATTTTTCTGATATTATAAGAAACTAATCAAGGTAAAGGTAACGTATGCGTTTTGATTTTAAAATACACTATTAAATTCTATAATTAAACAGTTAATGGTATTTGCATAATCAGATAATTACCCTGTTGTTGTCATACAATGTGAATGTACTGTTTAGCGACTATTTTTAATATGTATTTATTATTAAAATTTAGTAGGATTCCGTATCGAATTTTTATCAAAGGAGATAGCATAATTGTTGTTATTAAATTATTAGGTTTCTTTTTTAATTCTCACTTTACAGATTCAGATCTTTTATCTATGTGAACATTTTATTTATACATAGTTTTAAATTAAACTGCTTTAAACGTGTAATTAACTATTCAATTAACCAGTTTTACAGTGATAGTAAACATAAAAGGAATGAATATTGCGTTTATTTTACATTTTAATACGATTTTTCAAGAGCTCATAATTAAACCATAATAAATGGAGTATAACAGGGACTTTACAATGTAATTTGTAATATGTTTTATTATAAACGAATTAGCTTTTAAAATGTTTTTACACTCTCTTTTAATTACCGGTTGTAACCTTATACTTACATAACTTCAACCTATACACGAATTTATAACGGATACCACCCGATTACGACGACCTTTTACCTATATGCACAGAGTTTATAACGACAACACACGAGCTACATTAGCTCATAACAAAATCACTATGCAGCGTATTTTTTATTTACAGCCGTGCTTCTATAAATTATTAAACGCATCATATTAATGAGGTCATCACCTATTTGAAAAATATTGATATACGGACACAAATTATTTTTATAAAAACCATATTAAGAATTGGAATGTTTTAAAATTCCATAACAATATGTAGTAAGAAATCACTGTTCATGTTTACTTTTAACTAATTACCGTGTAACTATATAACTTTGTTTAATTTAATAGTCTAAAATTGATTACCAATATAATATAAATAATTTCTTTTTAAAAACACTAAATCATAAATTTTATAACACGATTTTTAAAAACACACATGCCGAATTAAAAGAAAAAAACAATGGGGTTATTTTTTATTACAGGGCTCTTGATTAAAACAATTAAAGCACTAAAAATATCTTTATTTTATCAGAATAGAATGGTTGGGTAACAGACGTTAAACAATATTTTAATTATCTCATCATTTAGAATTAAACATGTACTAAAATAGTTTTTTACAAAATCAAACATAGGTAAATTATGTAATCTAAAATATAGAAACACTAAGACATAAAATCCGCACACATCCAAATGATAGTCTTGTAATATTGTCTTATTGTATACGAAGCATCGGGAGTTCTTCTCTAGGAAACGTAAATGATATCCTAGCTGTGGCCGTCCAAAGGAATCAAAATACTCTCCATTACCATTCTCGTCAATGTAGATAGCGGTCCAATGCTGACCTGGTTTGTTTGCAGGATCCGTGTTTACGATAATTGCACACGGTCGAGGTGCGCGCCTTTAAGGATGATAGACAAACACATTGTGGCTGAATGGATAAATAAAAGAATAAAACAAGCTACGTCTGACTTCCAAGAGTTTTGTATTAAAGCTAATAAGATACCCGCTGTAAAGAAACCATGCGTAAATCTACAGTGAGAGATTTACTCGAGGATGCAAGTAACCTTTGATTGTGCGAATATAGTTCTGTATAGAAGCTGACGTGCGCGTCTCTCCCTATCTCCTTCCATCTCATTTTCTCCTTCCCTCTTCTCTCCCCCTCTCCCTCTCTCCCTCTCCCTCTCCCTCTCCCTCTCCCTCTCCCTCTCCTCTTCCTCCTCTCCTCTCTCCTCTCCCTCTCCCTCTCCCTTCTCCCTCTCCCTCTCCCTCTCCTCTTCTCCCTCTCCCTCTTCCCTCTCCCTCTCCCTCTCTCCTCTCCCTCTTCCCTTCCCTCTCCCTCTCTCCCTCTCCCTCTCCCTCTCCTCTCCCTCCTCTCCCTCTCCTCTCCCTCTCCCTTCCTCTCTCCCCTCCCTCTCCCTCTCCCTCTCCTCTCCCTCTTCTCCCTCTCCCTCTCCTCTTCTCTCTCTCCCTCTCCCTCTCCCTCTCCCTTCTCCCTCTCCCTCTTCCCTCTTCTCCCTCTCCCTCTCCCTCTCCCTCTCCTCTCTCTCCCTCTCCCTCTCCTCTCTCCTCTCCCTCTCCCTCTCCCTCTCCCTCTCCCTCTCCTCTCCCTTCTCCCTCTCCCTCTCCCTTCTCCTCTCCCTCTCCTCTCCTCTCCCTCTCTCCTCTCTCTCCCTCTCCTCCCTCCCTCTCCCTCTCTCCTCTCTCTCCTCTCCCTCTCCTCTCTCTCCTCCCTCATTCTCCTATCCCTCTCCCTCTCCTCTCCTCTCCTTCTCCTCTCCCTCTCTCCCTCTTTCTCCCTCTCCCTCTCCCTCTCCCTCTCCTCTCTCTCCTCTCCCTCTCCCTCTCCTCTCCTCTCCCTCTCCTCTCTTCTCTCCTCTCCCTCTCCCTCTTCTCCCTCTCCCTCTCTCCTCTCTCTCTCTCTCCCTCTCTCTCTCCTCTCCTCTTCTCCTTCTCCCTCTCCCTCTTCTTCTCCTCTCCCTCTCCCTCTCCCTCTTCTCCTCTTCTCCTCTTCTTCTCTCTTTTCTTTCTCCCTCTCCCTCTCTCTCTCTTCTTCTTCTTCTCCCTTCTCTTCTCCTCTTCTCCTCTCTCCTCTCTCTCTCCTCTCCTCTTTCTTCTCTTCCCTCTCTCTCTCTCCCTCTTCTCTCTCTCTCCCTCTTTCCCTCTCCTCTCCCTCTCCCTCTTTTCTTTCTTTTTCTCCCTCTTCTTCTTCCTCTTCTTCTTCTTCTTTTTCTTCTCCCTCTTCTTCTTTCTTCTTCTCCTCTTTTCTTTTCTTCCCTCTCCTCTTTCCCTCTTCTCTCTCCCTCTTCTTCTTCTCCTTCTCCTCTCTTCTTCTCCCTCTTTCTCTTTTCTTCTTCTCCTCTTCTTTTCTTCTTCTTCTTTCCTTTCTCCCTCTTCTTTTCTTCTTCTTTTCTCCTCTTCTTCTTCTTCTTTTCTTTTTCTCCTCTTCTTCTTCTTCTCTCTCTTTCTCTCCTTCTCTCTTTTTTCTTCTCTTCTTTCTCTTTCTCCTCTCTTTTTTTTCCTTTTCTTTTCTCTTTTTTTCCCTCTCTTCCTTCTTTTCTCTTTTCTTTCCTTTCTCTCATTTCTCTCTTTTCTTTTTTTCTTCTCTTTCTCTGCTTATCTCGCTCTGTCTCATTTCTTCTCTCGTTCTCTTTTTCTCTCTCTCTCTCTCTCTTCTCTCTCTCTTCTCTCTCTTATCTTTCTCTCTATCTCTCTCTCTAATCGTGATTTAGGATTCCATGAGCGCACTATCTAGAATTTATGTTAACAACAGGTTAACCTTTACAACAAAAGTTATTCCAGATTTAAAATTAATACAGAAAGAAAAAATTTAAAGTATGTTTGGTTTAATAAAAATTATCAACTTTGCGTTAAAGCCACTATAGACAGTAAACAAATAATTATAAAATCGGCTGCTGATATTAGTAAATTAAAAGCAGTTTTATAAATTAATGGTTATAACGCATTTCGTAAATATCCGTTTAGGTAAAAAAAAATTGATATTTAAAAAAGTGAGTTAATAAAATTAATAGAATAAATCGTTTTTTGTTTTTTCTTTACGCAATTACTCATGCCCGTAATAAATATTTCTTCAAATGATTATATTAAACATACTTTTCAAAATTGCCAAGCACATCAAAATTCACATTAATGTTGAATCAATCGTTGCCCATTGGGAAGAATTTAAACACATTTTTCAAAATAGTCAATTGGATATAATAGCAGTTACAGAAACCTTTTTAAAACCGGCATTAAATACTAATCTATTTAATTTACCTGGATATGTATTGTTTAGAAATGATAGACTTTATAGGAAAGGTCAGTTGCAATCTATTAGGAAAATTTAAAATGCCAAATTCTTTGCATCTAATAGTAATTATACCAATAAACCAGAATATTTAATATGCTCCATAACTGCAAATCATAAGTGCCTATTTAGCGTTATTTATAGACCGCCAAATCACCCGGTTTAAAGAATTTTTCGAATTAATACAATATCAGGCTTTAGATTTTAATAATGTGCTAATAGTTGGTGACTTAAACGCTAATATGAATGAGGATGCTGATAACGTATATAAAAGGAACTTTTGAATATTATGAATGACATTAATTTATCTTACGTCAAACTAAATCCAACATACCATTTTTGAGGAAACTCAACCCTGGTTTAATTTTAACTGATTTAACTAAGATTCATGTTTATGGTCAGCATAGTGCACCGAATTTCTTTCCATGACTATATCATTTGCTGATTATGATTAATCCTTCAGCCAAGGTACGCAAAATACTAAAGCTGCGTAATTTCAAAATATTCAATAAAGAGAAGTTGTTTAGAGACATTCAATCAGTTAACTTTAAAGCAATTTACAATCTCCCCACATTAGATGAAAAAGTTAATACATTTTCACAAATGTGTGAATTTCTAATGGATAAACATTTTCCTCTAAAGAATTTTCTACTAAAAGAAACCAGCACCCTGGCTCAATGACAAAATAAAAACAGCCATGAAAGAACGAGACAAATTGTTTACGTTTTTTAAAAAGAATCGATCAAATGAAATATGGAACAAATACAGGATTTTAAGAAATAAAGTAAAAAATTGGATAAGGAATGAAAAATGTAATTATCTTAAAAAACAGTTTCAAAAGATCAAAAACACACAAGAATTTTGGAAAATTGTAAAAAATCAAGACGTTTTAAGAAAGGATAACAACAAAGGATCCTATAGTCCGTTAATGATCTCAATTCATATTTTTGTTTGCATATGACTACTTCCACGTCAGATTCTGATCTGAAAGAATATTATGCAACAAACAACTTTAACAGTACTTCTCCTGTTTTTAAGTTTTCTGAAATTACAATTGACGAAGTTTATAAAGCATTAAGTAGTATAACGTCTAAATCGGTTGGTCCAGATGGAATTACATTGACTTTTTAAACCTGATTAAAACAGAAATAATCAAGTGTTGTGTCACATCTTTAATGAATCTATTAATAACTGTACTTATCCTGAAATATGGAGAAAGAGTTATGTATTACCCTTAATTAAAGAATCACTGAATGTTCGTCATATCGACCAATCAATATTTTATCGGTATTGGGAAAATATTGACAAGCTCGTTTTCGCCAAATATCTGAATATATAAATTTCTATGATCTTCTAAACAAGTTTCAGTCTGCGTACAGACCTACATAGTAAAAACTCTCTTAATCAGATTAACGGATGATATCAGGAAAAGTTTTGATGAATCAAAATTAACTGTGTTACTATCTCTCGACTTTAGTCATGCCTTTGATAGCATTGACCGTAATGTTTTAATGTCCGTCATGAAATCATTAAATTTTGCAGAATCCGCAATACTTTGGTTCAAGTCTTATCTAAACGAAAGAACGCAATGTCAGAACTCAGTCGAAATTTTTTCCGAATGGAGAACAGTCGGAGAGGAATACCTCAAGGCTCAACATTGTCTGCATTGCTATTTATAATTTATGTAAACAGAATACGGGATGTAATCCGGAACTGTAACCATGTAATGTTTGCGGATGATCTTAATATCTACATAACAACAAATATTATGAGCATAGATAACGCAATGAGGAAAATACAAGATGACTTGAATAGTATTAATATTTGAGCAAAAATCATGGATTAGTATTAACTCTGATAAGTGCAAATACATCGTTTTTGGACATGACAGACTTTTGTGTAATTTAAGATATGAAGCTATACCATCTCTAACCCTTCAAGATGTTACTATAAATCGTGTAAATAAAATTAAACTATTAGGCCTATTAATCCAAAATAATTTGTCATGGACGAAAGTTAATTCAGTATGTCATCTGTGCATAGCAAGATCTACATGCTAAAAGTGTTTTCTTATCTTCCGGTTAGTGTAAAAAGACAATTATTAACGCCCAGTTTTCAGTTTTATTTATGGAATTGCCATGTCTAATTTAAACTATACACAGCTCCTAAGGCTACAAAGACTCAAAATCTCTGTGTTAAATACATCCTAAACTTGAAGATAGACGAGAGAATTTATGATAAGTTTGGAACACTGTCAATGTTAAAATTAAGGACATTCAGGATTTTAGAACGTTAACACTGATCTATTTAACAATTAAAAATAAATCCCCAGTGTATTTAAGCGAACATTTAAAATTTTTGTTGGAGGTACTGTCAACAAAACAGAACTTTAGTGCTACCTAGGTATAAGACAGAATCATCAAGTCTTTTATAGTTAAAGCCATTAAGTTATACAACCATTGTAATGAAAATATACTGCTCATAATGTTGTAATTTTTAAAAAGACTGAAGGACTCTTTACTGAGCAAGTATAATTAATCTAATCATTCATAATGTAAACTTCAATTTTCAATCTTTGTTTTTGTTTTTTATTTTTTCTAGTTTGATAACATTAAGATGGAATTTTTTTTTTGTGTCGTTGATTTAATAAAACACGTTACTTTTTATTACTAGTTAAGGCATTTCAATTGTTTCATTATAGTCGACTAATTTATTTGTATATATATATATATATATATATATATATATATATATATATATATATATATATATATTATATATATTTTTTGTTACAAAATTGAACTGTATTTTACATAATTGTACTGTATGTTGGTGTACTCGTAAGAGTGTAAGAGAGGTCTTCCTAGACCTAATCCAAACGAGTTTGCTAAATAAATTAATCAATCAATCAATCAATCAATCTCTCTCTCTCTCTCTCTCTCTCTCTCTCTCTCTCTCTCTCGTTTCTCGTTTCTCGCACTTCTCTTACTTAGCTTATCTCACTTCACACACATGCACACAAACGAAAACACGCTAACACGAAAATAGCAAACACCAAAAACGAAAACCAAAATTTTACAAATACGAAAAGCGCAAACACGAAAAAATGGCTAACACGAGAAAAGGCAAACACGAAAAACGAAAACCAAAATTTTACAAATACGAAAATAGCAAACACACAAAATGGAAATACGAAAAAGATAGGTTATTGAAGTCTATAAATAAAAGAATTTTGCTGTTTATCTGTTTTATTTATTTTTTATATCCAGAAGGATGAGTATCAAAATTTTCTATTCTACGTCGCTTAGAATAACTTATCCTATACTGCTTAGATTCAGGTCTACTTAATACATTGTAACAATTGTCTCTAACTATTTTTCTGTCATTATATACAAACAAAGAGTCTTTACTATTGCTAAGCACCATGTTTTTTATCGATTCAAAGTTTATAACGCGCGAGTTCTTATAGTTTAAGGTAATGCCTTTCACTTTACACACGGATTTAACTGTTTCATCACTGGTAGAAAATACATTGTAACTATTGTTTTTTGGTCCTGCACTAACTAATTCGGCTATATAACTTCCTTCACCGTACGCCTCCAGCTCGTCGGTCATTTGACCAAGGAAATCACCGCATGCTGGATTCCAGTCGTCGGGTTTTGCGACAAATATCACACTGTCTGTGTCGTAATATAGAACGCGGCGGTCTAGTTTCTCCAAGTAACTATATAGCTCTAAACGTGCATGAGCTGTCGTGTATGCGGCTATGGATACATTATTTGTCTTTTGTGATTCACCCTCACCTTCTGGTCTATCCCAATTCACCATTACAACATTATCGTTGATAGGTATTATGGATTGTACCTGAACCAATGGATCGGTAAACAATTTGAAAAAGTCCTTTGGTTCAGATACAGTACTGCACTGGTTAATTTTCGCTGACCAAACTTACCCCAAAAGAATTCAGCATAAGTTTGCGGTACCTTAAACCGAATTTTCATAATATTACTAGCGTCTAATTGAATCCCCTCTTTCACATAATACTCCGTTACGTAACTCAATTTTGCAGTGTCTGACGTACAATGGCTAGGCCACCCTGAACATTCCTGCGTGAGTTTTAAGAAATTATCAATATAACCGCTAAATAAACCTCCCTGTTTAGTTGCTCTGTCATACGCGGTTACCTCGTATTCCCAAACTTCATAAACATCCATGACTATATAGTTTTTAGCAATAGCCTTACGCAGTTCGTCAGCTACAAACGTGCCAACGAAACTGCGCTCGGTCTCATTGTGCCCACACTCCCCTTGATTTAAGTCAACACCGCACGTCCTACACAACACAAGCATCAACTTTCCGTGCATTTTGAATGGTAAAACAGGGTGGTAGAGATTAGAGGGCGGCAGTACTTGACATTTAATTAAACCCTCCACCGTGTCTAATGAAATGTTCTTACAATCTAACCCTACATGAGCTTTCGTATGGCCTATGGGATATTTTCAATATTTATTTACATATGGATATAATGAGCATACGTCATAATACATTATTTTCTCACTAATTCCGTCACATTCATGATAAAGCTTGCTTACATTAGTACGGCCACCGTAAAACGCCTCACGTGGGTTTAAGGGTTCGTCATCTTGATTAACTAAACTCTGGATAAACGCTCTCAATTCGTCGGTAGCGAGTATTTGTTTTTTAAAATCGCATTCACGCATCTCGACTAAATTATACCCACGCTCACGTATAAATAGGGACCGCGCAGCCGTGTTTTCATTCCGTGCAAGCATGGAAGTACCTGCACCGAGCTTAGGATTCATGTTAGCTTGGTTAGGGAAACATTCTTCACAACCGTGCCAGTAACAGCCGAGAAATTAAAAAACGGTATTTGATGCAGCACAATACCGATCGACCTTAACACCTTCAGGTGTTCTAAACTCGCGAGCTTTCCCAGCGTCCTGTATGTTCACTTGCTGAGAATGTTCCATCCAACGTAACCATTGTATCGCGATTTTGGATTGATTGTCAGCCCGTCTATAACCACCCTTAGGAATAAGTCCTATTGTGTTTTCTCTGAGGAAACGCCTACGAAACACTTTATTGCAAGCGCTAGCAATAGTGGTAGCTTCCTCAAACGGATCGGCCTTATTCTGGGTCGTAAAGGTGGACCAGAAGCTAATGCAACCTTTAACGAGGATCTTAACATCCATCAGGCAATACCTCACAATCTCCTCACTCACCTTAAAAACATAATTACTCTGGGCCGTATGCCAGTCTAAAAGTTTTTGACGCTCTTTCCCTGACATCTGATCTGAGTTTTTGACGCTCTTTCCCTGACATCTGATCTGCACAATAATATTCAAGTGCTGGCAGCGGACCCTCGTAACACTGGTTCACGGATGTGTTGAAGAGATAGGGGAAATAACCTTTGGACTCGGGGAAATTGAAAGTTTTTGGAAATGCCGAGAGCGGTGACGGGATGAAATTAAGGGAGTTAATGAATCTAATATCACCACATTGAACAGAAATTAATTTTAAACCGCTGGAGATGACTTTAGGTCTCCACTGATTATTATTAGTTAGCATGCATCTAAGCACAAAACACCCGTCGTACCCTTTCAGGTTATGCCCAATGCATGTAACTTTAAACTTTCGTGCTCTCTCGGCAACATATGACAGAAACGATTCAACAGGGTTTTCCCTGAAAATATGCACTCTTTTGCTACAAGCCGAGCACGACTCATCTAAATTGTCAGCGTATTTGATACAGACAGAGCAAACGTTCGCGGCCACGCATAGATTGGGCTCATTCGTTCCCTCACACACCTTCTCTTGCATACACTCCAAATCATAAAACATGAACATAGATGGTTTACCATTACTGCTGTCACGTCGAGCTTTATTAACGGCCATGTAGCAGAGATGACCGATAGGTTTTTCGCTCATGCATGTAGGCAGCGACTGTATCCGCATCTATGTTTACCCTTTACTTCAGTTGTTTTAAGACATTTTAAACATCTACTCAATTTTTCGCATACTTTAGCGTCCTTATGATTTTTAAGACATTCAACCCCATAAAAAAATCTCCTGCAATCATTACAAGTAATTTTTGGGTTTTCAATAGAACAAGGTGGCTTTTGATGACACGCGGGGAACTGGTACATGCATTTCATATGCCGTTTCTTTTTTAGAACGTTTTTTACATTGTTCGCAGTAATAACTGCAAGTAAATGCTGAGGTGAGACTAGTGATTACGTTATAGTGTTCGTCTTCTAGTATTAAATTTAAAACTACTCTACCCGGTTCCCTAGGACCCTCAAAATGAACTGAATCACCTATACGCGAATTATAAACTACAATGGTATATGAAGCTAAATGATTTTGAAATGCCTGAATATGCTCGTAACTACCGCCCTGACTAAGATCTACACCACTGTTCTGGCAGAGCTGTGTAGCTAGTTCTTGAAGTAAGGGACGCCCCATTTTCATACCATATCGCACCGAATCGTTATTTCTAAACGCAATAGCTATAACTAGAGCACGAGCCAAAATTATTTTCGTTAATTTCTATCGGTACAACAATAATACCTTGTCTTTTTCCTTTACAAAAGTCTTCAAATTTTAACCCTCTCAGGTTTTTGCGTCCATAGCCTACAGTTACCGACACTCTATCCACGTTTAAAACTAATAAGTCACTTGAGAAAAAACTAGCGTTACTCTGCATTACCTTTTCCAACAGCGACATTATCACTTTCACCGACAACTGGTCCACTCTTCTAAACGACAAGCCAATTGGTTTGTCTGGGAAATTTGGATTTCTTAGCGTGATCCCAACACGGTCTGATGGAGCCGCATCCTTCACAATATATGTATACATTTATTATATTTATTAGGTGGTAGGCATGTATACTCCATGCCAGCCGGGGAGGTACCACCACCCTTACCATGGGCTCCTTAATATTGGGTCTCCGATTTTCTGAGCTCGGTAAGGACTGCCGGTTACCTTTTCCATCATCCTCAATCTATTCTCATCCTTATTCTTCCTTCTCGCCCTCACTGTCTTCCTATCGGATTAAAAGTCCCAAATTAAAAAATAAGATGGCTGTGGTTTCTAGGGTTATAAATTCCGGACGTAAAATCCTGCCCCATTCGGATGTCCGGGAGGGCAGGGCCCAAGCGACCTCGATCATCGAAAGTAACAACTTTCTGAATCACTACTGCAACATCCGCGGTATCAGGTCTAATCTTAATGCTATTCACCAACATCTTGAACAATTACAACCTGATATATTGTTTCTATCTGAAACACAAGTCTCCTCAAAGCTCCGAGTCACCCGACTTGCAATTTCCTCAATACCATCTTCACTCTAACTTTCGATATAAAGGAGGCGTATGTGCCTACATCAAGGACAGAATTGCTTGCAAGAGGGTTTCTTCCTTAGAAAATAAAAATTTTGACGTGATTTGGTTTAAACATTCTGGTCCTAATTTTGTGAAATTCTACTGTTGCATTTATAGGTCTCTAATGACAGCAACTTTCAAGACTTCTTCGATTACCTTAGTACGAAAGTTGACTATCTCCTGTCTCAGTTTCCATCTTGCGATATCTCATTTGTAGGCGATTTCAATGTTCATAACTCTAATTGGCTTCAATTTTCATCTACTACAAATCCCGCTGGTCATAGTGCAGAAACATTTGCTATTTCATGTGATCTCACACAAATGATTTCTGAGCCCACAAGAATCCCTGATAACCCTAACCATACTCCACATCTTCTAGATCTCTTTCTTACATCAAACCCTCTTGTTTATAAAACTTCCGTTCTTTCGCCTTTAGGTCTTTCCGACCATTGTCTAATAAAAATCATTTCTACTGTACGTAATTCCACTGTTGTTCGCAAAACCGATAGAACCTTGTGGTGTTTTAAGTCAGCTCGATGGAGTGATTTACGGGATTTCTTTGCAACCTTTCCATGGCGTGAATATTGTTTTAAGTCGTCCTCTTCTTCGGACATCGCTCTTTCAGTATCTGAAGTCATCCTCATGGGAATGGAGTTATACATTCCGAAAAACAGTACCGTGTAGGTCATTCACGTTCCCAACCCTGGTTCAATAAGGCTTGTTCTGATGCAATATCTTTAAAAATAAATGTTACATTAAATGGAAATCTAATAAATCGGTTGACAGTCATGTAGAATACGTTGGTGCTAGAAATATCTGCAAAAGTGTCATCACTAAAACTAAAAAGTTGTTCGAACAACGAAAATGCAATGAACTAGCTACATCTCCTTTAGGCAGTCGTAAATTTTGGTCTTTAGCAAAGCCATTAGTAAAAACTTTCGAACATCTTCATTTCCCTGACATCTATTGACGGATCGGTAGTTACTGATTCTGTAGACAAAGCCAACGTTTTTGTGGATTTGTTTGCATCAAACTCGTGTCTCAATGATTCTGGAAAAGATGTGCCCTAGTCAACTCTTCTTCATACGTTATGAAACCAATTCATTTTCGGTACAAGCTCTTGGAATCGATCATCAGTAGGCTTGATCTCAATAAGGCGACTGGCCCAGACGGTATCCCAGCTATTGTCTTAAAGAAATGTTCCCCGAACTAGTACCAGTCCTATCTAAGCTCTATACGATCTCTATATCTTCTGGGAATTCCCTTCTTCATGGAAGTTAGCAAATGTTCAACCTATTCCCAAAAAAGGTGATAAGACGGATCCCTCAAATTACAGACCAATTGCCATCACTTCCATTTTGTCTAAAATCATGGAAAAAGCTATCAATCAGCAACTGCTCACGTTTCTTGAAACTAACAAACTCCTTAGTGACCATCAATATGGGTTTAGGCAAAGTCGTTCAACAGGCGATCTTCTTTCATATGTGACCCAAGTTTGGAAGAATACAGTAGAGCAGTCCGGTGAAACAGTTGTAGTCGCTTTAGATATCTCAAAGGCATTTGACCAAGTTTGGCATAAGTGTTTACTTGCCAAACTCACCTCGTTTGGGTTAAATGATGCGCTCATCAACTGGGTTTCTAGTTTCCTTGATGAAAGACGAATACGTGTCGTAGTTGATGGCTTTTTTCAAAAGAAGTTAGCATTAACGCGGGCGTACCACAGGGATCCGTTATAGCGCCTACACTTTTCTGCTGTACATAAACGACCTTATTTCTTCAACAACTAACCCCATCCATTGCTTTGCTGACGATAGCACTCTTCACTGTAGTTCATCTCAGTCTACTCATAGTGATAATCCACCTTCTATGTCAAATCAAGAAATTAAAGCTGAAATGGCAAATTCAATCAACAAAGACATTCAACGTATTCTCGAATGGGGAAGCAATAATCTAGTTAAATTTAATGCTAACAAAACTCAGTGTTGCCTTATGTCCGCCAAAAAAGATCGATCATTTCCTGTTGTAAGTATGAATGGCTCAGTTCTTAAGTTTTCATACTCTATTACTCTGTTGGGTATGACTGTATCTTCAAATCTCTCATGGGTTGACCATCTTCTGTCAGCTACCAAAACAGCTGCTCGTAAAATAGGCTTTTTGTACAGATCTAAGCAGTACTTTACCTCTCGACAACTCCTTTTGCTGTATAAGGCCCAAATTCGGCCTCATCTGGAATATAATTCTCACCTTTGGGTTAGTGCTCCCCAATACGCTCTCGATATCGTTGATCGTATTCAAAAGAGAGCGATTAGGCTTATAAATGACCCGTCTTTAACTTCTCACATACAGTCCCTTGAGCATAGAAGGATGGTTTCAGTTCTTTCTTTGTATTATCGTTATTACAACGGCTATTGTGCTGGTGAATTACATTCTTTGATACCATCTCCGGCTATCTTTGCGAGAAACACTCGGTTCGCTCAATCACATCATCATTATGCAGTATAAATCTCCACTTGTCGTACCAAACGGGCGCAATCCACATTTTTCTACACGGCTTCTAAACTCTGGAATGATCTCCCTAGTTCCTGTTTTCCTCTCACTTATGATATGAGAAAATTTAAGGTAGCTGTTCATAAGCATCTATTGGCAATTCATTATCCCTCTATCCATCCTCCTAAGTGTTCCTGAGTGCTTTAGCACGATAGGCCTTATTTAGCCTGTTCAGGTCCACAATCATAAAAAAAAAAAAAAACAGTTCATCAAATGCATTCTGTAAAATGATATGTATTAGATAAATTTTTAGTAAAATGGTATATTTTACCTGTAACCATGTTAAGGGATTATCCTTGCACGTCTCGTCATTGAAGTTAAATCGTAGTATAAATTCGTGTATAGGTTGAAGTTATGTAAGTATAAGGTTACAACCGGTAATTAAAAGAGAGTGTAAAAACATTTTGAAAGCTAATTCGTTTATAATAAAACATATTACAAATTACATTGTAAAGTCCCTGTTATACTCCATTTATTATGGTTTAATTATGAGCTCTTGAAAAATCGTATTAAAATGTAAAATAAACGCAATATTCATTCCTTTTATGTTTACTATCACTGTAAAACTGGTTAATTGAATAGTTAATTACACGTTTAAAGCAGTTTAATTTAAAACTATGTATAAATAAAATGTTCACATAGATGAAAGATCTCAATCTGTAAAGTGAGAATTAAAAAAGAAACCTAATAATTTAATAACAACAATTATGCTATCTCCTTTGATAAAAATTCGATACGGAATCCTACTAAATTTTAATAATAAATACATATTAAAAATAGTCGCTAAACAGTACATTCACATTGTATGACAACAACAGGGTAGTTATCTGATTATGCAAATACCATTAACTGTTTAATTATAGAATTTAATAGTGTATTTTAAAATCAAAACGTATACCTTTACCTTTACCTTGATTAGTTTCTTTTAATATCAGAAAAATATAAAATATACCCTACATGCGTCATAAAATACGAGGGTGAACATGCACTTCCTATACGTAAGTGAGTAAAAATAATTAAAGATCATCATCTTATATTAATAAAAATAATTAATAAAAATAATTAAAGATCATCATCTTATATTAATAAAAATAATTAAAGATCATCATCTTATATTAATAAAAATAATTAATAAAAATAATTAAAGATCATCATCTTCTTATAAACTATCAGATTAAGAATCTCCCCCTAGGATAATTAATTAATAAAAATAATTAAAGATCATCTTATATTAATAAAAATAATTAAAAGATCACCATCTCAAAATAAGGGTAAAAAATATAGTCTCTCACGTAAGCGAGTAAAAATTAGGGTGGAAAATCCGGTCACCCACGTGGGCATATAATAAAAATGGCCGCGCCAAGTGCCCCACACCCCGGGGATTTTGTAACGTCAAAATCCAAGATAGCGGCGCAAGGTGCCCCGGTACTACTGATATATAATAGCAATATCACAGTATCTTAGTAACAACAAATTAGCCTACTGTCGACTTTATTTCACTGCATTTGCATTTAAAAACTTGCCGAAAATACTGAATCTTTTTAATATTTTTTTCCAGTTTCATGGTGCAAAATAAAATAAAACATTGTATGTACCACGGGCATAATTGTAGATTATCGCTCTCAGGAATATAAAAGCCCTCCGCTTCGCGTCGGGCTTTTAACATTCCCTCGAGCCATAATCTTCTGATTATGCCCTTAATACATAAATATCTATTATAATAAGCTCATTGCGGAAATAAAATCAGGTTGTAAAACATCTGTCAGAACGACGTTTAAACTTCATGTCAGACAGAGATTTTTAGACATAAATAGATGTTAACTTAATTAACATAACCTCACAAGGGTTCATCAACAGAGTGTTATTTAATCGTGAAAAAACCGTTCATTCCCTCGTTGGTAGGAGGTATCTCGAGGGTGGGTGTTCTAGGTGTACTAGTAATTGGAATAGCAAAAGTGTTTGACTCGCGTCCAAATGATTTGCCACCAATATATGGGGGAAGTAAGTATAGAATGTCAATAACTGTTATCGTACTGATATACCTGTAGGAAACACTGGCTAAGGTAATAATTCAGTTATGTACCACTCACAACTTCTCAAACAAAAATTTTAGGCTTTAGTCAACGAGGAGAGGCTTTATATTTAATGTAACTGGTACTCACGGTGTCCCTTTCTTAAAGTTGTATTTTAGTACACATACAACTTGCCAGAAATTCCCGAGATGGTGTGCGAGACATACGGCAGTCACATATTAACACTTTTAGTATAAAGTAATTGAACAATTACTATTAGTCTATTTGCAGATGTATATATCTTCCGAAAGTAGCGTAAATGAATTTACTAGAGCCATCATTTATTAAACGACAGGGGCAGCAACTGTCTAATTTAAAACTGAACTTTTCCAGGAAGATTACCAGTTGTATGATCAATGTGATCTACGATGGAATAAGTCGAATGCAATGCTTTATACTGAATTAGTTCACAATTGTAATATATAAATGGAATACAGCGTTTGTTGGTGTGAAAATATGATCTACCACATTTGTAAAAATTTTACTGAATTCCTATAAAAACCCATTTTGCACGTTACGAATTCTTCCCTATCTGAGCTTAGACCATGCAAACGAAGGCGATGAAAAGATATTCAAATTCACCCCCAGAAAGTATATTTCGGCTAAGACGGGTAAGTACCCTCCGAAGAATGACAAACGCGCTAAAAACCACAGAAAACTGTACATTTATCCCGATAAAAGAGCAATTTGGTTCCTTATTGCTTCCGTTCGAACTCTTCGATAATCGGTCGGTACTAAGAAGTAATAAAAACAGAGTAATAGAAAGAATGCGGTAAAGCGATCGACCCCCACTCCCCCAATCAGAATAAGTAAAGTAAGAAATGGTTATTACTATGTATAGGAAAGTAAGTTGGATAACAGTTGAGACGTTGGGTAAGTGCTATTGATTTCATCAGATTTACCTTACTAACCATCTATTAACTCATGGTACAGAACAAACAGAGCTTAAGAGACCGAAGGAAGTATGGAGAAAAGAAAGGGGTGAAACTCAATCTCAGGAGATTTAACGTACTCTCAGCTTAACATAAAGGCTGGCGGCCTAAAAGTTAGACCTTAACCTACCCATAGAAAACGAAAGTCTAAAAATTTAACCCTTTGGCCAAAAAAGTGTAAAAAGAAGCACATTACACACTCCAAGTCAACCCAATTACACCATCAGCTCGCGTAGATGAAACGCCGTAGTTGCAATTAAGAGATTGTAAGAGAGAAAGAAGGACACACATCTACGCAAGAATAACCACATTGAGTCTGAATCTATGGAATCCGTTGTCATCGGAGCTCGTATGGAAAGACATACCCATTCCGTTTTTCGTAGGTCCAACCAGTAATGTGAAATCGAAAGACAGGAAATTGAAATAAAAAAGGTACGTTCTAAAAGTGCTGATAGGAGAAGAAAAGGGACCCGATATAATGTTTGCGGATGACAAATAAAAGGAGTTTCAGCAAAAAAAAAAAATTCAATTACATCTTTAAGGTTTACCTAGAAGTCTCCATGTTATTACATCCACGTCTTAATTGAAACGTAGTATCATTCTATGTCGGCATAATTTGGGGCCAGAGAACATTTATTTCTTCAATACAAGGTGTTTCAAAAAACGTTCCGCTAATTTCTAGGGTAAATAGAATATTAAAAATAACGTTAGTTAAACATGTATCCGATAATGCCTCCTTATGCCCTCTGAAAGTGGCCCCAAAAACCCTTTTTTTTATTATCTCTGAAACGGTTTAAGATACCTAAATGAAATTTAGACCACAAATACCTATGATTAGGTCATAAAAGATAGTGAATTTGTAATATTTTGTATATAAGTGTCGCTAAAGGGGTGGGGGTCCATTTATTTTGCACCCAAACTTTTTTTTATGGGGATAGTAATTTTTAAACAATTTCGTTCAAAAAAGTGTGTGTCTGTGTGTCAGTCTGTCTGTGTGTCTGTGTGTCTGTGTCTGTGTGTCTGTATGTGGGTATGTGTGTCTGTGTGTCTGGGTGTCTGGGTATCTGTGTCTCTGTGTGTCTGATTGTCGGTGTGCCTGTGTATATGTGTGTCTGTGTGTCTGTGTGTCTGTGTGTCTGTGTGTCTGTGTGTCTGTGTGTCTGTATCTGTCTGTCTGTCTGTCTGTGTGTCTGTGCGTCTGTGTGTCTGTCTGTCTGTGTGTCTGTGTGTCTGTGTCTGTGTGTCTGGGTGTCTGTGTGTCTGTGTGTCTGATTGTCGGTGTGTCTGTGTATATGTGTGTCTGTGTGTCTGTGTGTCTGTGTGTCTGTGTGTCTGTGTGTCTGTGT
>JARFJB010002008.1:227500-297500 GCA_036346205.1 Vesta saturnalis | reverse complement strand
AGGTGATTCAAATAAGAAAGAAGTATTCAGTGCGTTCGTAAAGTAGCGGAAAAATTCAATTAAAATTCGAACGTGAGTATAGGAAGAAAACGCTCGGACCCGCCGACGTTTATTTACAAGTTAGAATTTTTGTACGTAAAAGTGAAATATACATGGTGTGTCAAGAAAAGGATATGACGTCATCGACACTTTTTTGTAATGTAAGCCTCCATTTTTTATTGCAGAATTAGAAAGGCCACATCTTTTTATGGCCGACAAGGTAAATACGGACGATACATAAGGAAATATTGAATAAAAATTAGCGCAAATATTACATATCGACGACCTTCCAACCTACAACATGGAAATTAAAAGAAATGAAATAATTTTAATAACATTTCTTTAAGAATAATTATGCAACCTCTTTTATAATTTCATTACGAAAATAGGCAACATTGTTAACGCAAAAACAATAATCAATGTCAAATAGACGTTTAAAAATTCATGACAGTCAGAGGTTAATAGACGTCTAGATGCTAACTTAAGTTAAAAGAAATGAAATAATTTTAATTTCAATTTTTTTAGCATAACTACGCAACTTATTTTTATACGTTCATAATGAAAACAGGCAACGTTGTAAAAACAAAAACAATAATCTATGTCAGAATGACGTGTAAAACTTCATGTCAGATAAAGATTCATAGACACAAATACATGCTAACTAGTCCACACACCAGGTAACATGCGTTTTTGAGAGGTCCACGATATATTTTTGTGGCATTATGTTGTCTGAGATGTACGTATTTAGAATCATTTGGTTACCCGACCCAAAAATAGCTCGTTTGGTTTTTATACAGGGTGGTCATGTATTAAAACTGAAAATATGGTTTAAAGTATACAGATGTGCTTTATTTACGTAAGATGTGAGTTTGTATGTATTTATTCATTGCAGAATGTAATTTACAATTTATGTATTAAATATTTATTTTATTGATATTATACAAGGTGGTCCAAGCATGAAACAAAAAAAATGCAGACAGACAATAAAATAATATAGAAATATATATCATAAGGACTGGAACACTGGGATGTTATGCGACAACGGCAAAAAGAAAAACATTTTAATCCAGCTTCCCGACAACAATATTTATTTACGTGAACATTTACCACAGTTGCAATTCGGAACTAATTCTTCGGTTGCAGGAAAGGTATTGTCCACGGATTTCGGTATAAGGGTATCATTTTCCATCCTGTATCCAAACAAAAAAGGATCTAGATGTGTAGTTTTTTCGTCCAAACAATTGTTCTGGTTATAAACAATAAAAGTGCTCGTAAAATATGTAGTCTTATTGATGTGCTCGTAGGAGGTAGTTGTGTTACAGAAAAGGTTTTTCCATGGTGATACATCCAATACCTTAACTCATCAAATATTTTTGAAGGCTTACCGTGGCAAAACACCTGAACAAGATACTTTTCTGATAGCTGGACTGAATCTTCGATTTCCCTTTCAGATGTATCCGTGAAAGTTATGCTAGGAAAATGTATTTCAAATAAGTATATTTATTTTTACCGAGAAATCTTTCTGGACTAGCGTAAAGAGCACTATTCTTGGTTTTAACTTTGCTTGTGTAATCTGCACCAGTCAAATGGTAAAGAGCTGGAAGAACAGTGCACAATTCTGAACCGAGACGAGCAGTCATCAAGTGTAACGGAATATCCCTCCTAGTTTCCCCTACTCCTTCTCTAAACCAAAGTTCCTAAAATAAATCACTCCTTATTAAAAATTTAAATATATAACTAAATCAATTACCTGCATCCCTTCGGCTTCATAAGTCCTGAAATGGTACAGTCATAACTAATATATCGGTCTCGGAAGATAGTATATTGAGATGGTTATAAATAGGCATAAAAAAGGGGGCTAGAGTTTATTGAGCTTAAATTCTGTATAGTATGCAAGTTTAAATAAAGTTGAAGAAGTATACAGTTCATTATGAGAGAAAAATGGTATACGAGTGTAAAAATATGGCTTTGATGTAATAAAACAGGATTTGTGGGGTATGCACAAGGTTATTATATTCATAAAAGCAATGAGCTATACCAGTAGCATGTGAGGATGGTCAACACGATTCATATTAGTGTGTACGATTAGTTTCGTTTAACATATTTAAGTAATTTCACATTTTAATCAATTTATTTAAGCATTTTAAACACGTGACAGAGATTGATCACATGGAGTACGATAATTCTAATGTGTAGAACATGTATAGTAATAGGTACAATGCATAGACTTTACGAATTATAAAAAAGGGTTATGGTACTAACACAGTATACTAGTAATTCACAAAGTGTTTAAAAAGTGCATAAGAAGTGATAGTGACTTTGAGACGTAGTTAAGAACATGAACAATATTTGTGCAATGTGTTATTTAATATATAATTACAATTTGTGTACAAAAATCTACAATATGTGTTAACAATATGGAAATATGAAAATTATGAACTATGGAGTACATATAAACAGTGTTTGTGATGTATAAGAACATATTAGATGAACATTTCAAGTGATATAGACGTTTAAAACGCAAGTTGAAAGTAAATTTTATAATGTTAGGTTCAGTATTGTATTTAAGAATTTTACAAATTTATAGTTTTTATAGGATAAGTTCAGAACAAATTAGAAAAGCATATAATAGTAGGGTTCCCTCATTTTCACAAAGAAATTAACAGTAAATATGTAATCTAAACATAAATTAGAAAAGTTGGGTTAATCACCTAAAATTAAGATATGAAAGTGGAAATTTTGTTAAAACTAGGAAAAGTGGGTTGAAATAGGTGTTTTCAGACACGGTTTTGTATGTAGAATTTGAATATGTAATAGTTTAGTTGTAAAATATAAAATTTGTTAGATAATAGTAAATTTAGGTTTTAGTTTGTCAAAATGTAGATTTTTGAAGCGAAATAGGGCATGTGAGATGTCTTTTTATGCAGAAAGTTGCCCTGATTCCAAATTTGTATTTAAAAAGCAAATCCGATTTGATTTGAAAAGTTATGGCATAATTTATATTTTCGTTAATTTAACAATTTTGTATAGACCAATCAGATGCTAGGATCTTTTGTGTGTAATGTAGAAAAAAATTGAAAATTTGGTATCCATGAGAAAAGTATAAAAGGAATTGCTCCTGATTTCTCACTCTCTTGCTCTCTTGCATTCTCTTCCTTTTGTAATTTTTTGTGACTAACAAGTCATAGTGCTAGTAGTGTTTTTGTTAACATGTAAGTTAAAAGTTTCGTTAACATTATCGGATTTGGAACGCGATCAACGTAGAGTTAAGATTTCAGAAACAATTGTTTTAACCTACAACAAAATTTAAAACTTAGGTTACCGATTATAATTGTCGATAATATTGTAATTGTTTCATTTCGAAATCGTGTTTAAACATCGGGTGATGTGCATTTTTGTTATGTCAATAAAATCCTTCAGTTATTTTGGATGTGATGTTTATTTTTTCGAAAGTGGTGGAGATTATAAAATAAATTTAACTTCATAACGGCATCTAAAATAAAAGTGCAAGTAAATATAAAATTGTATATAAGAATAAAATACAAGTTAAATACGAAAAATTATTAAATATTTAAATCAACATTTAAATATACAAATAAAATAAAAGTGCTTGTCTGAAAGTATATGAGCATATTAAGTACATCGTATTTACCACGAGGAAGGGTTATCACCAGTTTATGGATTTGGATGAAGTTATGGAATATAAGCAGCACCAATTTCAACAGCAAGGCAGTATCATCGATACATGGAAAAAAGTCTACGTCCAATGTTTTTATATGGAACAATCCTAACGTGACCATTACTTGGAAATTGCAACAGCACATGTGAGTTAAATTTTTCTATCGTAACCCAACTATTGCATTATTTATTTTTTTGGTGACCCGTATTTATGTTTTTTGTTTGATTATGTATAAATGTTTGTGCGACAACATGTATCAATATCTGAAAAGTCAATGAACAGGTGTAATTACAAAAATAATAATTTTACTTTGAAAAATCAATACTGTACTCACTAATCTTAGATCCTGTATATATATATATATATATATATATATATATATATATATATATATATATATATATGGCATCCAATATTATTTCGGATGTTACATTATTTAAGCAAATAGCTATTAAGGTCATTTCTTCACTGCTATTACTATTATCTTCTTATTTCACGTTGTTCTCATTATGTTATTTTCCTAAAGTAAATCACTTAACATTCAAAACTGTTGATGGTCACTCTTACTCAACACACACTTTCAGAATTTGGAATCGCAGGTTACAGTTGGTAACATTGAATGTTATTTAGTGAATTCTTAACAAAAACGTTTCTTCTCGTTGTTTCAAATTTGTGCAAGCCATGCTTTATTGCCTAGAAGAATAAAATAATTTCTGGATTTATTTCATCCATCGATGAAAGTCGGATTTATATTTGTTGTTCAATATAAGAAATCATTGGTTGGTATTGGTTATTTCTACGCATTTTGCGGATATAAAAGGTTATTAAAGGGTTCAGGTATTCTTTATTTTTTTCTCTGTGTTTAACACCTTCTTTACTTTCAGCCATCTCCACTGTTATCTTGTAATTTAACATTACATACTTTAAGGAAAATACTTTAAATATCTCGATATCTTTGGTTACGAACATAAGTTTATCTCGGAATTCCTAATTTGAGAACCTCATGAAGGTACTGTATTCAAAGGGGTTAATGGTGTCTTATTATGATAAGTTACAGAGGTTCCACTTCCACTTCGACTTTCACTTCTACATTGCCTTTACTTCTACATTTATTTCTACTATTACTTTACTCTGGGCATAACTTAGACAACCATAAATGTATTTGTACTCGTTCAAGAACTACACAATTAGATAGATTGGTAACGGCTTCTCACTTTCGGTAAAATGTCACATTGACTGGAAAGTGCCTTAATTAATACTACTTCATATCACGAAGATTTGTACCTAACTCCGACAACAGGAATAATATAGTATATATATATATATATATATATATGATATATATATAAATATTATTATAATTCTGTAAATGTACAGTTATTCAGTTATTTTGGGATTACATTATTAATTATTAAAGTTTGGTACTATTTTGTGGATTATTGCTATCTATATAAAATTTGTATGTATAAACTTTATTTTACAGAACCTATCCAACTACCTATCTCACTGTATATTCTTGTTATTCCGAGCATATATATATATATTATATATTATAATATATATATATATAATATTGTTAGCTGTAAGTGAAAATGAAATATTATTATGCATTGAAATATAAATTGTTACGGACTAACGTCAATTTTTAGAACGAAGTCAAATATCTTCACATTGTAACTAATTTAATAACAAATATATACTGGCGTTAAAAGTTCTTTTCGGGGATGGTTCAGTAATTGAAATTGATTAAAACAATAAATAAATAAGAAAACTGTATGTAATAAACTGTACATATATAATAAACAGTTACAAGTTAATTCCAACTTCGAGTTACGATCTAGCCAATCTGATAACTTTTTATCTCAATTATCTGTAAAACCTAAAATTTGCAATTAAAACTTTCGTCTGAGACAAATTTAATTTCTTGAGGTAATCTTGCAATTTAAGTACATTGAATTCATTTAAATAGCTATGGTTGATATTTTAAACATATTAATGCGTATAGATTTGATGGTTTCTAAATGGATCAACCTTCGTCAATACTATCAATTAGGGTTATATGATAATGTGTGCAAATTCGTAGATGTATTGTTCACTGGGTTGGTCCACGCTTGCTAACCAATTGAATTTTTCCAAAACTTGATTGAAATCCAAATGCTTGTATGATGACGATAGAGTAGATTTCTTTTAAAGATGTGATAGCTGCTTGCTCAAAATCCACTGATACAGTATGATGGTTCAATAATATTGCTCTTTAATTATTTAAAATAGTTTTCTGTAGGTTGCGCAGGATTTATGGTAGAAGCGCAAAACTATAGGAACAAGATCGACGTGGATGGTACTTAGTTATTTTGCGGCATCTTTTAAATGTCATCCAAAAATTTCATTGTGCGACTTTAATGCTTCTTACTATAAAATTTGTCAAAAACTTTAAGATTACTACTATCAACTTACATGAAATTTGGTCCGTCCTTCAACTTCCGAAAATAATATATAGTATATTATATATATATATACCTGATTTATTTTTTTATGTAAGGCTAGCATTTAATTGTATTAATTGACATTGACAATTCATGGCCTATTTCGAACTTTATCCAACGGGAATAAGGTTTTTTAGTTATACTATTATTCCAAAATGAGCTCTTTGCCCTACTTTAAACATCTCTTTTGATCAGAATCTATATTTGGTTGATATTTACTTAATTAATCTGAGAATTTCATTAAATTTATTTTCAATTTTTTTTTAATAACAGTTTACATGTGAAACCAACTTTGTAGAATACACAAATACGCATGCGATCGTACTATATTGGCATCCTTCGTAGCCTGTCAAAATTTCTGCAATTGATTCCATAAATTATTTCACAATTTAATTTTTTAGAGAAATCTTACTTTAAAACTGTTTTACAAACACAACATTATCGTATTGACACTGAATTCGTACAAAATTTATTTATTTACAAAAGTTACATTAGATCCTTAATTACCATCAATAAAGATTGGTAGAAAATCAACTATGCAATGTAGTAATTCAAATAATGTATATGGGTTGGTCCACATTAAAGTCATTAAATTGTTTCTTCCAAAATGTGCAATTCGTCTTGCTCTCCAATGTGTCTTAACATTCCAAATTGTCATAAATCGGACATAAGTCGATGATATTGCAGTAAATACATGATTATACATTTCATATAGAATTTTTGCATTTTTTTGCTTATGATTTTTAAATTTATATTTATTGATCAATATAAAGGTATCTAATATATAAATTTTATTATTAATTTTGTATTCACTACCTTTATTATATATATATATATATATATTTATATATATATCTTATATACTATATCAAATAAACTAATTCAAAAATAATTAACTTTAATTAATAATTTAATAATTGCAATATGGGGATAGAGTTCAACAGTAATTTAGTTTAAAGAACAAAATTTAAATTTGAAATTGTATAGGAAATCCATTTTATAATTTATAATGAAAGTAAACAATTTATCCTGAATCCACTTTACTACAAAGCATGCGTTGTAATGCATTAAGTAAATCAAAGCTGTCTAAGATGTCAACTAAATAATTGAAAACTACTGTTTAGATCCAAATGAAAATTTAGAAAGAAAAGTGGTTAATTTTTAACAGGTGTTTACAAAGTAAATATTTTAAATTTACCCAAACAATGTAATCAATTTTTAATTTGCACGAAATTTATTAAATGAATGTCTATAATCAAAGTTATATAAATTGTGACTCAAATATACTGTCCTCACTATAGATTGTCTTCATAACTCCAATTAGATGCATTTAATGTCCACTGATTGTCAGTTGTTACCATCACCCATAAGATAACTCGATTCCAGGTTGTCGAATCACAATTCCAAAACTTAAGATGTTTCTTAATCACAAACTCAACCACTTATTTTATTTTGGTAACTTTATTTAATTAAATTAAAGCTAATGATAATCGTTTTAAAAAATATTTACATATTATCCAAAATTTTGTTGACAACACTTTTATTTTAGATGCCGATTCAAATTTTATTTAAAAAGAAATTGTCCAGAAATAAATCAATTTAACCAAATAAAAGTGGTTTAATTTGGTATAAACGAAATAACTCGATTGATAACAAAAAGAAAACTTTACAAAATCGTAACAAAATTAACACGTACAAATATTTTCGAAAACACAGGTATCGGAGACCGAATATTATGTTAACCGTTGATATAAAACAAATGCTTGAGTATTCTTCGTTAAAATTACTTTCTTTACGAAAATTTAAATAGGTTATGAAACTTACTTTTGCACAATTGCAAACACTGTTTTAACTTTTACACTTTGAACAAATTCTAGAAAGTTGGTTTCGCACTTCCTTTTATATTCTGGTTGTTACCAAAAATTCATTTTTTTCAGCCATTTTGCTATATCTATGGCTTGATTGGTGAACCTTATTCAAATTGGACTCAAATGGAAATTTAGGCCGTAACTTTTTATCTAATAATTAAATTAATAACGGAAATGAAAACTACATAAATTTTGAACAAAAGACACCTAACAAGCTATGTCTAACAATTAATTACAAACACTTAATCTAATTAATAAACATAAACTTTTAAACTTACAAGCTATTGAAACTAATTACAGAAATGGAATTTTGAGAAATTTACAAGCATACTTTTTGTTTAAATATTTAATTTAAAGAAATTTTAAGTTTTCAATTTTTCTAAAATTCACCTCAAATTAACATTTTGCGGTGAACACGATGTATCCTGTTAAAAACTGTGCTATATTTAAAGAACTTCTAATTGCTTTAAGAGCAAAATTTAAGCCTAATAATGTTAAAAATAAAAATTATGTAAAAATCCTAAAATTATAACCTAACCAAACTTAAATCTAAAATTGAACATAATTCATATTTAAAAATTTTAAACTTGAAATTATATTAAGGTTATTCTTGTCTTTATTATTTCACTCTATTTGTAATCAAATGTCATATATTGCATTAAAAATTCTTCTACACTATAATATTTCATTTAAATTCCACATAAAAATGTTTAGCAAAATTTTTTCAACCTTTTCTTTAAATTTTACAAAATTTCAATTGTCAAATTTGTATTAAACTATTCAAATTTAAATGTCATATTATAACCTTTTATAAATTTTTTAATGACCTCTTTAAAATTTTATAATTATCTTAACATTATCCTTACTATAAATTATTTTTAAACCTTAAATGTTACTACCTATACCTTAAATGATTTTATTTTAATATTGAAATACTAAAATACTTTGAAAATGGTTATTTAAATTCTTACAATTTTTTACAACAATCTTTATTGTAAAACCAAATATAATTTATTCGACTTTAATGTTTAACTATTTTTAATTTTTTTAATCGCATCGTTAATAATTTAATAAATTGTTTCTTCTATTGTTTAAGTAAATCACTCTTTTATTTACATATTATTTTAATTCAATAACTATGTTCGTATTCCTTCTCTTTCTGAAATCTCAATATATATATATATATACTAATACTATATATTCTACATATTTTAATTATCATACTCCATGTGATCAATATCTGATATTTTAAAATTAATTATTAATAAAATGAATTAAAAATTGTTAAAATAATCTAATATTAAATTAATATGTTACCATTATATATGGTATGACTTTAAATTTATCCAAGGAAACTAACAGTTTTTTAATAAAATTAATTAAAAAAATATATTACTTGGCTACACTTTATTAACTCCTTTAGAATTCAAGTTAACTCTAGTCTTAAACATGTAATTTATCATATATATATATATATATATATGATATTATATATTATAATGATAATATATATATTTAATAGAATGACAAGTCAGTTACTAATTTTAAAACAGTGGAGAATTAGCTTCCTATTTGTTTAGTAGGTAAAATGTTTAACATTGCATTGTACGCCCTTTAATTAAATTGTCCCAATACCAATTGGCATCACAAGTTTAAATTTAACCAATTCTTACTAGATAGCAGTTGCGTACTTAATACTGAAATAGATGTGCCTTCCAAAAATTTCTGCAATTGATCTAAATTATTGAGCACAATTTAATTTTTTTTGAGGTAAACTTATTAATATTATTACAACACTGAATCATTTACTTTTCAGATATTGACACGTGAATTCGTACAAACATTTATACATTATTTACAAAAAAATAAATACAGGACCTCAAAAAAAAATCAATGCAATAGGGTCATGACAGAAATACACTCATGTGTTGCTGAAAATTCCAAATAATGTTCATGTCGGGTTGGTCCACATTAAACATTGAACGTAGACTTCCTTCCATAAATCGGTGATACTGTCTTGCTCTCCCAAATATGCTGCTTAACATTCCATAATTTCATACAATCAAATAACTGTCGACTGTTCTTCATGTGGTAAATACGATGTACTTACAATAATCAAATACGTATAGACAAGCACTTTATTTTATTTGTGTTTTTTTTAAATGTCGTATTATTTATGTAATAATTTCTCGGATTTAATTTTGTATTTTAAGTTCATGTAGATTTTGTATTCACTTGCACCTTTATTATAGATTCCGTTATGAAGTAAAGATTTATTTTATGATCTTAATCACTATCAACAAAATAAACATAGAATTCAAAATAATTGAAGAAATTTATTAAGATACAAGAAAGTTGCACATCACCCGATGTTTACACACGATCTTGAAAAACGGAACAATTACAATTTTATCGAACGATTGTGATCGGTAACCTTATTTGTAACTTTAGTTATAGGTTGAAACAATTGTTTCTGATATCTCAACTCTACGTCGATCGCGTTTCAAATCCGATAATGTTTACGAGAATTGTTACTTACATGTAAACACAATTAACACTAACACTATGACTTGTTAGTCACATAAATTTTTAAAAGCAAGAGTGGTAAGTGTTGTAAGAAAGGGAGAAATGAGGGGCAATTACTTTTATACATTTCTCCTAGATACCAAATTTTCAATTTTTTTTCTACATTACACACAAAAGATTCTAGCTTCTGATTGGTCTAAACAAAATTGTAAATTTAACTAAAACATAAATTATCCTATATCTTCTTTAATACAATTCGGATTTGATTTTTAATTACAGATTTGCAATCAGGGCAAAATTCTGCATAAAGACATCTCACAAACTCTATTTTGCTTCGATAAATTTCATTCTGACAATGAATAACCTAAATTCACTAATATCAAAAAAATCTTACATCCTACAACTAAACTAATTACGTATTCAAATTCCACATAAAATACTGTTTCAGAATACATTTATTTCAACCCATTTCATTTAAATTTTACAAAATTTCCAACTTCACATCTAGAATTTAGGTAGTTAACCTAACTTTTCTAATTTTATGTTTATATTACATATTTATAGTTAAATTCCTTGTTGAAATGAGGGAAACCTACTATTAAATGTTTTTATAATTTATTTTAAACTTATCTTACCCTATAAAAACTATAATTTTGTGAAATTCTTACAAATAATACCTAACCTAACTTAATATGAATTTACTTTTAATTTGTGTAATAACTGTCTATAACACTTGAAATGTTCATAAAATGTGTTCCTATATCTGTCTCTAATACCAGTACTGTTCACTTGTGCTCCATATTTCTTAATTTTGTCAATTCACATTTTCACAATGTTTAACTATTTTGTCAATTTTTGTATAGAATTTGCAATTTTATATTAAATATCACACTGCACAATTGTTGTTCATGTACTTAATTATGTTTTTAAGTCACTATCACTTCTTATGCACGTTTTATATACTTTGTCTTTGAATTACAAGTATACTATGTTCGTATCATACCTTTTCTTTCATATTTCAAATAGTTTATGCATTGTACCCAATACTATATATTCTACATATTTTAATTATCATACTCCATGTGATCAATATCTGATATGTGTTCAAAATGCTACAATTCATTGAATAAAATGCGAAATTACATAAATATGTTACACGAAACTAATCGTAACTATTAATATTAATCATGTTGACCTTTCTCATATGCTACTGGTATGCTTTTATGAATATAACAGCCATGTGCAAACCCCATAAAGCCAGTTTTGTTACATAAAAACCATAACTTTGCACTCGTAACTATTTTCTCATCCGTATACTTCGACAAATTTATCTAACTCGCCTACTATAGAGAAATTCAAACTCAATGAACTCTAGCCCTTTATTATGCCTAACTTTTAATCATCTCAATATATATATATATATATATATGTATATATAATTGTCGTGAAATAGGACATGACCGCAAGTCCCACGACCGCAACTCCCACTAACTCTTTCAAACACCAGGTGTAGTGGATGGTACATTAGGGGCTTCCGTATTTGTTGATATAGGTACGCGTAAAATAGTCGGTTCTGTGAACACCCCCTACTGCCATTGATACCGCCCTTGGTCATATTATAATTGTCCCAATACCAACGTTGGCATCCACCAAGTTTGAAAATTTAGACCATAATTTCCTTTCCTTAGTATCGAACCCTAATAAATTTCATACCAATGATCATATTCCTTCCACCACTACTACAGAGGATGAAATTTGTGAGATTTCATATTTACAAACCTATTTCCGGGATTTTACTGGTCGTTACTCAGTAGGTCTGCCCTTTAAGGAAGACCTTTCTTAATTAGGTTATTCCTATACCTGTTACGTGCAAACTTCGACTTTGTACATAAATTACCTAACTGAGGAGATACCTTTATAGGACTTGCCGGTAGCTCGGTCACGGTAGAGGTGGAGGTTCTACAGTGATGCAGATGGTATCAATAGCTGAAAGAAGACAGGGCACCAGCTAGAACGATAAAGCCAGCCCTAGATTAATAGATAATTTGCCACTTTTCTAGTCAAGCAAATATGTGAAAGGATCTGAGTACTAGGAAGAATAGTTATAAAGCAGAAAGTCCAAAACAAAAGCGATGTATTAATTACAAATTATGGCAGTATATAGTGTGCATTTTTATGTACACACATATAATTTAATTTATATTCCAAAAGTAAAGGAGATAATTCAATAAATAAATAATAATCAATTGTGTACACAAATCGTTAACCACAGATAATACATGAATATTTGTCCTTCAAATTCACAATATAGCAAGCCACCCAAAGAGTCTAATACTAGAATTTAGAAAATGAAATCAAGTTAAATTTACATCCAAATGGCAAAGTAACATACAGAATTGCAAAGCTAGTTATGCTAAAACATAAGTTTATAGTCTATAATAAAATACAGTAAACAGGTAATTAAGCATTCCCAAGTTGTAAAGGCACATTGCATAAAGGTTATAGTAATAATACAATTGCTATGAATAAGTTGCAGTAAACAAATATACAGAAATAATCAGGAGGTTTATAAAATCTTTAACTAGAATCTGTTGAGCTGAATGCATCCAGTTAACAGTTTCTTACAAAACAGTGTTTAAATACATAGATTACCAATAGGCATTGAAAGTTTTATACTCAAAAAATTTACCAAGTCAAGTACGAAGCTAGATGTCTGAACAGTTAAATAGTAATTGCTTTCCTTAAAATAAAAATAAACCTAGCAACTGTTAAAGTAGGTTGTTACATTCTTACCAGCAAATCTAAATGTAAAATCAACTTCGTAGTTACAGAAAATTTGGAGGTTAAGTCACCCTTTATCTGCTTTATGATTTTTAATGGATTTAGTTCTTCAATCGAACCAGATGGATTGTCTGAAAGTAAAACGTGGTAGAAAAAAAAAACCAAGCGTGACAAAAGCTCATTTGTTTCAGTATTTCCTATATATCCGATATAAATCGTTTATACCCACTAATTATAGCGATTCGGCACAAAATTTAGAAAATGTTATAAAACCGATAACCATTAATGGTCTAAATAAAGTCCAGAAATTTACATTTGTTTGAAACAACAAAATTGCTTTTCTTTAACGGACAGGAAGAGTGAAATTAAAGTCAAATATTGGATGTCAAACCCATATATACCAGTGACACCAATGAAGTTAAATATAACTATAAATGACCATCAAAGTTTACCTAACCACTGAAATGTTCTTAATTGTGAAGCGTAAATATTCAAGAATCTCCAGATAATTAGAGAAATGTCATTATTTTTAGAAAATAGAAAGTTCAAAGAAATACGCGTAATCCATTAATTTTAATAGATCGCAAATTTACTTAATAAGCAAAAGTAACGATAACATACCTTAGCTGAAAAAGATTAATTCTATTAGAAAGACGCCTTCAAAGAACGCCCAATCTAAGGACCACTTACCACGCCATTATACAAGAGTACCTGGACAAAACCACAAGTCGTTAGTTCCAAGGGAACATTTAAATCTACCCTCATATTTTATTCCTCATCACTGCGCATTTAAACCTGAAAGTTTATACCCATGTCGGGTAGTTTGATGCCACGCTCGTATAGGTATTCTCGTTCCAAATTCAATTTTGTGTTGGGTCCTAAATTGTTAAATGTATTGTAAGCCCTTTACAATTTCGATATAAAGCAAGTGTACAGGATGATCAATGTTATAGAGCCACATCGTTCGTTCTAAAGAATATTATGGAGATTCAATTTGGCTATAGATACTTATCAATTAGATACGGTAACATTTGGTATAATCGTCGCCGTTTCTTAGTTTTCGTACAGTACAAAATTAGTTCTCGATGAAGGTCATAGGTTCCCCACATAGATTATGTTCTCCAATATGTTTATGGATGACCTTCTAGACAGTATTCAGATGAAGACGATGCTTTAGTCATTTTGAAGAAATAGTAATTTATTCAAATGTGGAAGATTTAATGTAAGTGGTCCACAAATTCTAAGAAACTCTTGCTCATATACCGGATGACCTAAGGTTGTCAACTCCTGTTGAATTTAAATCTGATGTAAAAATATTGGGCTTATGGAATCCCAATACTTATATATTCAGTTTTCGAATAAATTTTAACATCTAAACTGCACTAAGAGAAGTATGTTCACTTATCGCAAAATATTTGATCCTTTAAATTTCTTAGCTCCTGTTACCTTAATGTAAAATTACTTATTCGAAGTTTGGGAATATAAATGAAATGGGATCAGCCATCACCTCAAGAAATCAAGGATTGTTGATTTAAATTTCAAAATGAATTAGACTTTTAAACAATATAGCCATACCGTGCCATTTGTTTGTTTTCCCTGAGGAAAGTTTCGATTTAATAGACTTCTGTGACGCTAACCAAAAGGTATCTTTCCTAATGGCACGGTCAAGGGTGTCTCGAAACAACGTTGCCTATTGGAATTGTGCAGTTTTGTTCCAAATTCAATGATAACTTTGTGCTGGATAAATTTGATTCCAATAAACGATATCTACATTTCCAACAGGGCTATAGCAGATTGCGCCTCTAGGTTTAACCTTTATTAGTAAATCACCGTTCCTGGTTTCACAGTCCGAGTTGGTTGTTATTATCCCAAATGGCCCATTAGCCCTGTTGGTGAAAGACTGTAGGCGAAGAAAATTATTGTACCTTTGTGAAAATAAATATGGAATCTTTATATCGCCTCATTAACTACTTTTCATCATGAACCAAACTATTATTTACGTGTATTACGTTTTCTGAAACTACTTCCACTGAATAAACAATTTGTACTTCCGATTTAGATAGGGCCAAATATATTTAATTAGGGACGTTCAGAAAAAACATTTCAAGTCGAGTATGACTTACGTCAAAACGAAAATATTGCACTAATTCCTTGTAAACTGCGTCCATTCATGACCGATAAAATAATACGCGCAGGAGGCCGACTCGTGAATTCTAAACTAGGTATGGAGAAAAGATATCCTATCCTGCTTCTAAAATCTGACCCTTTGTTGAGTTGCTTATAGATTACTACACAAAATATCTTCATACTAGTGCCCATTTACTACAATCACTATTAACCCATTAACGCCTACCGTTGCAGAAACGCAACGTCGATTACGTTTTCTACAGAATCTGTAAAGTATGTTTTAATAATATGACAGTAATATTTTAACTATTCTTTAAAGATTATGTAAATTTGTAGATAATTCAAAGGACGTAGTTTGCTTTTAGTAATACTTTGACGTAAAGTTTTTGATAAATTTTGGTATACATATTCGATTTTAAGAGCGTTGCAAAACGCAACTAGCCCTTTCTCCTGCCGAGTTTTTACTTTTGAATTTACTTTTGCAGTGGTGGAATCACACTTAAGACGCTGCAAATAGTATATGAAGAACGATCTTTCCCAAATAATAGATGAAGATTCCGCAAGAGGACGAAGGTGTATTGATAATTTATCCAATTCAATTAGGAGCTCCAGCTGAATTATTTACTCGTCAACAAGATGATGCAGATAAAGGGAGAAGAAGTTTATATTCCGTTATTAACTACTGCCATTGATACCGCCCTTGGTCATATTATAATTGTCCCAATACCAACGTTGGCATCCACCAAGTTTGAAAATTTAGACCATAATTTCCTTTCCTTAGTATCGAACCCTAATAAATTTCATACCAATGATCATATTCCTTCCACCACTACTACAGAGGATGAAATTTGTGAGATTTCATATTTACAAACCTATTTCCGGGATTTTACTGGTCGTTACTCAGTAGGTCTGCCCTTTAAGGAAGACCTTTCTTAATTAGGTTATTCCTATACCTGTTACGTGCAAACTTCGACTTTGTACACAAACTTACCCTAACTTAGGAGATACCTTTATAGGATTTGCCGGTAGCTCGGTCACGGTAGAGGTGGAGGTTCTACAGTGATGCAGATGGTATCTGTAGCTGAAGAGAAGACAGGGCACCAGCTAGAACGATAAACAGCCAGCCCTAGATTAATAGATAATTTGCCACTTTTCTAGTCAAGCAACGAATATGTGAAAGGATCTGAGTACTAGGAAGAATAGTTATAAAGCAGAAAGTCCCCAAAACAAAAGCGATGTATTAATTACAAATTATGGCAGTATATAGTGTGCATTTTTATGTACACACATATAATTTAATTTATATTCCCAAAAAGTAAAAGGGAGATAATTCAATAAATAAATAAATAATTCAATTGTGTTACACAAATCGTTAACCACAGAGATAATACATAGAATATTTGTCCTCTCAAATTCACAATATAGCAAGCCACCCAAAGAGTCTAATACTAGAATTTAGAAAATGAAATCAAGTTAAATTTACATCCAAAAATGGCAAAGTAACATACAGAATTGCAAAGCTAAGTTATGCTAAAACATAAGTTTATAGTCTATAATAAAATACAGTAAACAGGTAATTCAAGCATTCCCCAAGTTGTAAAGGCACATTGCATAAAAGGTTATAGTAATAATACAATTGCTATGAATAAGTTGCAGTAAACAAATATAACAGAAATAATCAGGAGGTTTATAAAATCTTTAACTAGAATCTGTTGAGCTGAATGCATCCAGTTACACAGTTTCTTACAAAACAGTGTTCAAATACATAGATTACCAATAGGCATGGAGATTTTTGTACTCAAAAATTTACCCAAAGCAATTTCATGTAAAAGCGCAAAAATTTGCGCAATAACACTTAAAGTTTTATCACAAACATGTACATAGGTCTATACAACTTATAGGATTGGTCACAGATTAATCAAAGCATTAAGGTATCCAAAAGACCTTGAATATGAGTGATTTATAACTTATCTTTCATATCCCAGCCTGTCGGAAAGCTATAATTTCAAATATTTCACAGGTGTTCCACCCTTGATAGTCAAATTTCTTGCTAATTATGTAATAAGTAACACACTTCCTCAGCCAAATGCCAGTATGTACAACTATGTACGAATTATATACAAATGTACTACAGCGTACCTATATCCACATTTACAAGTATATTTCGATGGTGTACGAAAAGTATATTATATGGCATACAAAAAGTACCTCTAAAATTAAATACATACAGCCAAATGAAAGCATGAATATCAAACTTACCTTCAACTAGGTAGAGAATCAAGAAAAGTATTAACGGTAACGTTCAGAAATAGATTCAGTCAAGTACGAGAAGAGCTGATGACTGTCTCGAACAGTTAAATAGTAATTGCTTTCCCTTAAAATAAAAATAAACCTAGCAACTGTTAAAGTAGGTTGTTACATTCTTACCAGCAAATCTAAAGTGTAAAATCAACTTCGTAGTTACAGAGAAATTTGTGAGGTTAAGTCTAACCCCTTTAGCTATCTGCTTTAATGATTTTTTTAATGGATTTAGTTCTTCAATCGAACCAGATGGATTGTCTGAAAGTAAAACGTGGTAGAAGAACAAAAAAACCAAGCGTGACAAAAGCTCATTTGCTTTCAGTATTTCCTATATATATCCGATATAAATCGTTTATACCCACTAATTATAGCGATTCGGCACAAAATTTAGAAAAATGTTATAAAACCGATAACCATTAATGGTCTAAATAAAGTCCAGAAATTTACATTTGTTTTTAGGAAACAACAAAATTGCTTTTCTTTCGTCAAGCACGGACAGGAAGGAAGTGAAATTAAAAGTCAAATATTCGGATGTCAAAACCCATATATACCAGTGACACCCAACACATGAAGTTGAAATATAACTTATAAATGACCATCAAAAAGTTTACCTAACCACTACAGAAATGTTCTTAATTGTGAAGCGTAAAATATTCAAGAATCTCCAGAGATAAGCTTAGAGAAATGTCATTATTTTTAGAAAAATAGAAAGTTCAAAGAAATACGCGTAATCCATTAATTTTAATAGATCGCAAAAATTTACTTAATAGTACAGCAAAAGTAACGAATGTAACATACCTTAGCTGAAAAAAGATTAATTCTATTAGAAAGACGCCTTCAAAGAACGCCCAATCTAAGGACCACTTACCACGCCATTATACAAGAGTACCTGGACAAAAACCACAAGTCGTTAGTTCCAAGGGAACATTTAAATCTACCCTCATATTTTATTCCTCATCACTGCGCATTTAAACCTGAAAGTTTATCTACCCCATGTCGGGTAGTTTTTGATGCCAGCGCTCGTACTGTAGGTAATTCTCGTTCCCTAAATTCAATTTTGTGTTCGGGTCCTAAATTGTTAAATGTATTGGTAAGCCCTCTTTTACAATTTCGATATAAAGCAAGTGTACAGGATGATCAATGTTATAGAGCCACATCGTTCGTTCTAAAGAATATTATGGAGATTCAATTTGGCTATAGATACTTATCAATTAGATACGGTAACATTTGGTATAAGATCGTCGCCGTTTCTTAGTTTTCGTACAGTACAACAATTAGTTCTCGATGAAGGTCATAGGTTCCCTCATGCCATAGATTATGTTCTCCGAAGTATGTTTATGGATGACCTTCTAGACAGTATTCCAGATGAAGACGATGCTTTAGTCATTTTTGAAGAAATAGTAAGTTTATTCAAATGTGGAAGATTTAGTATTGTAAAGTGGTCCACAAATTCTAAGAAACTCTTGCCTCATATACCGGATGACCTAAGGTTGTCAACTCCTGTTGAATTTGCTAAATCTGATGTAAAAATATTGGGCTTACAATGGAATCCCAATACTTATATATTCAGTTTTCGAATAAATTTTTAACATCTAAACTGCACTAAGAGAAGTATGTTGTCACTTATCGCAAAAATATTTGATCCTTTAAATTTCTTAGCTCCTGTTACCTTACATGTAAAATTACTTATTCGAAGTTTGTGGGAATATAAATGAGAATGGGATCAGCCATCACCTCAAGAAATCAAGGATTGTTGATTTAAATTTCAAAATGAATTAGACTTTTTAAACAATATAGCCATACCGTGCCATTTGTTTGTTTTCCCTGAGGAAAGTTTCGATTTAATAGACTTCTGTGACGCTAACCAAATAAGGGTATCTTTCCTAATGGCACGGTCAAGGGTGTCTCCGAAACGAACGTTGCCTAGATTGGAATTGTGCGCAGCAGTTTTGCTTGCCAAATTCAATGATAACTTTGTGCTGGATAAAATTTGATTCCAATAAACGCGATATCTACATTTCCAACAGGGCTATAGCAGATTGCGCCTCTATAGGTTTAACCCCCTCTTTATTAGTAAATCACCGTTCCTGGTTTCACAGTCCGAGTTGGTTGTTATTGATCAAATGGCCCATTAGCCCTGTTGGTGAAAGGGATCGTACTGTAGGCGAAGAAAATTATTGTACCTTTGTGAAAATAAATATGGAATCCCCTTTATATCGCCTCATTAACTACTTTTCATCATGAACCAAACTATTATACGTTACGTATATGTATTACGTTTTCTGAAACTACTTCCACTGAATAAACGAATTTGTACTTCCGATTTAGATAGGGCCGAAGTATATTTAATTAGGGACGTTCAGAAAAAACATTTCCAAGTCGAGTATGACTTACGTCACGAAACGAAAATATTGCACCTAATTCCTTGTAAAAACTGCGTCCATTCATGACCGATAAAATAATACGCGCAGGAGGCCGACTCGTGAATTCTAAACTAGGTATGGAGAAAAGATATCCTATCCTGCTTCTAAAATCTGACCCCTTTGTTGAGTTGCTTATAGATTACTACCACAAAAAATATCTTCATACTAGTGCCCATTTACTACAATCACTATTAACCCATTAACGCCTACCGTTGCAGAAACGCAACGTCGATTACGTGTATTTCTACAGAATCCTGTAAAGTATGTTTTAATAATATGACAGTAATATTTTAACTATTCTTTAAAGATTATGTAAATTTGTAGAGATAATTCAAAAGGACGTAGTTTGCTTTTAGTAATACTTTGACGTAAAGTTTTTGATAAATTTTGGTATACATATTCGATTTTAAGAGCGTTGCAAAAACGCAACGCTAGCCCTTTCTCCTGCCGAGTTTTTTACTTTTGAATTTACTTTTGCAGTGGTGGAATCACACTTCAAGAGACGCTGCAAATAGTATATGAAGAAGAGCCTCAGATCTTTCCCAAATAATAGATGAAGATTCCGCCGAAGAGGACGAAGGTGGCTTCATTGATAATTTATCCGCAATTCAATTAGGAGCTCCAGCTGAATTATTTACTCGTCAACAAGATGATGCAGATAAAGGGGAAGAAGAAGTTTTATATTCCGTTAGTCTTTCAGAAGAACATGATGATGGCTTAATTAAAAAAATTGATTATGATATTTCATGGATAAATCGGGATATTTTTTCACTCCAGTGCAGTTTCCATTTGAAGATAATGAAAATTTTAAATGTCTTACTCCTACTGCGACGTTTGAGTTATTTTTTTACGATGAAATTAAATTATTATTACTTACCGAAACAGAGAGATGCAGCAGACAAAAATGACAGTGATTTTCAATAGAAGCAAGTCAAATAAAATGTTACCTTGGCAAACTTATACTATCCGGTTACAACATTTTGCCAGGGAAAAAATTCTACTGGGAAAATAGCAAAGATGGGTAATAAAGCTATGAGACGCGATCAGTTTGTTACAATCTGCCGTTATCTTCACTGTTCTAATAACGACGATCTCAATTTATCAGACAAGTTCTCTAAAGTTAACCACTAGCGACAAAATTAAAAGAAAAGTTTATGGAAGACTTTATTTCGGAACAAGATCTAAATTTCGATGAAACCATGATAAAATATTTTGACGCCATTCCTGCAAACAACTTATAAGAGGTAAGGCGATAAGCTTCGGTTACAAAATTTGCAGTTTAACTACGAAAAGTGGATATTTGATAAACTTTGTTCCATATCAAGGTGCTGATGTTACAATTCCTATAGATTACCAAAAGGTATTTGGTAAGCATGCTGCTCCTTTGTTGAAAATGATTGACGAGTTGAATACATGTCATATAGGAAATCTGAGATATAATTTCTACTTCAACAATCTTTTCACAAGCTTACATTTATTATATTATTTAAATGGTTACGGTGCCACAGGAACTATTAGGGAAAACCGTATTCCTTCGAGCTGCCTCTTCCTCCAAAAAATATCAAGAAAAAGAAAAAATGGGTGAATAGGCAGCTGTGATGGATAAAACTCACGGAATCAATGTTAATTAGATGTAGGTGGTACCGACCTAATGAACGAAAATACTTCAAGACATAGAATAGGTATGAAAGGCAAAAAGTGATGTTGGAACGTATTTACCTAGTTGGTGGATACAGCAATTCAAAACGCATGGATCTTAGAGAAACGTTCAGGAAATGAATTAACATACCTGCAGTTTAGAAAAGAAATAGTAAAAACGTATTTAACATCATATCAAACCTTACCGCGTCAAGGTGGTCGTCCATTAGTCTGTTCATCCAGTCGATCATCAAGTAGAATAGGTGATGATATCCGGTACGACAACAGAGGTCACATTTTAGACAGTATAGAAAATAATAAAAAATGGCGATGCGCTGGTGAAATGTGCACATCTATTGTAAGAACCTATTGCATAAAATGTATTGTTGGTATGTGTAAAAAGTGCAATGTAAACTTTCATAGCCGATTTTAGAACTGTTTCGAATTTTGTTGTTTAGGTAGCCATTAGGCCTAGCTTTGCGCTTTTGCACCACTTGAAGTAACAAAACATAAGAAATAAATTACTTTTATTTAATTGTTCTTGGTTATTTTATATCAACTAAGCATAGGGGAAACAATAAAAAAACACTAGTTTGACAAAAAATAACTCCGTCCTTAATGGGTTAAGACAAAATTATTGGATTCGTCGTAGTATTTGGAATTGTAACCATTGTTTTAAATTAAATCCTAAATCTGTTTCTCCTCCACTAATGTCAGATTTTCCACCTGCCAGAGTAAAACAACCAAAGACGTTTTTGGATACTGGTGTTGATTACACTGGTGTTTATGACATCACTGTTTCCAGAAGACGTGGTATAAAATCCCAAAAGGCCTATATTTGTTTATTTTTGTCTCTGCACCAAAGCAGTTCATCTAGAACTCGCTTCCGATTTATCATCTGATGCCTTCATTTCAGCCTTCAAACGATTTATAGCACGACGAGGTACATGTTCCACACTATATAGTGATCGTGGTACTAATTTTGTTTGCTCAAGGACCCGATTTGATGAAATCTATGACTTACTCAATTCCGATACCTATAAAAATGCTTTCCAAACAGAATTAGATATTAATAAAATCAGTTGGAAATTCAATCCCTCCTTCTCCTCCCTACATGTGTGGACCTTGGGAGGCCAATATAAAAACAGTAAAAAATCATTTAACTCGATCTATCGGACAACAAATTTTGAGCTATGCAGAGTTACTTACGGTATTCACTCAAATCGAGGCAGGTGATCCTATTTCTTTGACACCATTTATGCAGTGCACCACTAGCAAGTTTTCCTGCTGATAACTTCCTAAACGAACGAATTAGCATCTTAAATAGACATAAACTCCTAGATGCAATTTTCCAGTCATTTTGGAAACGCTGGCATGTGGAATATCTGACATCCTTACAAGTTCGTCAAAAATGGAATAAGGATAACAGACCTATAAAAATAGGAAAGTTGAAGGGATATACCCAGAAAAAGATAATGTAGTTCGCATTGCATCGGTTAAAACCAAAAATAATGTTTATCTTCGATCAGTAGTGAAACTTTGTTCACTGCCAAGGCAACAATAATAATCATTAGTTTCATTAAAATATTTTTTTTGTTCTTGTTGGTTGTATCCATTTTGGGCGGCCAGGATGTTGTGGCCGATTATAAATTAATTTGAGTACTAGTTTAAGGATGGCAGATAAACGCTGGTATTTTATTTTTAATTTTTGCAATGTTATTATTGTACATACGAGAAAATTTTGGAATCCCATTGTCATTAGGAGTATAGTAGTATTGTTTTGTTCCGGATTGAGAGTAGACGCTGAGTTTAACACGATTGTAGGAAATCGCGTATAAAGGAATTGAATTACATGCCATTTAAACATGCAAAATTCATCCCTTCTTCCCATAGTTAGTCCTACATGTGCAATAGTGAATGGAGCAGAATATAAAGGGTAAGTCGTTAGATAAATTACTCTCCATTATATGTCGAAACTGCGGAAATATTTACACTTACTATCGATAACATCCGATTTTGATTTTTAAAAAGGTAAACTAACCTTAATTTAATTATTTCCCGACAAAAGACTATCACTTGTTTCTTTTAACACTTCCGATACTAAAATCGCACTTTGTTTTTAACGAAGTGACGTTATTTTGTTTAAAATAATTTCACAAAAAATTTGGCAACATCTTACTTTAGCAAGCTGTTGAAACAGAGAAAAATTAAGAGAGATTGTAATACTTCAGCACTTCTATTTATATGATTATGGGTAACGACCAAAATCTTTGATTGTTATCAATAGTTACCAACAATGTTTCCTAAATTCTGATTGGCTAAAGCAATTTTTACATTACGATATAATTTCAAAACCCCATAACTTTTGCCCCCTTAAACCTATCTTAAAACTAATAACATATTCATAATCTACATAAATTTTTCTATAATTTAAAACCAAACACGAACTAATTCCTACAATTAATAACCAAGTTAATTTTCACACTGAATTATTGATTTTAAGCTAATTTTTTGTACTTTACAGGCCTGGAAATGATTTCCACATGAATATAGGATGCTACTATACAGAAATATTCATCTTTTACATGCCTACGGCCAATTTGAAAGGAAAATTATTTTAATTTTTCAAACACTCTTAGAAACTAAATTTGACAAAATGGTTACAAATATAGTGAATTGTGACTTGAAATTGAGGCTACTTTACTATTTTTACCTCTTATAATTTATTTTACACAAATCGTCTCAATCCAAAATAATTTTTACATAAATTTTATGTGAGGAAATAACATAACCTCATATTGTTAATACAATTTTCAATGTAAAATTTTACACTTTTAAACACTTTAACTGTTTGTGAAAGTGTTTAAACTTAATGTTTATGTCTCAATTTAATTTATTTTAACACTTATAGGTTTATAAGTTCTTCTACGACTAGTGTCGGATTGTTGCAAATCACTAGTTTAAGGTCTGTAAATGTTGATTAAACACAATAATTCCAGAACTGCTGCTTAATTTATGTTTTATAGTTAATCACCAATGTAATTGTTCTGTTTTTTCGTAATTTTAGCACTTATATACGTTTATCGCACTAACACGAATGTTTTCATGATTCTTGGCTGCGTACATTTAAATTGTGACATTGATACCAGCCTATATCTAGTTTTTACATTATTTTTGTAAACTACAGCCTGTATCTCATGTCGCCAGGGAACATTATGTTTAAATAAACTTACTAACTAAATATGAACTTGAATTAAATCATAACGATAACTAACATACCCTATACTTAAATGTAATGTGCTGTCGATTATACTTATATTAATATTTTATTATAGAATATTGAAGTTTACATACATCCCAATGTTAATTAACCATTCTTATCTAGAATTACATATAAATAGATGTACCATTTGTTCAAACTAAAGAAATAATTCACTATGTGACTTACATAGCTACTAAGTAATTTAAATCATCTCAAAAATATATATATATATATATATATATATATATATATATATATATATATATATATAAAACACTAAAATAAGAAAAAAAGTTCCTATGAATTTAGGTCCGCAACACCTTCGTTTAAAAGATATAGGGTGTTTTTTTTTTTAATATCTTTTTACAATGATGTAATAAGCGGACGAAATTTTGGATACAGGGGCTTTTTATCACGAAGAATTCAAATATAACCTTAGTTTTTTTATTACTGATAGAGGGCGCCACATACAGATTTCCATCTTGTTTGAATCGGTTCTAACTTTTTTGCCTTACACTGTATGTCATTTTCGACTAGAAAGATTTGTTTTCCCATCTTTTCTGCTTCAGAAAGGTATTATTGAAGTCGCTAGGACCAACGGTTTACGAGAAAAATGCATCCGATGCATGCCAATTATCCAAAAGCGCCAAAGTAACTTATTTGCAAAAACAATGACATAACACTTTAACAATTAAATTTTAATAGCAAAAATGAAGGGCAGTGATTAAAAAAAAACATTAAATGTTTAGAAGATGTTAAAGTTGTTGTCCTTGTAGTTGAATACATTTTTTAATTCTTCTTCCTAAGGATTGACGGCATGCTTGAAATATTCCTGGGTTATTACGGAATCTATCTGCGGATTCCGTAATTCTTATCCATAGTTGCTCTTCATTATGTATTTCTACAGAATGAACATCATTTTTCATGAATCCCCAAAATGAAAAATCGAGGGGATTAAGGTCGAGACTACGAGCTGGCCAGGGTACAGGTCCCCCTCGACCAATCCACGTATTTCCAAATCTCCTATCCAAAAATTCCCTTGCCAATCGAGAAAAGTGAGCTACCGCGCCATCATGCATGTAACGCATTCTACCAATAATAGCCAATGGAACATCCTCTAATAACGTATTTAGTTCATTCTCCAAGAGATTTCGATACAGTTCACCGGTCAATCGATTGGGCAATTCAGATGGGCCAATTAAGCAATTGTCAATTATACCTGCCCACACATTAATAGAAAACCCATATTGGTGACTTCTAATTACGGTTTTACAAATAAGTTACTTTGGCGCTTTTGGATAATTTGCATGCATCGGATTCATTTTTCTCGTAAACCGTTGGTTCTAGCGACTTTAATAAAGGTATACCTTTCTGAAGCAGAAAAGATGGGAAAACAAATCTTTCCAGTCGAAAATGACATACAGTGTAAGGCAAAAAAGTTAGGACCGATTCAAACAAGATGGAAACCTGTATGTGGCGCCCTCTATCAGTATTAAAAAGAACTAAGGTCATATTTGAATTCTGCGTGATAAAAAACCCCTGTATACAAAATTTCGACCGCTTATTACATCATTGTAAAAAGATATTAAAAAAAAACAAAAAAATAATTAAACTTCAACACCTTATGTCTTTTAAACGAAGGCGTTGCGGACCTTAGTTCACAGGAACTTTTTTTCTTACTTTAGTGTCCACTATCGCGTGGCACTATGCATGCACTCTTTTCTATGTCACCCTGTATATACATATATATATATATATATATATATATATATATATATATATATATATATATAAATATATTAAATTATTTATTCAAACTTACGAACCGCGCAATTATTGAACAGTGATATTAACAATTCTAATCTTCCCCATTGAACGTTTCAAGCTAGTGTTAATAATTCTTTTATATTAATTTGTCGTTTAACTGTTTCTATGGAAACTTAGTTTTTGTTAAGATTATTATTATTATTATTATTTATTTTCGAAAATAACTATAGTCTTATCGATCAACCGATCAGGTTCGGTTTTATTCGTATGCTACTGATAGGGGTATGAAAGAAAAACATTTGTAATGTGTAGTGCGGTTTTAAGTCAGTGGAAAGATTTATGGATCAATTATGTTTGCGTTGTAGCAGTGATCGGGAAGCATTTTTCCGTCTCCTATAGGGTTAACGCAACCAAATGCGCTAATGGTGTAAGGAACGGATGCGTTCAAATATTTTTCTCAACACAACAAATGAAAAGTCATGGCAGTGCTCACTAACTGTTCAAAATATTAATCTGTATTTTTTTATATTTGTACTCTACTTTGTACTTATCTCCTTTATTATTAATAATAAATATTAAACAATTTAACTATTATTATTATTATTATTCTTATTATAGTATTATATACAGGGTGTTCCAGTTTTTTCTAGCAGGACTTTAATAGTCGATAGAGCTTTCAAAATTAAGACAAAAAGTTCATATAAACATAGGTTGCCAAACGCTTAGTTTTGGAGATACAGGGTTTCAAAGTTTTAATTTTTTTTTAGTTCTTTTAATTTATCTTCAAAACTATTTAAAATAATAAATTCAAATTTAGTACACATATTACACCTATTAAACTCAATATTGAGAGTAGTTTAATGTTTATCAATATCTACAGGGTAGTCCATTTTCTGGGGTGGTACACCCTTTATCCCCCCAAACTTTTTCATGCGATGCCTCTAACTCTTAAAAACCAAAAATTTAGATTGCCCATTTGAATTAGGAAATTTTTTGTCTTCTTTTTTTTTGAAAAATGCATAGTTTTTGCTCCAGCAAAAAATAGTGTGCCATGAAAAGAACAATAAAAAAAAGAATCAAATTATGTAAAATCTTACGTTTTATTTTAAAGGCCACTTGTGCTTGAGAAAGAATGTTTTGTAATCAAGAAATAGCGCATATCCATTTTATTTATGGCTTTGTAAATGGAAGTTCAGCAGCAGCCCGTGAATATAGGCGAAGATTTCCTTTTAGAAGAGCTCCGCATCCTTCAGTATTTATAAGAGTTCACCAACAAATTATAAGTCAGGGGTTAAATAATGGGCATGGTCGTCAAAGCAATAATCATAGGCAGCAAAGAAATATTGCACGACGAATTTTGCGTGAATTCGACAGAGATTCCACAACTAGCATTAGAAGAGTATCCGTAGCTTTAGGTGGAGTCTCAAATACTACTATTCACCGAACATAACAAAAATTTAGATTGCCCATTTGATTTAGGAACTTTTTTGTCTTCTGCTTTTTTTCGAAAAATGCATAGTTTTTGAGATAAATTAGCTGTAATCCATGAACAGCTTCCAAATGGTAAGTAAAGAACGTCTGATGCTCCCGCAAAAAATAGTGTGCCATGAAAAGAACAATAAAAAAAACGAATCAAATTATGTCAATTCTCACGTGTTTTTTTGTCTCTTAATAAAACGTAGTACTCCACTGGTTTTTTCCTCACTTTTCAGTTGAATTAAATAAAGGAAAATAAAAGTAAAACAACAAAATAAATATTAAAAAAATACGTATTTATTGGAAAAAATTGGAAATAATTTCTATTTAAGATTTTAACAAGAACGAAACGAACGAAATAGATAAATTAAACAAATAAACTTAACCTATAACAACAAAACAAAAACTAATAATAAATAAATTTAAAGAAACTGTTCAAAATGTGAACCTTTTTGTTGAATACATAATTCACACCGACGAATAATTGCACGTGGAATATTAACTAAAAATTGTTTTAATTCATTACACCCATCCCTAATCCTATTAATGAGTTCATCTCTTATTGTCACAGGAGTTGCATACGCCCTTTCTTTTAAATACCCCCACACAACAAAATCTAAGGGATTTAGGTCTGGACACCTTGGCGGCCAGGGAACTGGGCCTGCACGACCGATCCATCTTCCTGGATAATGGTTGTCCAGCCAGTTTCTAACGATTCTGCTATAATGAGCTTTAAGAGAATATGTTCCCACATATTCCCATGTTAATTCTCTAACAATTCCAAGAAAGCCGCAGCATTCATCCGAGGTGGTAAAAAGTAGGGCCCAAAAAGGTGATTATTGTAAATACCCATCCAGACTTTCACACTAAATTCTTGTTGGAAATGTCTCGGGCGAACTACATGTGGATTTTCATGTGCCCAAACGTGCTGGTTATGAAAATTTACCACACCACGGCGAGTGAAGCAGGATTCATCGTTCCATAAAACATTATTTAAAAAACCGGGATTGCTATTATTTTCAGCAAGAATCCATCGACAACACGCAACTCTACGTTCTGCATCCCCTGGTTGTAGTCCTTGAACAGGTTGTAGATGGTAAGGATATCGGTGATCCCGTCTTAATGTTCGGTGAATAGTAGTATTTGAGACTCTACCTAAAGCTACGGATACTCTTCTAATGCTAGTTGTGGGATCTCTGTCGAATTAACGCAAAATTCGTCGTGCAATATTTCTTTGCTGCCTATGATTATTGCTTTGACGACCATGCCCATTATTTAACCCCTGACTTATAATTTGTTGGTGAACTCTTACAAATACTGAAGGATGCGGAGCTCTTCTAAAAGGAAATCTTCGCCTTTATTGACGGGCTGCTGCTGCTGAACTTCCATTTACAAAGCCATAAATAAAATGGATATCCGCTATTTCTTGATTACAAAACATTCTTTCTTAAGCACAAGTGGCCTTTAAAATAAAACGTGAGATTTGACATAATTTGATTCTTTTTTTTATTGTTCTTTTCATGGCACACTATTTTTTGCTGGAGCATCAGACGAGTACGGCTAATTTATCTCAAAAACTATGCATTTTTAAAAAAAAAAGAAGACAAAAAAGTTCCTAAATCAAATGGGCAATCTAAATTTTTGGTTTTTAAGAGTTAGAGGCATCGCATGAAAAAGTTCGGGGGGGATAAAGGTGTACCACCCCAGAAAATGGACTACCCTGTAGATATTGATAAACATTAAACTACTCTCAATATTGAGTTTAATAGGTGTAATATGTGTACTAAATTTGGATTTATTATTTTAAATAGTTTTGAAGATAAATTAAAAGAACTGAAAAAGATTAAAACTTTGAAACCCTGTATCTCCAAAACTAAGCGTTTGGCAACCTATGTTTATATGAACTTTTTGTCTGAAAGCTCTATCGAGTATTAAAGTCCTCCAAAAAAAAACTAGAACACCCTGTATGTACCTACAAAGAAGGCGCACTTAGGAAGCTCATTGCATTGTCTGAGCGTTAACCCCTTAGGGAACGGAGATGCCGGTCTCGCTTCCGTTTATTACACGATTAGCGCATTTGGTTGCGTTAACGCTATAGGAGACGGAAAAATGCGATCGGGAAACGTCCGTAAACGTAAAAATGCTCCTAATTTACTCTCTAATTTGTGCGTTTTTACAAACAAAAATTTTATACATTCGCAAATGGTGTGTTTAAAACTCTTTAACTGAAAATAATTATATAAAAATAAAAAATACGTAAATATTGAAAGGTTTAATTTTCTCAAATTCTATTAAAATTGTTATCTGTATTTTGTTTTACATTGCTTGTAAACTTGGTTCAATTCGAGTTTTTAAGGTAGTTTGTTGGGTTCTTCTTGCTCTTCCTCGTAGTCTTTATATTCCGAAAGAGCACATAAAAATGAGCATCCCAAAATATCCCCAAAATCTTGCGAATCTCCTAAGCATTTTTCCACACATTTCACTATCTGTTCCTCGGCTTCATCAAGCTCAGGTTCTGGTGGAGAAACTGTGAAAGAAAAATTAATTGAAAAATTTACCAAAATGAAGCTTACCGCAATCCACCAATACCGCTGTGAAGACGCTTAACACAAAGAAACTGAGTAAGAATCGCATTTTGTCACGTATCGGTTAAACTGTACACATTCCTCGTATTTATATCAAACAAGTAAATGATTAAATTATCTTATCAAAAAATGTAAAAACTTTAAATGAGAAATTTCCGGACCTTTTTATCATTTTTTTTATTAACAACTATTATCTCTAGACCCACCACTTCCCTCAAATCTACCTCTTGATTGCTTTTTCACATTTCACACTTCACCTGTTACATAACTCAGTAAATAGAAGGTCCAAAATCTTGATAAACACGCTTGCTAAGGTTAACCTTCATTCGTAGAAAAGATAATCAATAAAGTGGTACTTTTATTCACGATTTTTCTTTTATTCACTATTCTAACCCATTGCCTGTCCTGTACAGGCTGTCCCAAATTCGAGGGCAAGCATGGGGATCTCGCTTATTATAAGAGATAGGATATAGGTTTAAATTCGGTACTTTTGCTAAATTCGATGCCGAGTAATAATCTGAAAATAAATTTGAGCTAACTCGAATTGATTTGGTTTTATGCTCAAAAAACTAAAAATTTCGATTTTTCGTTTTTCGCGTTTGGCCACCTTATTATTAGGAATTTTCAAAATTCGATTAAACATTATTAAGGCAACTTTTTACGCACAATACTAATACGGTATTAAAAATATTATGCGACGTTTTGTTTATTCTGAACCATCATCAGGTTTATTTTTTCTTATCGGGGTTAAGACATATTTTTATGGCGTTGGATGGAGAATATTATGCTGATTTTAGCAATATATAACACTTCATGGTTTGATCGACTGCGACCTAAAATACTCTTAAATTAAAAACTAAATATTACATTATCACGATACACATGAATCAAACAAAACTCAGGAGTTGGCTTTTGTCATGTCATTTTCTAATTGTAAAAAGGGTAATAACTTCAAGATCCTTCGCGTTAGTGCTTTAAAATTTGCAAGTTTCTTTAGGATGTTTTCAAATTCAGAAAAACGAGACATGATAAGGATATTTTATAGCTGCAATAGAAATAGTGTCAGAGCAGAACAAAGATATTTACAGGAATATCCGGAGAGGAAGCAACCAAACCAGAGATATTTTTTAAAATTTGCGAGAATTTGGATGTTTTCAGAAACCTCGAAATGCATATGGTAGCAGACTAGACAGAGATGCCGAAGAAGAAATATTACATCAGGTACTATTTGTTAGTATTATACTAATTATAAGAATTTCCACTCACTTCACTGCTAATTTCAGCAGACATTTTTTTTGGAGAGTTATGACTTTATGTTATCCATCTAGGTTCAAGAAAATCCTTCAACATCTACCAGAGAAATAGAGCAAACTATTGAAGTGCCAAAAACGACAGTTTGGCGAGTGTTAAAGCAACACCGTTATAAACCATTTAAGTTATACGTTAGTCAACCTCTTCGGCCTGGGGACGATATGAGACAATTGGATTTTTGTAACCAACTTAATACCAAAAATGCTGGAAAATCGCAACTTTCTCAATCAAATAATTTGGACGGATGAGTGCAATTTTTCCACTAATGGAATGCTTAAGCGTAATAACGAGCACTACTGGTCCGTTGAAAATCCACGAATTAACAGGCAAATGCGAGGACAAGGCCACCGGTCCTTTAATGTGTGGGTTGGAATCTGGAAGGATAGGCTCCTTGGGCCAATTATTTACGAAGGTATTCTAACGTCTCAACGCTACCTCGCATTTCTAACACACGAAATATCAGACCTTTTGGATGATGTTCCGCTAAACGAAAGATGGACTCTCTGGTGGCAAATGGACGGAGCTCCTCCTCATAATGCTGCGATAATAAGTAAATATCTCAACGGCGAATTTCCTGATAAATGGATGGGAAATAGGGGACCACTTAGGTGGCCAGCAAGAAGTCCAGATTTAACCCCTTTAGATCACTTCCTCTGGGGCTATTTAAAAAATATGATTTATAAGATTAGAAGAACTCCAGAATAGGGTTGTTAATAAACTTCGCCAAATTCCCAGGCGAACCATTCAAAGAAGCGTAAACAATTGTAGAAGAAGAATTCGTTACTGTATTCAAGAAGGAGGAAACTTGTTCGAACATTTATTATAATAATTTTTGTTTGTTTGTCTGTGTAATTATTTTGTTGTTACCTATCGATAAATTTGCGTTGTCGCTATTATGACCGTGTTACATAAACATACTTGTTTGAGTTGTTTGTTAATATTTTTTTTTAAATTGTTTAACTCTTTTTATATTTTTTTGGATGTTCTAACGAGTTTAACAAATTAAATAAGTAGAACTACTGTAATTATTCCTTGCTGGATCCAAGAAGGCGGAATCTTGTTCTTCGTATTTTTCTCATTATTTTAGTTCGCAGTCGATCAAACCATATATTGCTAAAATCAGCATAACATTCTCCATCCAACTACATAAAAATATATCTTAACCACCATAAGAAGAAATAAACCTGATGATGGTTCAGAATAAACTAAACGTCACATAATATTTTTAATACCGTATTAGTATTGTGCGTAAAAAGGTGCCTTAATAATGTTTAATCGAATTTTGAAAATTCCTAATAATAAGGTGGCCAAACGAGAAAAACGAAAATCGAAATTTTTAGTTTTTTGAGCATAAAACCAAATCCATTCGAGTTAGCTCAAATTTATTTTCAGATTATTACTCGGCATCGAATTTAGCAAAAGTGCCGAATTTAAACCTATATCATATCTCTTATAATAAGCGAGATCCCCATGCTTGCCCTCGAACTTGGGACAGCCCGTACATCATGTATCCTGTACACAAATCTTGCTTTATACGCTTGTACGGGATGGCCAACTAAGAATGCGAGGTACTGTATCTGGAAAACTATACATCGCAGAAGCTTTCGGAAAAAAAAGTTACTACTAAAACGGCCAATACAAAAACCTGGAAAATATGTTTCTGAAATGGCCGCGTAACTGCAATCTTGAATCTAAAAACGTGATGTTTCTGTGAATTCTGCTATGTTAACCTAATAAAAAAATAACTGATCTTTGAAGTCTAAGATAATCTGAACTTTTTTTTGTTTGGCATTTTCTGACGTATCTGTAGAAATAAAGTGGTGGGGGGTATTCAAAGGTTTCCTTAAATCACCGCCGTATTTTCGAAACGGCTAATCCGATTTTAACAAACTTGTGCGCGTTGAAAAGAGATTTTCTTAGGGTACAAAATAATTGAAGTTATGTTAGTTTCAGATGTCGTCGCTAGAGGGCTTTGTTCGACATTCCGACAGAGACGGTTAGTTTTCGTAAAAAAATTAAATGCACCTTTTTTTCATGAACAAGTAGCTAAATGATGCGTAAAACCGCATCTCGATATCTTGTTCCTAACCTAAAATATCGGCAAAAGAAAACTTTATATGAAAATTCCTCAAATTTTTATTTTTTTTAACTATCTTTTTCTGGAATTCTTTCTATTATGTAAGTTGTGGCCCTAAAAAGGACTGATTTAAAGGAGGAAGGTTTTTAATGCCCCCGTAAATGCTCGAAATGCTGACCATCACGCTCTGTGCATTGCTGAGGCCTCATATGGTTAGACAAAACTGCTGCTTTAATTTCGGCTGTGAATAGGTTACCTAGAAATTGCGATTTTGAATGTTTGTAAATTTATTCACCAGAATAAAATTACCCTTTTTGAAATTACTACGGGCAAGTAAGCAATGCTAAAAGTGATACGAAAGGCCCATTTTTTGTTTGTTTCAATGCATATTCACTATGGACATATATGAAAAATACAACTAATAGAAGCAGGCAATGGAAACAGATACCTAAACAAAACATACATAATACTCAAATTGTCAATAGTTATCCATACTTTCGCGTTACTTTGAGCAATTTTTGTGCTTTCAAAATGCGTTTTACGAATAATGAAGCTGTTGATATGCTTACGGTTTATTTTGAATGTCTTCAGAATGCCGCTGTAGCTAAAAGAGTTTACGCGGATCGATATCCAAATCGGCGTCCTTGCGATGTAATAGTTTTTCCCCGATTAGTGTTGAGCTTACGAGCCAATGGTAGTTTTCGGATTACGTTTCAACGGCAAAGAATTGAAAGAACACAAGAAAATATTAACCGTGTACTGGGCTATATTGAAGAAAATCATCATGTTAGCACAAGAGCATTGTCCACTGAGTTGGGCATATCACGGGCAACGGTTCAAAATATTTTGAAGGACTATAGGTAAGTTCTAATGGCCATCAAAATATATAGGTATTCGTTTAAACTTTTTTTAATTACTTTAGGAATGCACCCATATCATGTCGTTTTGCATCAGGTCTTAAAAGAGGAAGATTTTGATCGAAGGTTAGACTTTTGCCATTGGATGTTAGGCATGATACGCGAAAATAGAGAATTTTTATTTCAAATTCTTTGGACCGATGAAGCCACCTTCAGTAGTGACAGGAGAGTCAATCTGCTCAATATCCATTATTGGTCTGCAGAAAATCCCCATTGGTTGCGTGAAGTTTAGGGCCAAGTACGTTGGAGTTTAAATGTATGGTGTTGCATACTGGGAGGCAGAATTGTTGGGCCATATTTTTTCGAGCAACCCCTAAATGGCAATGTACTTCTTGACTTTTTGGCCAATCAATTACCGTTGTTGTTGGAAGATGCGCATCTGGAAACAAGGCAAAAATTGTTTTTGCAGTTGGATGGCCGCCCAGCGCATTTTGCCATTAATATGCGAGAGCATATTAATGCAGTATTTCAACAGCGGAGGATTGGAGGAGGAAGTCTGTTTCCATAGCCTCCGCGATCGCTAGACTTAACTTGCCTCGATTTTTAATTATGGAGGCGCTTAAAGGACATCGTGTTTCGGACTCAACCTACTACTAGAGAAGATATGAAAAACCGGATTCGTAACGCAATACGTATCATACCGGGGGCCGAAATTGAAGCTGCAGTTTTATCTAGTCATGAGAGGCGTCAGTAATGCATAGAGCGTGATTGGTAGCATTTCGAGCATTTAAGGGGGCATTAAAAACCTTCCTCCTTTAAATTGGTCCTTTTTAGGGCCACAACTTACATAATAGAAACAAATACAAAATAAAAATGTAAGGGATTTTCGTATAAAGTTTTCTTTGCCCGATATTTTAGGTTAGGAACAAGATATCGAGATGTGGTTTCAGGCATCATTTAGCTACTTGTTCATGAAAAAAGTCATACCAATGCATTTAATTTTTTTGCGAAAATCAACAGTTTCTGTCGGAATGTCGAACAAACCCCTTTAGCGACGACATGTGAAACTAACAAAACTTCAATTATTTTAACATTTGTAGCTCAAGAAAAGCTCCTTTCAACGCGCCCAAGTTTGTTAAAATCGGGTTAGCCGTTTCGAAGATACGGGGGGTGATTTAAGGAAACCTTTGAATACCCCTCACCACTTTATTTTTATAGATACGACAAAAAGTGCCAAACAAAAAAAGTTCAAATTACCCTCGACTTCAAGGATCAAATATGAATCATATTACGCTTTGCCCTCAATGTCAAGTAATGACTTTGTAATTAATTCAGTAAATGCTCCAAGCTTCATTTTATTATCTGTATAGTACTTATTATAGAGAACCCAGCTGTTTAAAACTGCAATTCCTACGCACTCAAATAATATTTTTCGGTACCATTTAACACTTTTTCTGACAGGACTATAATAGGATATTATCTGATCAGATAAATCGATGCCCCCTTTGATGCGATTATAATCTATTATTTCAACAGGCTTAGATATGATTTCTCCCTTACGGTTTTTCTTCTGAACAATGTCTCCAGCGATTATTTTCTTCTTAACAGTTTTTGAATCGGTACCAAGGTAAGTTTAGATCTTATAGATACCTCTATTGCCTTTGTACTTCATAACTTGTATTCCGTCAGTATTTTATGCTCCAAATATTGCACCTTTTTTACTGTTTTATTTTTTACTTGATCGTGCAATTCTGTTATTTTTCAACGTTCCCCAATAATCAGTAACTTCTTTTTTTAGGCACGTTGCTAAAGGTATGCTGTTGTACCAATTATCAGCAACCAAAACTCTTCCTTCATTTAATAGTTTACTTGCTAATGATGCAACTACAGATCCCGAATGAACCAAACCAGGCAATACACTTGAAGATCCTTGAGCACAGTATACAGAAAAATTCCAAATATAACCTGTCATTTCACATAATTTGAATAACTTTATCCCGTATGTGTGGGCTTTGCTAGGATTATATTGGCGAAATTGGAGTCTCCCTCTAGGAGCTACAGAAATTTCTTCATTAGGTGTATAAACTGCTTAAAATCTTTTAATAAACAAACTACAAAACTTGGAAATTTTACTTAGCCCGTCCCCTGGAATTACTGCCTCGTTATCTGCAACGTGCCAGTTTTTGAAAATTAACGCAAACCGATTATAACTCATACCTATTTTGTGAAATAGAAGAGGATAGTGTAAGCTATTGTTTTTCCAGTAATCTTCAATATTTGGAAATTTAAGAACTCCGGTAGCTAGAATTACGCCTAAAAAGATTCTCATGTGGAGAGTTGTAATATCCGTCCATCTATTCATACGAGATGTACGTCGATGTTAGTGCGACAATATGCGTATTTATTTGTTTCCATTACCATTAGTTGCACTATTTCGTCAAACCGCCAGCCGATGCAATTCATTGCAGCAAACCTAAATTTTCGGTAAATATCTGTCTTGATAGTGGTTGAAAACTGGTGTTTCACTTTTGTACGGTACTTGTAGAAGGAGCTTGATCTTCTTCCTCTTCATCGTCTGAAGAGCTTGATGAAGTAGAATTATTGCCAGTTTCAGATGGTTGATACTCATGTTCACTATAACTTACGTCAGGAAACTGATTTATATTAACATTATCATCGGAACTGAATTCATTTTTACTATTCACAGTTCTTTTTCTTTTGCCATAGAATAATGATGGATTCATATTTTTATAACTCACCTTATTAGAATGCACTTAGAATGTTATTGATATACTTACAACAACACAACAAAATCACAGAAGCAATCAAATAACGTTGCTGTATTTAGTTAGCCCGCGTTGATACATTTGAGGTTATGTATACATCACATGGGGTGCACAAGGCGTGTCAACACATAAATAGCTTCAGACGTCTTGTGAATCAACACACACACACACATATCATATATATATTATATATATATATATATATATATATATATATATATGAATGAGAAAAAATTTAGTTGGACGTACGCAACATATTTACTTTGTTAAACGAGGACAGACGATGGGTTAAGCTTATTATTATATGAGAAGGTGTAGGTAATTTAATGATTGCATTTATTCATGTTTATAATTGGTTTGTCCATAAATTGTTACAGTAACTCGGTTTGTTACATAATCTGCTTGCTACTCCTTATTCGCATTCTATTGCGAATGATGACGGTTCTTATGATGGTGAAATAATTCGTCTTGCTATTTTTATTTTATTCTCAATACTTTCCTCCATGCAACCTTCGCTTACGGAAGTTAACGACCAACTCGGTTCCGTTTGAGTGTGGCAATATCATCTCCATTATTTTCCAATAAATTTGCCGAAGACCGGCAAAAGCAATGTCCAGTGCAGTTTACTCAACATTTGAAAGATTTAAATATTCAGCTACAGGGTGAATGTATCTATGAATATAGTTATGTCAACTCTTTGAGTGGTACTTCTTACAGAATTACAGTGTATAAATAATTAGAATGCTTTCGCATCTGCTGGTTTCAATGCCAAACACGTGTCTATTATCTTCGTTGTCATGAATCGATAAATTATGTATAAGAATTGAAACTTTCACCATTTGACATGCTAATAACACTTGGGAAAAAATAAATAATTCTACATAATTGTTCTAAAGAAAGTGTTATTAACAATTTATGTAGTTCATCCCGGCGATTGGATCTGTACACGCCAAAAATGACAGCCACCTATTAAGTTTACTTTAGTAATATACCTTTTATTGAAGCAAAACCAAACAGTCTGTAGCAAATTTGTTCTGTTTTGCGTTTGTAACAAGTACAGCGTAGTGTTTGATTATAATCATTTTTGTTTGGATGAAAATACCAATTTTCTTGTTGATGTCAAAATGTACAATACCTGATTTTACCATTGAATTGATAAACTAATGAGACAATATTAGGTTCTATTGTAATTTCAAATTGTAAAAGTGTGAAAATCTTTTGTAAACGATGATTTGTTGCTTTCAGTAATATATGAGTAGCCACTGGATTAAAATCTGTGCTCAATATTATGTTTATTACATTTAACAGTAGCTTAAATCTGCGTTTCAATCCGTTTTTTATTAAAATCATTTGAATTTTCAAATTGAGATACAACATTTGTTTCTTCACATGCCAAATAACATGTCATTATTGATATCTGATGAATGTGATCAACTAATGGTACGAACTAACCAAAGTGACAATTTCTTTGTGTAGTTTCAGTGATAACGTTAATATAATTCTATTTATAAAATTTGCAACTTTCTTAAAAACTGACATGCTTTAATAACATAAAGAATAATCAGTTCAGATGAGTTTGAGTTTTAATTAGCATGCTCCGTTTTAAAAGATTCATGTGGATCTTACATCTGCAAGAATGCTGATTTTACCATTAAGATAAACAAGTCAATTTTAGCGTCTCTGCAAAACATAAGTCGAAATACTTTTAGGATTTTACTTCATGCATACACACCATATGTATAATGGAAATTATTCTCTTTATTTAACACTACGCTAAATCTGAATTTCTTATTAAAATATTTACAACTGTTCTTAGCAATTTGTTTCTTCCAAAATAGACTCATCATTGGTGTGTAATGTCACAAAGTGTGAAATGTGTCGAAGATGTGTATGTCTGATTATTGTATGTTAGTAAATATGACAATTCTTAAATACGAAAATAGTACATTTAACATTCTGTATGTTCAGATGCGTTTTATTATGAAAATAGATTATACATTATTAGATGATCTAACAGAAAAAGTGCCGAAAAACGGCTTTGCAATATTAATATCTGATAATACATGTTTTGAAGATGTATACTTCTGACAGATTATTCCCATATGTGGTTGGAAGTTATTCAATGTTGCTGTTATTCTTCACTACGCTTAAATACGAATTAACAAATAGTTCATTTTACAATATTGACAATTGAAATGACTCATCTTTTAATTTTGTGTGTTAAATGTCTATTGACCTCTGTTAATGACATGAAAATTTAGAACGAAATCCTGTACTTAACATTGATTTATTGATCTCTGTATTTACAATGTTATATCATAATTGAACTCTTATAAAAGGGACTGCTATTGAATTTTTTAATTTGACATAAAATTTGTAGGTTGAACTCTGACAGTAGTTCACATGCTTACAATGTTGACGTGTTTTTTAATTAACTTATAAATGCATTTTGAAATACGTCATCAAAAAATACAATATAGAAATTACTTCATCTTTTAATTCTTTAACGTTACACATCATCTGACCTCTTAACATCGACAGTATTTCAACATCTTTACACTAGATTATTGCATCTTTACACAGCAACATCTAATTAACTCATTACAACAAGCAGACTGCAATAATCTACATTCTAATTCCATTTTGTACGTTGACAGTACGATGAGTATCACAAACCAGCAACTGAAACACTTAACTTTAGTCATTTATCATTAAATTGACATATAGTATAACATACTTATCTTGCACACACACACACACAGACACACACACAACACACACACACACACACTACACACGACACACACAAACACACACACACAGCACACATCACACACACACCACACCACGAGCACACCACGCACGACACAAACGACACGACACGACACACACATCGACGATACCACACAACGCACACACAATACACATGCACACAGCACACACACGCACAACAGCACGCACAACACAGCAGCATCGACACAAGACGCACACACACACACAACGCACACACGCACGCACCACACACAACACGCACAGCGCACACAGCACCGACAACAGCACACAGCACGCACAGCACGCACGCACACCAGCACACAACGACACGCACACACACACACACGACACACACACGCACACGACAGCACACACACAACGCACACACAACGCACGACAACGCACAACAGCACACACACACACCAACAGCACAGACGCCACGCACGCACAGCACGCACACGCACACGCACACGCACACACGCCACAACACACACGACACAGCACACAGACGCACACACAGACGACACGACACACGACACACGCACACACGACACGCACACACGCACACGCCACACGACGCACACACCACAGCGCACACGCACACCACGCACACGCAGCACACGCACGCACACGACACACGCACACACCACCACACGCACACGCACACGCACACACACGACACGCACCACACACACACCACCACGACACGACACACACACAGCACACGCACACAGCACAGCACACACGCACACACACACACACACGCACACACACAGCACACACGCACACACACACACACGCACACGCACACGCACACACACACATGCACACGCACACAGCACACACGACACACACGCACACGCACCACACGCACACAGCACACAGCACACGACACATGCGCACACGCACACACGCTCACATGCACACACGCACACACGCATACACGCACACACGCACACATGCATACATGCACACATGCACACTCGCACACATGCACACACGCATGCGCGTATCACGCACGCCCGCACTCACGCACGCGCTCTCACATACACACATACATACAATTCTGATTTTGATTGAGAGCTAGAGACAAATCAAAAATTTAGAAGAGCGTCATATTTAGGAGTTGTAACCTCCGTACATTCTGCACAAAAGTACGTCCTCTCGAGTCGCGCTTTGTCCCTTTTCATTTCTTATTACGTATGTCTTTCGTAATTTCCTGCATTTACACATATATGATTTATATTCAATGCACATTAGCGTAGCGTACGCCATGGATTTATGCAATACAAATTACACAATTGCATATGATTGCATAACATGTATTTTAATTAAACTCATATACAGCTCTATGGAGAGTGTATTTAAAAATTACAGGCTTTTTTAGCATTACAAGCTCCATTATTACACAAATCACGTTAAAATGATTTATTTATTTTTGAAAACGTATTTCGTTAAATTTACACTTCACCCCACGAAGATAGCCGAGCAATACTGAGAATGAGCAAAGCCAGTTAAATGAGTTATGGAAAAGGTTAATAAAATTTAAGAGATTGTTATATTTTTATATTTCTAACAATTTTAATATGATACCCCTGCAATTCAATAAACTTTGACCTTGAAAATTTTATTTTTAAATTTCTAAGATTTGTAATTAGATACCTACTAGTGGTTAATAAATGTTTCAATAAACTGATTCCATTTTAAGATTTCTAAGAATTGTAATAACTTTTGACCATGAAGAACTTGACTCAGTTTAGCCAATAGAAGAACCATTTGACTTTGACCTACTTTTCAGCATCGACAACAACCTGTTGGTCTACTTGTTTATAAGAACCGATTCTGTTTTTAGATTTCTAAGAATTGTAATATGATACCCCTGTATGTCAATAAACCTTAACTTTGAAAATTCTGTTTTTCGATTCCTGAGAATCCCAAGAATTCTAAGGTGATACTAATAACATTTGACCGTGAAGAGCTTGACTAAATTTAGTCAATAAAAGAACCTGACAATTTTGATTCAAAAATGTGTGACCTTGCAAATTTAAACTTCAATTCAAATTTAAATTTAATTTTCCACCAACACTAGATCTTGGAACTTTGAACTTTTAAATTTCCCGCCAACATATGATCTTCAAATTTAGAGGTCAATGAACTTTGACCCTGGAAAGCTCAATGAACTGGCAACGCTAAATTTGGCTACACTGCACGACCTTGGGAGATGGAAACACTGTAAAGTGCACTAGAATCAACATAGCTACACTACTATTCACAAAGTGGTTTCGAACGTTCCACTTGAGTCAGAGTATACACGATTAGAAGAGTTCCATTTTTAATATAGTTTTTGGAATGAATGCCTTATGGATTGTGTGAGGAAGCATATACGCACAGATGTCAAATATATTAATTGAACAACGTTTTGAATTAACGTTGTCTAAATCAAAAACCCCATCTGCTGAAGTTAGAGAACAAATTATAAAATGAGCTGTCTTAACATAAAAGCAATGGCAAAACAGGCACTTCTTCATTACCTTTATTAGGAGATGTTATAATAGAGATGCGAAAAACTAAGAAGTATATTCCTTATAACGTGTGATTGACATTTGTTCTTTAAAGTGAATTGGCAAGGGGGTACCATGCTGCGACCACTTCAGACATGATTGCGGTACAAACTCCATTGTCGTTTTTCATTGATACTCAAACATTCATAGAAATACTAAAAGCATAGACAACAGCACTTCAATTTGAACACAAACTTTAATATCAAACAGTACTGATTCTTGTCCAATAAAAAAATTAGTCAAAACTGACATCTATGCACGCATGTAAATTATCGGAAGGGCGAATTAATATTATAACGGAATTATCGATGCAACTCATTAAAATTTTCTATTGCAATTGACAAATGAGAGGATGGAAATAGGTTATAATGGGTGACAAGGTTCATTTTTTGGAATTACAAACAACCTTAGCACCCCATGGCAATAAAGAATTGTTTGTATTGTTGTCAAGACAACATTGAAATAAGGATTTCCCGTCTTAGGATTTTCAACAGGTGGGTCCAAAAAGCAATATACTTTCAGTTCATGCATGTTATGGTTAGGACATAATTTTCAACAGCTTTTGAAAAGGAAAAAGTGGGGTTTCATACAATTTTGAAAATCAAGTTCATTGCAAAGTTCAGGTTACATTTTCAACGGTCCCGATTTTACACCCGAAGAAGTGGCAAATAATGAACTTTGTATTTTTTGGAAGGTTACAGAACTAAAGAACTGTCCTTCACCTTTGCAACCAAGCAACCAATATAATGTTTTCCGTAACGTTTTTATGTTGATTACTCCCGGAAAAAGGGGGTAATACTGTATTTATATTTATTTACCTGAAAGGCAAATATGGAAAGGTGTATGCTAAATGTCGATGAAACACGGAAGGATGTAAAACTAATTATATTGAAAGCGAAATAAAGATACATAATATTATAACACCAATTTATGCATAATAGTTATTTATTTACCAAGGACGAAAAACTGTCTATTATAGTCGAGCCTGCAAATTGATAGCCGAGGCGAGACAATAAACGGTTTTTCGCCGAGGTGCATATTACATTTTTTTCGTCGACCTCTACATACCTTTTACGAAAGTAAGCACTCACCTGTTTGCTGGTCTCGGCTACGTCCCACTCTTCCAACTGCAGACTCGATCATAATTCTAATAAATGTAAATAAAACGTATTCTGATTTGAAGCGTAATAACTCTCTATTTTAATTATACTACAAAATTAAACCAATCTCGAATATGAATATTGAACGTACAGTTTGCGCAATTATTGATATTAATTCCTGCTGTCGAAGAAGAAGCAAGAGACAAGTTTTGATTTTGGGTACTTGTTGATGTAGCTTCAGATGCAGGTGCTCCAGCAACACTATTTCCAAAACTTCTTCCTTGAAGTGTTTTACTGCTTCTTGATACGTTTATTTTATTGGAAATGGAATTCTCAATGTATCCCTCGGCGACTGTTGAGGATTTCCATCCTCCGTGCAGTTTTAATGACAATATCTGCGCCGGCATTGACCAAAAGTGTTGCAGATGTGCGCCGATAACAATGCCCGGTGTACTCTAGATCGTTTAGCAATTTTAAGTATTTTGCGATCAAGGTAGGTATCTTCGAAAATGTATGACACCAACCACTTGCACTGTACACTTTGGTAATTTATAATTGACAAAGATATATTATGATTACAATGCTTCGGTTTAAGTTGGTGTATTGTCGAAATATTTCTAAAGGATTCACTCCGTCGTAAAGTTTGTAACTGTAAAAATTCGCCTATTACCATTTTTGAGTCTGGACTGGTTATTACAAGCATGTCGTCTTAATCAACAATATCTTTGCTTGTTATTTTACGTAGTTGGTCCCTTTGACAAGCCCCAGCAACTCCAATAATTAAACAGAGCTGTAATAATATAACAATAATTACATCAGCAAAATAAATTAAAACATTTTATATTGTGCAAAAGATAAGTTTCATCTGGGCATCACGAAGAAATCTATTTATTTCATCTCGACTAAATACTCTAAATTTTTTTTGCGTTGTGCCCAACGCTTTGTTTCTTCAAAAATGCAACAAGTTTCGGAAATTTGGATATGTTAACGTTTTCCTTAATGACTAATGTGGATTTTAGCATAGAGTATATTAACCACAGCGTTGATGACATAACTATTATTAGTTTTAGTAGAAAAATAGGCCAGAAGAACATTTACTGAGAGATTCTCGACATTATGTTCTTGACGCCAGTTCTTGAACGTGTTGTATCGTTTTTCGTATAAAATTCGTGATTTATGGAGGGCGGGGAGGGAATCCAACGTAATCGTAGTTGCCAATTCCCTCAGCTCCGGAGGAGTATTACTGGTATCCATATCGCTATCACTATCCATTCTTGATTACTATCAACACTAATATTCACAACACGGTCTTATTAACATCTAAAATCTAGCGAGCTTCGTAAATAATTAATTTGACAACAGTAAATGACAGTTATTGTGGCAGGCGCCTTTGTTTTTATTAAGTCATGGATTTTACAAAATGACTCAATCGCTACTCTCGCACCGTGCCGTATCATAGTGACCACAGCGGACGAAAAGAGTTCGAGGACGAAATGTGTCTTCAGACGAAAAATACTTGCCTTCAAAAATAGTCGATTTTTCATTCGGAAATTAGTAAGTAGAATGTCATTTGTTGTAAAGGTCGACGAAAAATTCTTTTATTGCCTAAGATTTATTAAGGTGGAAGGGAACATAATGAAACTATTTAATTTTGGTAAGAATTAAATTTATCAGACATGCAACTGTATTTGAAATCAGTTAAATACAAACATCTTTCTTGTTTTACTCAACTACCTAGTTACTGAAAATTTCTGAACACTGGCACTACTAGAAATTTATAAATTTGATTATAGAAATTTACGTAGCATAGTTTTATTATGTTACTGAACTTTATCTTGTGAAAATGGAGTAATTTTCTTCATAACTTATTAACTCGACATTGGAATTGAACTATTAGCGCGCTTTTTTCGGGAGTCTACTACTTATCTCAAAAGCCTAATTGCAGAGTGTACATCCCTTTTCGGCCATTTTGAATTTACGGTCACAACCTGTCGCAATGCTTAGTTTTTCGTTTTCACAGCATTCCAAGTTTCATATTTTTCTGAAGTTCTACCTTAAACGCTCAATCAGGTTGTCTGACAAGCTTAATGTAACTTAGATAGTTTAATTCCTGTAACATATATTCTTAAGAGTCTTCAAACTTTAAATGCGATTTAAGCTTTTAAAATTAATTTCCACTTCCTCTAGCCATACCGTATGCCCACACCCACACCCCCATCCACAAACACACCCACAGTAACATTCACACCCACACTCATAACCCCCCCCCCCCATTCGCATCATGACCGATCTTGGTGAAGCAAACGTAAAATGAGCTAATAAGTCGATTTAGCGCGTCGATTGAATAATCTTCAATAGCTACATATGTACATTTAGCTTGGAAAGTAAAACCAGAAATGCACTTTGGTATTTGCTGTACAAAAATGCGAGCATGGGTGAAATAACTTCTGGCTCAGAACAAACCAAAGCCTGTATTGACACATTGATCAATATTTTTGGCAAAGATACGATTATGAACTTAGTGCGAATGTCTGAAATAATCGACGGTAATATATACCAAGACCTCGATAAATAGTCGACTACTTTTATTGCATCTAAATTTCATGTGTATTTTAAAATCAATTTGTCGAGACGCAATTTTGGCATTAATAATTTGATTAAAGCCCGAGAGCTTCAGAAAAGTTATGTCGAGACAAATTGTAAAATACACGAGAGATTTAGTAGCAATAAAAATAGTAGCTAATTTATCGAGGTCGTGTTATATTTAATTAGATTATTTCCTGAACCAACAACATTTATATAAAATAGATGAGATTAGACAGTGATTAACTAGATAAAAATTGGCATTAATTAAATTAATGAACTAATCGTATTATAAGTGTTTTGTAACTCATATTAGTTGAGTTTTTGTAACGAGACTTTTCAGAAACGGACTCTGCTTCCAACACGCTTAGTCCTGATTTTTTCTTAAGCACTTGACTACTCTTCGATTCGAACTGGGCACCTTTCACTTACTAGTATAACACGGGTACTTGAGTAACCAAATATACATTTTTTAGAACTTATGTAACTATGTGTAACTAGCTTTTTTGGAGTTTTCGACGAGCTGCATTATCGTCCTTTGCCTTTGTATGTTATCACATTGGATTCTGTGGCTTTAGTTCCAAACATGTTCGTCCATTGTGGATCTTCCTGTTTCGCCTTTGCGCATGCAATTCTTGTGATCTTGTCCTAACTGTAAGTGGTGTACTGCATTATTGATTTACGATATGTCGCATTCGCATGGTAAATTGTATACACAACTCTTGGAATTATGGTCCTCATTAACTGGTTTTGTTTTGGTTAGTATTCCCCTGAGGGTGCTTGTGCGTTTGAAGGCAGTGCGTATGTTGCGTATTATCGCTGTGTATCTAACTTCTTTTATTGCTACTTTTTCCCTGTTCAGGTTAGGGGTATCCATTTTCTTTAAGTGTCCCAGCAATTTTTTTTTTCTTTCAGATCTTCTTGTTTCGAGCAGATTGCTTCAGTTTTATTGCGCAGCATCTTTTCACGAGTAACTTTACACTTTTGTAGTGATCAGAGTTGTAGTGTAGGTACGTCCCCGTGAGAGTTGGTTTCTTGTATAAACTTGTGAGAGTGTTGTCATTTCTGTGTACGAGTTCATCCAGCAATGGTAGATTTTGTTCCATTACCAATTCCACTGTGAATGTTATAGAGGGTGTTCGGTTATTTAGATAATTTAGAAATTCATCCAGGTTTTGCTTTCTGTGTTGCTAAACTACGAACGTATCGTCTTCGTATCTAAGCCACATCCTTGGTTTTTCCGTGAATTCTGATATCGCCTGGTCTTCAAAGTCTTCCAGGTATATATTGCTCACTGCGGGTAATAGTTGGGATGGCGGTCGGATCCTAATAGTGCGCGAAGGGTTTAGGTAAAATAAACGTACGTCATAAGTTACTGCGCAATATACGCAATACACTACTGCGCAACCACGAAAAAGCTCAGTAGATCAAGAGTAAAGGTGTCAGGCTAGTAAGTGAAAGCCAACAAGTTCGAATCGGAGAGTGGTCAAGTGCTTCAAAAAAAATCATTGTAAATGAATTCGACTCAAGTGCGAAATCATTCCTTCTCAAGGCTACATCCGATGGTGAACGCAGAGTCCGCTTCTGAAACGTCGCGCCACGGAAACAAAAACTGTGGGAATATGCCGATCAACTCGACTAATTAAGTTGTACTTAATTAAATCATTATTATTTTAAATCATATCTGTAAGATAAATAATAAAATCTAGATTGGAAGCAAAATCCTTGATGGTACTATAAATACCTGCAAAAGAATGAACACAAGCTAAAATGTTGGTTGAACAACGAAAGTGCAATGAACTAACTGCACCTCCTTTGGGAAGTCGTTTAAGAGGTGATCTTATTTCATATATGACTCAAGGTTGAACAATCCCGGAAAACAGTTGCAGTCGGTTCAGACATCTCAAAAGCTTTTGATCAAGTTCGGTATTGGTGTTTACTTACCAACCTCCCCTCGTTTAGGTTAACTAATATACTAATCAACCAGGTTTAGTTTCCATGATAGCTCTTATACTTTTCCTTCTAAACATAAATCATTTTGTTTCTTTAAGGACTAGCCTGATCTATTGTTTTGTTGACGGCAACACCCTTCATAGTGATTTAAATTTAAATTAACCGTTCATAGGAATCTCTTGGCAATTCAAATCCTCTTGCATCCTTTTAAGCGTCCCAGGGTGCTTTAGCACGTTAAGCTAAACTTACCCTGTTAGAACTTCAGTTATTAAAAAAACGTAACGGTGTGAGAAGACTTTCGGATAGTAACCCTTGATGGCAATGAATGTGGTAAGGAGATATATACCTATGTTTATTGGGTATTCTTTGAGGAGACTCATCCCGTATAAAATTTATAGTTGAAACGAACATGTACCATTACAATAAATGTAAATTTATTTTCTTCGTTTGATCTACAGGATCATTAATATACATCGATCTTACATAAAAGTGGCAAATCTGGCAAACCTTATAATGTAAATTTTGGAAAGATAAATAAGTTATGAAATAAAAAAGTCAGGTATTGGATCAAAGTATGTTTTCAAATAATTTTAAAATGTGAATTTAGAAAAGTGTTTTTTTATACATTTTCTTCAAACATTAATTACTCAAGTAAACCGCGTTTTAATAGCCGGTGTATAATACACCACAAACCATTAATGGTTTTTAAACTTTCCGGAACATAATTTTTTATCTGTTACTGATTAAAACGTTAATACAAATACTTATCCTTTTTATGTTTTTAATCATATATTTAAGTTAAATTATACATTTCGATAAGTACAGCTATTAAAACGCCTACTTTGTTGGTTTAATATATTTAAATGTCAACTAAGAAAACTATTTTATTTTACTAAAGATTAAATAGAACTTTAATACATTAAATATAATTAAAACACCTTGAAAATGGAAAATTAGAACACTCTCTAACGGATGATCGCTAGTAATGAAAAATGTGACAATCAAAAAACCAATTTAACCACATTATGATGTCACTGTAACGTTGTGAAAAAAATGGTAAAACGTAACATACCAATTAATACTGGAAGAAAATCCACGTTAAAATTTTCTGTGTGGAAAGCCTTATCTAATAATGCGCCGAAGTTAATAGTCAATTTTAATGTTGCTATTACTTTAGATTGTTCAATTTTTGTCAAATTACCTCTCTGTTTGGATTTTTTTTAGTTAGTGTTGTTATTATCAGCTGAGATGCAATCAAGTGTGAACGCGAATCTCCTTCCCTTCTACCAGGAGGCAACACCATCTTTTTCCCCGTCGAGGAATCCAGAATGGCGTTAGAAACATGTTTCATACTGAAAGTGTCTCGTTGCCATTTTACGTTTCTATGCAATTTCAGTTAAGGTCCAAGGAATGTGCAGTGTGCAAATAAAGCTGCTTGATCCTTATGCGTTCTTGAAATCTGTTTAAATGGAACGCGCTTGTGCGCTTGTGGTCTTGTGCGCCTGTGCACTTGTGAGCTTGTGCGCAGGTGCGCTTGTGGCTTGTGGCTTGTGGATTGTGTGCTGTGTTGCTTGTGGCTTGTGTTGTGTGCTTGTGTTGTGCTGTGCTGATGTGCTTGTGTGCTTGTGTGTTGCTGTGTTTGTGCGTTGTGTGCTTGTGGCTTGTGCTTGTGCTGTGCTTGTGTGCTTGTGTTTGTGCTTGTGTGCTTGTGCTTGTGTGCTTGTGCTTGTGCTTGTGTGCTTGTGTGCGGTTGTGTGCTTGTGTCGCTTGTGTGCTTGTGTGCTTGTGTGCTTGTGTGTTGTGTGCTTGTGCTGTGCTTGTGTGCTTGTGTGTGCTTGTGTGCTTGTGTGCTTGTGTTGTGCTTGTGCTTGTGTGCTTGTGTGCTTGTGTGCTGTGTGCTTGTTGTGTTGCTTGTGTGCTTGTGCTTGTGTTTGTGGCTTGTGCGTGTGCTTGTGTGCTTGTGTGCTTGTGTGTGTTTGCTGTTTGTGTGCTTGTGTGCTTGTGTGCTGTGTGCTGTGTGCTTGTGTGCTGTTGCTTGTGTGCTTGTGTGCTGTTGCTTGTTGCTTGTGTGCTTGTGTGCTTGTGTGCTTGTGTGTTGTTGCTTTGCTTGTGTGCTGTTGCGTTGTGTGCTTGTGTGCTGTGTGCTGTTGCTTGTGCTGTGTTGTGTTGCTTGTGTGCTTGTGTTTGCTTGTGGGCTTGTGTGCTTGTGTGCTTGTGTGATTGTGTGCTGTTGTTGTGTGCTTGTGTGCTTGTGTGTGCTTATGTGCTTGTGTGCTTGTGTGCTTGTGTGCTTGTGTGCTTGTGTGCTTGTGTGCGTGTGTGCTTGTGTGCTTGTGTGCTTGTGTGCTTGTGCGCTTATGTGCTTGTGTGTTTGTGCGCTTGTGCGATTGTGCACGTGGGTGCTTGTGTGCTTGTGTGTTTGTGTGTTTGTGTCCTTGTCCGCTTGTGTGTTTGTGTGCTTGTCTGCTTGTGTGTTTGTGTGCTTGTGTGCTTGTATGCTTATGTGCTTGTGTGCCTGTATGCTTGTGTGCGTGTTTGCTTGTGTGCTTGTGAGCTTGTGTGATTGTGTGCTTTTGTGCTTGTGTGATTGTGTGCTTTTGTGCGTGTGTACTTGTGTGCTTGTGTACTTGTGTGCGTGTGTGCATGCATGCGTGAGTGCGTGTGTGTGTCTGTATGTGGGTGTGTGTTCGTATGCGTGTGAGTGTGCGTGTGCGTGTGTGTGTATGTGTGTGTGTGTGAATATTGTGTGTATGTATGTATGTGTGTGTTTGTGTGCGTGCGTACATGCGTGCATGAGTGTGTGTCTATGTGCGAGGGCGTGTGTGCGTGTGAGTGTGTGTGTGTGTGTGTGTGTGTGTGTGTGTGAGTGTGTGTGTGTGTGTGTGAGTGTGTGTGAGTGTGTGTTTGTAGGTGTGTGCGCGTGCGTACGTACGTGCGTGTGTATGATTGTGTGTGTGTGTATTTGTGTGCGCGCGCGCGTGTGTGTGTGAACAGTTTTGGAATTCTTTTTTAAGTTAGCATATATATGTTTAATGGCCTCTATCTGACTTAAAGTGTTAAAGGTCCGCCTGACACATGATTTTCATTCTTTTTACAATGTGTAAAATTATTTCATTTCCTTTAATTTTCATTTGTAAGTTAGAAGGTTATGTGTTGTTCCACACCAAGTATTGTACTTTTCAAGTAGATTATTAATTCCAGGGAGAAACGTTTTAAATAAATTTTCAGAACGGGAATGCCAGAAATGGTATTTATCAACCGCCAACTTGCTAGTTTACTTAGTGTTTCAATCTGAACTGGATAAATAACCTATTGCATACACAAAATTAAAAATAAAGTTAAAGTGTCAGTTAATTGGGTATTTAAAATAAACACCACCAGCCTCCATAAAATGATGTAAGTCGCTATTAGGACCTGCTCGATATCCACACGCAGAGTGTAGAGGGTTGAACGATTCCAAGCCGTCCTTAAATGACAGGTTCTACGTACAGACGGTGTGTACTCCGAGCTAAGGGTTACGCCAATTACCATTACTTTATACAAATATATTGTCAAAACTAACAATAAATTAACGGACTGTCGAATGATGCAAACGGTGAATCCAGATGTTATGGTCTCGAGATGAGAGAAATACTTTTGATCCAACTAACGGAATTATGTTAATCAACAAATTAATCTTAAGCTTATTAGCATTCTTAACGACTGAAGAGGGTAAATCCCATGTACAGTGGATCAATATATAATTAATTAAAACCAGTATAAAGCCTCTAGCAACTTTATCTTTTAACTCTTAACAACCGAAATGGCATTATATGTAATTTGCAATAGACTAAATTATTTAACGATAGTCTTTCTTTGGTATAAAACCTTTAAATTACTTGTTATAGCAGTCAAGTGATGCCACCGTGGTGAATTTGTTAAATGTATATTGAATATCAAGCGCCTGTTGGATAGGCAACTTAAATCGTCATAGTGATAAGTCTGATTCAAGTACTGTAAATGTATGGATCTAAACGGTAAACGTGCGCAAAGTCAAGGTAGTAGAGTTTAATTGCAAATACCAGAAAGAGGGTAACGTGTTTACCTCGCACCATGAGATTGTAAAACAAGTTTATACGTTTGCACTGAAAAATGTTTACTGCAGCTGGGAGAATCAATCGTAAAATGAGGCGTGTCAATACAAAAAAAAATGATTAGTTGTAAATGGACCATAATAACTATGACCAGGTGTAAAACGAGCAATGTACAATAGCGTGTTTGTCCTGTCAGTATTGTATAGGCTTTATTTATTACTTAGTAAAATAATTTTGATAAAGTACAATTTCATTAAAATGTTATTCTTAAACATTTTTTTAAATGGTCACCGTAATTTTTTAGCAATGGTGTCGCGCTGTTATCAATTGGATACTCAATGAAGACTGATTGAGGGCTAAACTGTCGTCTTTATACATTTCTCATATACACAAGCTGTCCCCTCTAGTGTGTCTTTACAAGTTAACAAACAAAAAAATTTAAAAAGACAATAGCTTGGAAAGTGCTAAACTTCTCCCCAGTGTATCTGTGCAATAGCGTATTAGAAATCTATAAACAATTCCTTAAATCTAATATTAAACTTGAGTACACGTGAACCAAGTTACTCATCGAACGAAATTGATTATTAAATCAACTTTTTTATTAAAATTTTAAAACTGTACAATAAGTGGTATCTTTTCATCATAGTTTCTCAAAAATAAGTAAAAAGCATATGTTATTAGATAAACTAGTATGTAAATTTTATTAAGCAAAATGTGAGCTGTAAAATGCATGTTAGTTTATTTTGATCCTTTATAACTTTTATCAAATTTGGCAATATTTTCACTGACAAATGCTGCCTCTATTTTTAACAACTTCATTAATATTTATAACAAGGTTGATCAGTAGCGGCTCGTTACTTTTCATAATTCACGAATTGAATTTAAAAATTTTCATTTATGTACAGTACTTGTTACTGTTTCCTTCAAAACTATTGAAATGTTTAAACTTACATCATCTATTTATGTTTTGAATATATGATGCATGATATATGTACGTTAATTGTTTTAACCTATTCACAGTTTATTTTCAACCCTTTTCAGTGACGTAACTTTGATTTTACTTTACAAAAAGCTTAATACTTGATTCAAACAATAAAAGTAAAAGTTCTAAATTCACAAAAATAAAACTAAAAATTACTTTCAAAATTGTTCGTTTAATACATATATTAAATTTACACAATCTTTTCTTAACGTTTGCATCCATACGTCAGTATTTAACACCTGCAGATTTAACTGTTGTACAGTTTCCTTCAGCTCAATCACATCTTCAGTTTCAATCCTTCCCTCTTACACGTTCGCCTTTCAATCACCTTACTCTCCTCAATCTATGCGTCTTTGTCCCACGTTTTGAGTTTTTTTAGCTATTTTCTGAAAAGCTTTTTGTTCCCCTCAAAATTATTTTGCATTTTCTCACTTTCTACCATTAATTTCGGCCTGAATCTGCAAACGTCATGTAACTGCTTATTGTGAGTCTAATTTTACAACTTGGCTAGATCTAAAATAATTAAAATAAACTGTGAACGACTTACCACAGAAATTACACATTAACGATTCAACCGATTCAATGTTCAATTCCAGACTGGACGATCTAAACAACCTTGCAACATGAATATTTGGAAGTGCGTAGGTATAGGGTAAAATATTATCTAAAGTTGATGCTCTCGACCGTGAGATAGGACCAAGTAATAGAACGATAATTTACATTCATGTCACAGTTATCGTTTTCAACTACTTGATCTTTTAGTGATTTAAATTTCTACTATCAATAACATTTACCAATTAATTGATATAATTAGCAAATGTACTAAATAAACTTGTAACATTAATCCGCCTTGAAAATTATTACTGCTGCCTATCTGGTGATGAAATTTCGTTTAAGACGTATTGCAATTTTGTTTAACACACTATGAGGTAAAGTTAATCTTGTGTATTTACATAATCCAGTTTTGATTTGTAAACACGTGACCTAGCCACATACCTAAATTTAATTACACTAGTAGTGTAAATTTTATTGTTATTAAAGCCGCCCTTGACGCCGTGACGTTTAGTTTTAGATAAATGCAAATGTTTAGTTAATTGAAATAGAGTACGTCTTTATTTAATTTCATAAATCTCTCATTCCGCTGGAATGTAATGATTCGCGTATTGAAACAACCGTGTGTCGTTACGGGTGAAAATGGCAGTAGATTTCAAGTAACAGGCAAGGAATGGGCCAGTAGCTTAATGGAAAAATGTCGTCGGCGTGTTATTAATTTATCCGTTTAGAATAGTTGTAATACTTAATACACAATAAGGGTTTGTCAAAATCATATGGGAGCCAGGATGATTATGAGTGTCCATGTAGGGGTGGTAATACTCAATACGAAGGGTTCACAGCTAGTGCCAAGCAACCAAAAAAACTTGCTTACCTTTTGTCGCAAATCCAAATAAAACAGTGAATTATAGGCCAGTACGATGATTCCTGTAAAACTTCGAAATATTTGCACGTACAAGAAAAACACTGACGTGCTATTAAACCACTGATCGCCACAGATCTTATTTCCTTAAATTTTTACGTTACGTTAATCCTTACGAAATCTACCTCTTAAAAAAATGAAATTATATCATTAAACTCAAAATAGCAAATACCCTAACACAGATATCCTCATCAATGACGACGTTAAAGCTTTTATTAAAATAACAATAACAAAATAATTGAACGTTGTCACTGTAAAATTGCATCAATCCAAAATTCTCAAAACATGAATAAACCATTCTGTAACTTTAATGTAAGCAAATTATCTGATCTTTAAAATTTGACACTCCGTAAATAATATTGGCAGCGCAGTAATAAAGGAAATGAAGTCACAATAATATACACACTGTAAAGAAATAATATTCTCGTCAATTACACTATTTGCATAATGAAACAGAATTAAAATATGTATCGGCGTGATAACATTAATGTTAAAACACTTTCAATTAGTTAAAGAGGGTTGACGGTAGTAAGTTCCAAATTCCCCAAGATCATATATTGTAATCAGCTTAGTTTCACATAACACCAAAGTGAATATTAGTAACGTCGAATATATAGATTTGACAAATTTTGTAATACGTAAATTTGTATAGAATAATCAAAATAAGACAGAAATAATGCACAACATGATACATACACGGGTGAATAAACTTTACGAAAATTAATTTAATCGCGTGAAGGCTTCCTAAACAAAATATAAAAAAGAGAAACCGTAATCATTCTGACAAATACAATATAAAAACAAAACACTTTCTTAAAATGAACATCAATACAAGACCTATGTAAATAATTACATTAATGGACCACTGTGAGTTCTCCCCTTCCCTCAGTGCAGTGATATAGGTAAATTCCCTGCAATTGACCCTCTAGGTATCGGATCGGTGGAAACCAACCAGCAGAATCTCCCCATTGCCGTTATTCAATATAACAACCAACAGTTGGCAGCTTTTCAATTTGTAATTACGCGAGTTGAATAATAAAAGTTGTTTGAATCAAAACCCAGTGATTAACTAACTGTATTATCCGGTTTAATATAACTGTACAGGAATTTTATTTACAAAACGCCCTTTGTTCTTTCTACACACAAAAACCAGTTAAAGCCATATTTATTTACACCAGGTTCTTTCACTTGTTAGGGGTAGCTGTGCGCACGAATGTAACTAGCGAATATCCTGAATTAACATTACAAAAACATGCAAAGGTGCGATTCTAATCCAAAAAAATGAGACAACACAAGATTACCGGGGTGGCTGAATACTCTTCAAAAAGATCCCCAAACAGGTGAATGTGAAGACGCTCCCTACTAAAACTTTAAAACAATTAAATTCCGGTAAGACGTAAATAAGTTCAATGCGCACCCAAACCGCTTCATGTGCACAGCACCCTAACTTGCTAACTTGCTTGTTCTACATCTTAACTACGTCTTCTCAACCAATTAATAGGTTCCGCCATCATGTATCTCACGTAAAATAACCAATCATAAAAACCCATTTCCTTCAAATCGTAAGCGCGGTAAAAACGAGATAAGTTTCTGAAACCGGACGAAAAAAATTACGACATAGCATCAATTTACCTCGAAACCAACATCAATGCAGCTTGATCTGTTTCCGTCACCTACAACTTTGGAAAATCGATTCTAAACCAATGTATGATAAAAACCACACTATGCCTTTTAAAATAAATTTATATACATGAATACTGACAAACCGTCGCCAATGCTCCAATATGCAAGGTACGTTTCCTAAAGTAATTTTAACTACAAGGTAATAACTTTCAATGAAATAAATTGTTTGAGTGCAGTTTATTAAAAAGTAAATTTATGCAAGAAATAGATTCTACATTCAAAATTATAGTCCGTCGCTTACAACTTCAAACCTATTAAAGACAAAACGCTTGCTCTCACTTTAGTTAAATCGACTGGCTAGTGAGTCCTACAAGAAAACAAGATTCTTATTGAAATTAGTTTCTACAAGCTAGGAAGTAAGTTTTTCAGCCAAATAAACGTACCTTTGTTTCTGTTATCAACATGATAATGTCAGACACCGCATTCTACAAAAAATCGTTGATATTCAAATAACACATAGTGATTTATAGTAAAAATTTTACCTCGACGTTGCTTTTTGTGTTATTCAGGAATACAAATAACTTTTCCTGAAAAATAAGTATTACGAGTTTGATATATAAATGTAGAAAAACGTTAGGTGTTACTTGTACATAGGTAGATAGTATTCCCACAGGAGGCAAAAGATTCAGCATCATCTAAAAATTAAAAATGAGTACGCAAGAGTTAATAGACCAAACTTACTTGTGATGATAGATTCAGACTGTTTGCATATTGCTCTAGTATTTCCTTTAAAATTAAACGGTTCATTAATTTAAGTGAAAAATAAAATACACTTACTCGCAATTTTGGATTTCCATCAACATATTGGTTAATATTAGTTCGATCTTCATTGTACTATAAATACGTAAATTATGATTCCTTGTCACACAATCAAAAAATTCTAACAAGAGCAAGATAGGAAGTTATAACAATATTCACTTACCTCGAGGCTTGGTTCTGTAGAGGTCTAAAAAAAGGGTTTTAAAATTAATTTGCTAATAACCTAAACAGGGTGTCCCAAAATTAATCCACCATCCGCCGAGATTATACTTTATGACCAAAAATAAGTCGCAAATCACATGTAAAAATTTGGAAATCATGGCCATATTAAAAATTGCAATCATGTTTTCAAATATCCAAGTAAAACTAGTGTATTAATTTATACCAAGAGACATATGCATAATAAAGTTAAAATACTTAAATTTACAAAGGGAAATGTTCGAAATGTTGGCCATTTTGTTCTATGCATGCATGCAATCGTCGAAGAAAATTGTTTTCAACAGGATCTATTGTTTCGTTTGTAATTTGAGTTAAAGCTCTATAAATACGAACAATAATGTCATCTTCATTATTCGATAAGACTTTGTATATCGCATTTTTCAAATAAACCCAAAGCTCAAAGTCTATTGGATTGAGATCTAGCGACCTAGGTGGCCAAGAAGTAGGCCCTCTGCCACCGATACGTTAATCGGGAAATTGCCGATTTAATATCTCTAGAACATTTCGAGAATAATGACCAGGCTCTATCATGTTGATACATAGTAGTTTGACGTTGCAATAAAGGAATATCTTCCAAAACGCTATTTTCGCAAAAATTTGCATAATTCTTTGCGTTTCATATTCGAAGCAGGAAATGGGGTCCTATTATGTCATTGCCAAACAGACCAATCCACACATTTACAATCCAGTGCACTGCCTTATGTGGTTCTTTAATTTGATGTAAATTTTCGCAATTCCAGGTATGCAAGTTGTGCTAGTTAAACACCCCTTGTTGATTAAAATGGGCCTCATCACACCACAATACTTGCTTGAGATGGTCTTCATTTGTATCTAAGCAATTTAAAAACCATCTGCAAAATAGTAAGTGCAACTATCCCCAGGATGCAACCCTTGAATCGGCTGTAAATGATAAGGATGCAGATTTTTTCTTTGCACCAATTTGAGAATAGTAATACGTCGATGGTGACGATTGGTTTCCAAGAACCTGGTACTTACAGATGGATATTCTTCAATGTCGTGGAGTAACTGCTCTTCCTGTTGCCATGTTAGCTGTCTAGGGTGACCCGCATGAATCATGTTAGTATCCGGAGTGTCGCCTAATAGGAAAACGTTGGCGGTACAGACGTTCTGCAGCTCGAGCGTGATTATTACAAACTCTAGGTAGTTTAATCACATGTAAACATTCTTGAATGCCGTACCTTCTGGGCATTATAATAACTAGGAAAACTGTACATCAGTTTAAAATTGAAATATTTTACAACCAAAAATTTACACACAAGATGTCATATTCTGTCTTCGTCAAGGGTGACTTAATTATAAATATGCCTGGATACCTATTTCAAAATTGCTTTGCAAAAATACCTTCATTGCGATCTTTATTAGGAGGAAATTTACTAAATTTTGACATAAGTAGTTTTCGACTTTTTTTCGTCATAGAGTATAACCCCGGCGGCTGGGGAATTAATTATGGGACACACTGCAGAGAAAAAAATACGATACCACTAGAACTGTAACTTTTTCTACATTCCTTTTTACAGCATATTTACATATATACTAGATTCCTTACTTCACATAGTATGTATACTGCCACATGTGGACAGAATTCGGAAATAGAGCTTTTACAAGAACAAAATTATTTTCTCGTTATTTATTTTGTTTGGACAGGGGACTGCTTTGTAGCTTACTATAAAATTGAAACTTTGAAAATTTATGTGAGATTCGTTACCAAGTTACGCCCTAGTAAACTTCTTATTTAATTTGGTTATAATCTACTTACATTGGATTCAGGTTACACAGTGTGAAAACAGCGTTTTTCACTATCCAAGCGGTGTACGCGAACGTAGTTTCTTATCGAACTTAATATTTCGACTATATCTCAGTGGCTAATATAATAGTTAAACATAACCTCCTTAAAATGTTTAGAGACAAAGCATGGCCAGAGCTGATCCCTGACCGTGGAAAGACACTCATATCAGGCGCAAACCCAAAATGTTCGCAGTTATAAACCTTATTGACGAACGAAGTTACCTCAAAGTTTACTTTTGCGCATCGTGGATATTCTAGTATAAACATGCCACCAGATTCCGGAAAATTGAGTTTGTTAAACACAATTTTCGTTCTCCTTCTGAAGAGAAGATACATATTACCGAAGTGCTTAATGTCTACTACGGATTAAGGATTTATTTTGCAGTTTAAAGAAAGGTGTAATTGGGAATTAATTTCTCTTAGAATACATACAACCCCACCGACACACAGAACACACAGATACACAGACACACAGATACACAGACACACAGACACACTGACACACAGACACACAGACACACAGGCACACAGACACACTGACACACAGACACATAGACACACAGACACATGGACACACGGACACCAGACAGAAAGACAGAAAGACACAAAGACACACAGACACAGAGACACACAGACACACAGTCACACAGACACACAGACACACAGACACACAGACACACAGACACACAGACACACAGACACACAGACACATAGACAAGCAGACACGCAGACACGCAGACACGCAGACACGCAGACACGCAGACACGCAGACACGTAGACACGCAGACACGCAGACACGCAGACACGCAGACACGCAGACAAGCAGACACGCAGACACGCAGACACGCAGACACGCAGACACGCAGACGCGCAGACACGTAGACACGTAGACACGCAGACACGCAGACACGCAGACACGCGGACACGCGGACACGCGGACACGCGGACACGCGGACACGCGGATACGCAGACACGCAGACACGCAGGCACGCAGGCACGCAGACACGCAGACACGCAGACACGCAGACACGCAGACACGCAGACACGCAGACACGCAGACACGCAGACACGCAGACACGCAGACGCGCAGACGCACAGACGCACAGACGCACAGACGCACAGACGCACAGACGCACAGACGCACAGACGCACAGACGCACATACGCACAGACACACAGACACACAGACACACAGACACACAGACACACAGACACACAGACACACAGACACACAGACACACAGACACACAGACACACAGACACACAGACACAGACACAGACACACAGACACACAGACACACAGACACACAGACACACAGACACACAGACACACAGACACACAGACACACAGACACAGACACACGGACACACGGACACACGGACACACGGACACACGGACACACGGACACACGGACACACGGACACACGGACACACGGACACACGGACACACGGACACACGGACACACGGACACACGGACACACGGACACACGGACACACGGACACACGGACACACGGACACACGGACACACGGACACACGGACACACAGACACACAGACACACAGACACACAGACACACAGACACACAGACACACAGACACACAGACACACAGACACACAGACACACAGACACACAGACACACAGACACACAGACACACAGACACACAGACACACAGACACACAGACACACAGACACACAGACACACAGACACACAGACACACAGACACACAGACACACAGACACACAGACACACAGACACACAGACACACAGACACACAGACACACAGACACACAGACACACAGACACACAGACACACAGACACACAGACACACAGACACACAGACACACAGACACACAGACACACAGACACGCGACACGACACGCAGACACGCAGACACGACAGACACGCAGACAACACGCAGACACGCAGCACGCAGACACGCAGACACGCAGACACGCAGACACGCAGACACGCAGACACGCAGACACGCAGACACGCAGACACGCAGACACGCAGACACGCAGACACGCAGACACGCAGACACGCAGACACGCAGACACGCAGACACGCAGACACGCAGACAGACACGCAGACACGCAGACACGCAGACACGCAGACACACAGACACACAGACACAGACACACAGACACACAGACACACAGACACACAGACACCCAGACACGCAGACACACAGACACACAGACACACAGACGCACAGACGCACAGACGCACAGACGCACAGACGCACAGACGCACAGACGCACAGACGCACAGACGCACAGACGCACAGACGCACAGACGCACAGACGCACAGACGCACAGACGCACAGACTCACAGACACACAGACACACAGACACACAGACACACAGACACACAGACACACAGACACACAGACACACAGACACACAGGCACACAGACACACAGACACACAGACACACAGACACACAGACACACAGACACACAGACACACAGACACACAGACACACAGACACACAGACACACAGACACACAGACACACAGACACACAGACACACAGACACACAGACACACAGACACACAGACACACAGACACACAGACACACAGACACACAGACACACAGACACACAGACACACAGACACACAGACACACAGACACACAGACACACAGACACACAGACACACAGACACACAGACACACAGACACACAGACACACAGACACACAGACACACAGACACACAGACACACACAGACACACAGACACGCAGACACGCAGACACGCAGACACGCAGACACGCAGACACGCAGACACGCAGACACGCAGACACGCAGACACGCAGACACGCAGACACGCAGACACGCAGACACGCAGACACGCAGACACGCAGACACGCAGACACGCAGACACGCAGACACGCAGACACGCAGACACGCAGACACACAGACACACAGACACACAGACACACAGACACACAGACACACAGACACACAGACACACAGACACACAGGCACACAGGCACACAGACGCACAGACGCACAGACGCACAGACGCACAGACGCACATACGCACAGACGCACAGACGCACAGACGCACAGACGCACAGACACACAGACACACAGACACACAGACACACAGACACACAGACACACAGACACACAGACACACAGACACACAGACACACAGACACACAGACACACAGACACACAGACACACAGACACACAGACACACAGACATAGACACACAGACACACAGACACACAGACACACAGACACACAGACACACAGACACACAGACACACAGACACACAGACACACAGACACACAGACACACAGACACACAGACACACAGACACACAGACACACAGACACACAGACACACAGACACACAGACACACAGACTCCATTTAGCTGAATTGAAACAGTACAAGGTTTTACCAGTGTTGCGATCAACAAAGAAATCAGGGGCAGTAGAAGTTATTTCTATTAGACATTGGTCAGATAGACCTACTGGTGAAAGGTGCTGAAGTATAGTAAACAAGAGGATTTGACGTAAGAAAGGGATTCAGAAGATGTGAAGTACGGTTAGGGTTATCAGGAGTTTAGAAATCATTTGCGTAGATGATTTGAAAAGCGAAGGTAATCGAAGAAGTCTTGAAAGTTACTGTCGTTGAGAGGTCTATAAATGAGTGGAATTTCTAAAATTTAGGACCAGGTTATTTAAATCAGATCACATCGGATATTTTATTTTCCAGAAAAGAAATCCTCTTGCAAGCGATGTTGTTCTCAGAGCCTACAAAGGAGACTTCCTTCCGAGCGAAACAAAATATCACGTAATTGTTCAAGATGAACAGCATTAAAATTAAAACTGATACCGCAGATGATGCAATGATGAATCAGAAAGTGAGTACTTTCGATGATCAAGGTCGACGAAGGACGGTAGTGTGAGCGAGGGAAGGAATAAGATGAGAACAGATTAAGGTAAGAAAAAGGGCGACCGGCAGCCCTTACCGAGCTCATAAAATGGGAGACCCAATATCAAGGAGCCTATGGTAAGGGTGGTCACGCCTCCCGGCCGGCATGGAGTACACATGCCGTCCACTTTAAACGTTGTTAATTAATGCAGAGTAGGCATACTACAGCAGGGCATGATACTGTAGAGAGGCGCTCGTTTCTCCACAAGCGTTTTAACGATAGGGACAAGGCTTCCCTCTGGCCACGCTTAGTCTTCCCCTTCACTACCTAAAACCCCAAACGACATTGGGATTGGAATTTTTTTATAGAGGTTACCTTCCTCGCACGCCAGACGAGTAAGCCAAGGCTACCGTCGCTACCTGTACGAAGTTTCCTAGCAACGTGCTGCTAGAGTCGCTTAAGTACAGTTCACGGTTGCGGTATTAGGAACTGCTAGCGTTCAGTCGTCCCCAGCTAAGACATCTCGGGTTTGCCACACCTTAACTACGCTTTTGAGGGCGCAGGTCCTAGGACGAGTGGCGCGAAAAAGAAGTCGTCACTCAGATTTCGTTGGGAGCCTGAAGAGATCAAAGATTGGAAAGATAGTGTTACGACAGGAAAAAGTTAGGACCACTTCGTCCTTTAATACCTTTATCAATTAGGCAATTTGTTTACTGAACGCGTTCTTAAATGTTCGCCGCAAAATTACATATTTTAATACACTTCGTGGCCAAATTCCTAGTTCGCTATAAACTAAATTTGTTTTGCGCCGTTCAGCAACACACACAAGCTTACATTAGCATTAATAATACTTAAATACTTACTTAAAAAAAGGGCCACTTTAAAGATTTACTTACTATTGTTTGTATCATTTTATACAATATCATCTTAGCACAAACGGTTACTGTTTATATAAATTTGTTTAGCTACAGTACTAAAAATTTTTGGAAAAGTTTCGCAACGCAAATATTTTCCGACTTAATACAAAATCAACTTTACCTGCCAATGTTTTCAATGTTAAACCCTCAAAATAGTTTAAGGCAGTAAACATACAATGTTTTAACTGCACTATTAGATTATACAACATAAATTTCTCTCCCAGCTCTATTATACGCATATTCGTCCATCTTGAACACGTCATCAAATAGTATCCAACTTAACCAAAATAAAACATTATTAAGGGGTTTAAATGTCATGACCTTGCCGAGCAAAAAATATAAAACAGATCCAACGTAACCGGTACTTCTAAATCTACGCCATTTTAAAATTCGACAATAAAACTCAATAAGACACTCAAAACTAAACTGCAGTTTTTATGAAATTCTCACGTATGCACGAAATTTATTTCGCCAGTGCCGCCCTCGCGGGCCTAAATTAGCGTCAAAACTCGATACAAAAATTCTCTAACCGCTTAGATATCTATCCCAAATAGATATTACAATAATAAATTGTATTTAGCACATTCCAGTAGAGTAAAATTTGCAAAATGTACTAAAAATATTCCGTGCCCAAATCGTTATCTAAGTTACTCTTAAGTTACTAACACATCACTCAACGTTATTTCACTAACAAACAATTCCAGATGTCATTGTTCTGAACCAAACAGTAATATCATCTTACTAACTACCGCACTTTAATACTTTAAAGGCTGATTCACGTATAATCTTATCACGCATAGTGACAAGATAGGACTTCTTAACTTCCAACCTACATATACATATGTAGGCATAGAAGGTTACGCAATCGAATTTTTTTTTACCATCGCTAAATCGACTTTTTAGCTTATTTTACAACCTTTGGTCAAGTTTCTTTACGATCGGGCATGATGTCTGTGTGTGTGGATGTATGTTAGTATCCACGATAACTTCAGAACGATAATACGCACCTGCTTGAAATGTTGCATACAGGCCTCATTTTATTTCTCCTGGAGCTCAATAGATTTTGGAAGAAATCCAGTGGCGGAGGGGGTTTATTAGGGGCAGTTTTTGGTTCTTGTCAAAAACTTATAAAACTGCATATTTCAAAGATAAAAAGATACCTATATATAGACATTAAACATGTCGAGTAATTATGTTCCATGAAATTTTTTGATACGGCGGGTAATTTAGCGGCAAAAAACTCCTAAGGTAGAATTTAAGAGTTTTCAATATTTGAATAACGATTAATTTTATAAGAAAAAGTGTAGACATATTTTTTAAAGAAAATTTAATTTTACATAAATTGTTTACAAAGTTTCCTAATATAATGTAAAGTGAGTCTGTTATCCTCTATCCGACATGAAGTTTTAATAATCATTCTGACTTACATTATTGCTTTTTATTTTTACAATGTTGCCTGTTTTCGTTATGAACGTATAAAAAAGAGGTTACATAGTTATCTTAAAATATATGAAACTACACACGACCTTCCAACCTACAAACTGGAAATTAAAAGAAACAAAATAATTTTATTTATAATTTTTTTAGGATAACTGTGCTACCGCATTTTTAACGTCCACGACGGAAACAGGCAACATTGTAAAAACAAAAACAATAATGTGTGTCAGAATGACGTTTAAAACTTCATGTGAGATAGAAGCTGATAGATATAAGTACAGCTCACCGAAGCAAACAAGATAGTGGAAAAATATGTGAACTAAACGAAGTTTTTTAGTCAATCACACAAAAATTTTTATTTTAGTACATTCACAAATCAAATTTATACTTGACAGTATTGTTTGTAGTTATGTGTTAATTTATTTCTCCTTATGCGTCACTCGTTAGTAACATCTGCTTTTTTTCAATCAATATTGCTAGCTGTATTTGTAAAAATAGGTGTTTATAAATATTTTAGCTAAAACCTTATTTTTAATACATTTTCTTTTTGGTCAGAAATATTGATCCTAAAACGAAGAAAAGTATTCATTCCGAAGCGCGAAGCATTATTAGTAATGCTATTGAATTCTTCGATAGACAGTTCGCTGCTTATTTTGTAATAACATATATAATTTTTTAATATCTTGTTATGTAATAGCAAGTTATGAATGTACTCCGAAAAAGACGACAGCGCTAGCTACGCCCTCTCAGCTAGCATGTTTGCTTCGGTCAACTGTAGATGCTAACTTAAAAAAATTCCAAAGCCTATAAAATATTAATAATAGTGTTTAATCGTTTTGATTCATATTTAATTAATTTTTTTAGTTACTTTGGGTTACATTAGAAGCTTTATAAACAAAAGTTAGGTAAAATTAAATTTTTTTAAAAAAATATGTCTACACCTACTAAGTTAGTGGTTATTTAGATATTGAAAAAAACATGAAGTTCTACCTTAGGGATTCTTTGTCGCTAAATAAATCGTAGTATAGTCTGTAAAAATAAAGATTTTCTATTTCGGCTTAGCGCTTTATTACTCTGAGACATTGGGAATATACTGCCGTTTCTTTCTAACGTTTGGGTTTCAATGGAAACGTACGCGACTTAAGTGAAAGCGTAAATTACCTGCTCAATGACTTAAGATCGCTCGCGAGAGGTAACCACAATGGAATTTAATTCTATTCCAGAAGTTATAAAAAGTTTTGAACGATTTTTAATTTTTACTATGTTGCAAAGTTTTTTTTGTGTGTGGATGCAGAGGTTTATTACTTAATATAATTCATTTATTTTGAAATGTGCAACAACGAAATCATTAATTGTTAATTAAAAAGGAATTGATATGCATAAACCAGTTTTTATTGTTTACTAATAGTGACATTAATTGTACATGCAGAACATAACGTACATTCTTGTAAATAAAACAAAACAAAATTAGAACTAAGAAGCACACATTACATTAATATCTGGAAAAGCATTTGAGATACCGGAATATTGAATTCAGTAACGAACTGAGTTCGTTGAAAACGTTTGGTAACTTCTGGAATAAGATTACATTTCCATTGTCGCGAGAAAGAAACGGCTGTATATTTCCAATGCCTCAGAGTAATAAAGCGCTAAGCTGAAATAGAAAATCTTTATTTTTACAGACCATACCAAAAAATTGCGTAGAACATAATTAATCGATATATTTAAGGCCTCTGTACAGGTATCTTCATATTTTTGAAATATGCAGATGTTTTAGAAATATTTGATAAAAACTTAAGGCTTAAATACAAAATTTCAGGTACGTACGCGCTATGGTTCTGAAGTTATTCTGAATAGTAACATACATCCACACACAGGCACGCACGCACGCACCTACGCACGTACGCACGTATGCTCGTAAGCACGTACGCACGCACACACGCACGCACGTACACATGCGCACATAGACACACACATACATACACACACGCACGCATACACATACAAGAATACACACACACACACGCATACACACACACACACACACACACACACACACACACACACGCACACACACACCCTCAGACATCATGGCCGATCTTGGCGAAACTTGGTTCAACGTAAAACGAGCTGAAACCTTCTATATCTACATATGTACATGTAGGTTGGAAAGTAAAATATCTAGCACGGAAACAACACGGCCTGCCAGCCTATAAATGGATATTAAAAGGTATGGACAAAATTCTAATAACGTTTTTATTTTGTATAATTATGCAACCTGCTTTATAAGTTCTTCAAATAGGCAACATTGTAAAAACAATAATTTATGTCACACAGACGTTTAAAACTTCATGTCAGATAGAAAGACATCTAGATACTAACGTAAAAAATTTCAAAGCCGCCCGCCTCTATGAAAATATCGATAATAGATCGTACAACTTTCGATTCTTACATATGTACATGTAGGTTGGAAGGTAAAAATTATAATCAAAATTATTTCATTTCTTTTAATTTTTACTTTGTAGATTGGAAGGTCGTGTGTTGTTTCACACCAGATATTTTTGGTAGTATTAAACGAATATTCAAGGGAGTTACTTTGTTGATACAAATACACCTGGTGTAATAGATAACTGATATAAGAATTAGATGTTAATTAATTTGGTACTAATTACTTTCGTCATTTATGTGAAGAATTTTCCCAAAAACCTAAATCTCAGTGGTGCCATTGACATTCCTCATCGTTTGCTAGCTTCATTTTATAGTAAGATACAATAATGTACATGATGTTATGGTGTAAGGTTTTTTGGAACACATCCTTTTAGCTACTTTACGCCTTACTGCGGACCAACCCGTCTTCGGTGAGTTCAGAAGGCCACCCGCCTATTTTAAAACCATACCCGACGCCTAGCATCTTACAAGCATACTTAACGTTTTCTTTAGTTCATGGTGGTCAACGATAAACGTGTTCAACATTTATTATTTTATTTGAGCGGTATTTAAAATTAGCGCACGTCTCGTGGATTACTGCCACAGTTCTAGTACTGCATATTTTTAAATGGTGAATAATATTGATACTCACTTACCTGCAAATTATTTTCAGTAACGAGTTCTTGACCAAGTTTTCCCTACAAAAATATCACATAAAATTGTCCTACATGATAGTAAACTAAGAAGAGCATTTAGATGCAAAAGGTCGGATTGTTTCAATTTGCAATTACCCTGATAGTGTTAGAAATTCAAGTGTTTTATTTTGGTGAACCACAAGCCACGATTTTGGTAAATGCACACCTTTACACTTTCAGATCTTTTTCTAATTTTACTTAATAATTTATGTTCGTTCATGTTATTTATGCGCATTCATGTTTATACGTCTAATAGTTCTTAACATACTGCTTTCAAAATATTTTCAAAAGGACCATAAAAATTTGTTCTGTGGCAGTTGCAGATATCCTAATGCTACTGTAAAGTAAAATTGAGTTTGAATATGATGAATTTAACACAATTTGTTGAGGTGTTGCGTGGTAATTTAAAGATTAATTTTCAAAATATCTGCAGTGACAAAAATGAAGAAGAAATCTTCTATAGCCTCATTTGCATGAGAAAAGGTTGACGCATTATAGTAGACTGTTGTATAAATCTACACACGTCTAACACAGCTAAATATGATGAATACCTGAATCAACAAATAATTATAATAAAATACTTATCTTTTTTGGGGTTTTTTAATGGTGTACTTTAAATTATATAATCTAAACGTTTCGATAACACTTACAGTTATCTTCGTCAGTAGTAATGTTTG